>JAUNZM010000866.1:0-509884 GCA_033459285.1 Clamator glandarius | reverse complement strand
TAGATCTAGAGCGTTCCTCATCGTCTATAATCGGTCCTAGCAGGACCTAAAATGGACCCAGGTACATCTAGAGGTTTCCTGGAGCTCCTGATACAGTCCTAGAAGGCCCTAAATGGGTCCCAGGTAGATCTAGAGGGTTCCCGAAGCTCCTAGAAAAGTCCTAGGAGGCCCAAAAAAGGTTCCCAAGTAGATCTAGAGGGTTCCTGGGGCTCCAGGAAGGGTCCTAGATAGCCCTAAAGAGGTTCCAAGTAGATCTAGTGGTTTTCTGAGGGTCGTAGAAGGGACCTAGAAGCCCCTAAAGGGGTCTCAGGTAGGTCTAGAGGGTTCCTGGGGCTCCTAGAAGGGTCCTAAAGGGCCCCAAGGGGTCCTAAGTAGACCTAGAGGGTTCCTGGAGCTCCTAGAATGCCCTAAATGGGTCCCAGGTTGATCTAGAGGGTTCCTTGTGCGTCTAGAAGGCCCTAAAGGGGTCCAAGGAAGATCTAGAGAGTTTCCTGGGGCTCCTAGAATGGTCCTAGAAGGCCCTAAATGGGTTCCAGTTAGATCTAGAGCTTCCTTGAGCTCCAGGTAGGGTCCTAGAAGGCCCTAAAGGCATCCCAGGTAAATCTAGAGGGTTCCTGGGTATCCTAGAATGGTCCTAGAAGGCCTTAAGCGGGTCCCAGGTAGATCTAGAGGGTTACCGGGGCTACTAGAAAAATTCTAGGAGGCCCTAAGGGAGTCCCAGGTAGATCTAGAGGGTTCCTGGGGGCTCCTAGATGGGTCCTAGAAGGCCCTAACAGGATTCCAAGTAGATCTAGAGGGTTCCTGGAGCTCCAGGTAGGGTCCTAGAAGGCCCTACATGGATCTCAGGTAGATCTAGAGGGTTCCTGGAGCTCCAGGTAGGGTCCTAGAAGGCCCTAAATGCGTCTCAGGTAGATCTAGAGGGTTCCCGGTTGTCTTAAATAGGTCCTAGAAGGGCTTAAAATGGACCCAGGTAGATGTAGGTTCCCTTTTGAGGGCTTTGGCGTCAATTAAGAGGGTTTTGCGGTCAATTATAAGGGTTCTGAGGATCATTATGGGGGTTTTGGGGTCAAATATGAGGAGTTTGGGGGTCATTCTGGAGATTGGGGGGGAATTTCAGGGCTTTTGGGGTTCCCTTTGAGTTTTTAGAATCTTTTATGGGTGGTTTTTGAGCCATTATGTGGATTTTGGGGTCCATTATAATGGTTTTGGAATCAATTATGGGTTTGGGGAGCCACTATGGGGGGCTTGGCGGTCATTATGGGGATTTGGGGTTCCCTTTGAGGGTTTTGTGGTCATTATCAGGGGTTTGGAGGCAATTATAGGGGCTTTATAGTAAATTATAAGGGTTTTGGGGTCCAGTATGAGGAGTCAAATGGGGGTTTGGGGGTCAATTATGAGGGTTTTGGTGTCAATGATGGTGGGTTTGGGGTGTATTATGGGGGTTTTGGAGACCCCCTAGACATTCTGGGGTCAATTATGAGCATTTTAGAGTCCATTATGGGGGCTTTGGGTTCAATTATGAGAGTTTTGGAGTCCCTTTTGAGACGTTTTGGGGGATTCTGGGGATTTTAAGGTCCCCTTTTGTCGGTTTTTGAGCCAACTCTGGGGGGTTTGGGGTCAATTTTGGTGGTTTTGGGGCCCCTTTGAGGGGTCTGGGTCAATTCTGAGGCCCCCCTTGAGGGTTTTGGGGTCAGTTCTGGGGAGTTTGGTGTCCCCCTGCATGTTTTGAGTTTTCTTTTGAGGGTTTTTCTGTTAGTTCTCGGGGCTTGGAGACCCCTTTGAGGATTTTTGGGGTCAATTCTGGGGGTTTCGGGTCCCCTCTGCAGATTTTGGGTCCCCTTTGAGGATTCTGGGGGTCAATTCTGGTGAGTTTGGTGTCCCTCCTACATGTTTTGAGTTCCCTTTTCAGGGTTTTTAGTCAATTCTGAGGGTTGGGGACCTCTTTGAAGATTTTGGTGTCAATTCTGGGGGCTTGGGGGCCCCTTTGAGGCTTTTTTTCAGTCAATTCTGGAGTTTTGGAGGCCCCTGTGTGGATTTTTGGGTCAATTCTAGTGGGTTTTGGGGCCCCATTCAAGATTTTGGGGTCCATTCTGTGGGTTTCAGGGCAGCTTTGGAGGGTTTTGGGTCAATCCTGGGGGCCTGGGGTCAATTCTGGGTGGTTTTGACCCCCCTTTGCAGGTTTTGGGTCCCCTTAAGGGTTTTGAGGTAAGTCCTGAGGGGTTTTGGGTCCATTCTGGGTGTTTTGGGGGTCCCTCCTGCACTCACTCCAATTCAACATCCTGGTTGAACCAGATGCTGTTGACGCTCCAGGCTTGCGCCAGGGTTTACTGGAGCCCCTGCAGGTAGAAGAAGAGGTGTAGGGGGAGCCCCCCCGACACCCTAAATCCCTCGTTTTCCCAAAAAATCCCTCCGAAACCAGCTATCAACACCCCTCGCCGCTCAAAACCATCGAGTCCCCTCAGGAGCCAGTGGATAGAGCGGTCCTTCCGGCCACGTGACAGGCACGCCTGCATGGGCGGGCGTTGCCGATGCCGCCATCTTTGAAGCGGGCACCATAGGAACCGTCGATAGCCGCCATATTGGAAGCCGGCCCCGTCGAGCGCGGTTGCCTAGCAACGCGCCATCTTGGAACCGGGCAACACGTTTGGCATTAAAGGGGGCGACTCCCTCCCTCGCTTTTTACAGCAGAAACAGGGATTTTATCTCACGGAAAAGAGGTTTTTACACCTCAGGGAAGTTATTTTATCTCAAAAAAGGAGATTTTACGTCAAGAAGCGTCCATTTTACCTCACCAAAAAGATTTTTTGCCTTCAGAAACAGGGTTTTTCACATCACAGGGGTGAGTTTTCAACTCAGCGTGGGCATTTTTCCTCAAAAAAGGAGGTTTTACCTCAATAACAATAGATCTACCTCACAGAATATATTTTCTTACCTCAGGAAAAGGATTTTTTCACATCATACACATGATTTTTCCTCTCAGGGAGGAGATTTTCTCTGAAAAACGGAGATTTTTCCCTCAGGAATGGTCAACTATACCTCACCGAAAAGATTTTTCACCTCAGGAAGAGATTTTCACATCAAGGAGGTGATTTTTCACATCAGGGAGGAGATTTTATCCCCCCTCCAAAAGATTTGACCTCATGAAAGGTCAATTTTACCTCACCAAAAAGATTTCTTTTCCCTCAGAAAAAGGGCTTTGTACATCACAGAGGGGATTTTTCACTTCAGGGAGGGGATTCTTCCTCAAAAAAAAGACATTTTACCTCAATAACTATCAATTTTACCTCACCGAAAAGATGTTCTTCTCTCAGGAAAAAGGGTTTTTCTTGTCACGGAGGTGATTTTTACAATTTAGGAAGCAGATTTTAATTCAGGAAGGTTAAACTTTAAGTCACAGAGGAGATTTTTCCTTAGAAAAAGCAGTTTTACCTCCAGAAAGATCGATTTTACCTCATGAAAGAGATTTTTTTCCGGGGACTTTCACCTCAAGAAAAGGAACCTTACACTTTAGGGATGGGATTTGACCTCAGAAAAGGGCAAGTTTGCCTCAGAAATGGCAAAGCGTACCTCAAAAAAAGAGCATTTTACCTCAAGAAAGCTGGATTTATCTCAGAAATGTAGGATATTTACACCAGGGAAGTGGATTTAACCTCAGAAAAAGGATTTTTTTTTATACCATACATGGTGCAGGTTTTACAGGTGCATCCAGCGACGGGATGGTGAGTTTTGTGGTGGAGTGGCCATTAAAGGCGGTAGGACACTTCCCTGAGAGGGCAAATGTCAAAAAATCTCAATCAGGGATCGGTGCTGGGCTCCTGGCTCCATGGCCATTCCCGAGCGGTACCTGACGGGAGGGGACGGTCCTGGAACCTCCTGGGAACTCCTTCGTGTGGTGGAGGAATTAAGGGAGGAGGTAAAGAGGCTGAGGACCATCAGGGAGTGTGAGAGGGAGATAGACCAGTGGAGTAGTGCCCTCTCACTCACTCAGCAGCCTGCTGGAGCTGGTACATCCAAACACCATCCACCTGCAAACTGCAAGGTTGGGGAACAAGAGATGGGGAATAGCAGCAAGTTCCTGCCAGATGAAGGAAACCTGCTCCCCTCAACCAGACAGTAAAACCCAAGATCCCCCCCGGTAAACAAGTACCATGTGTTGCAGGTGGAATTCAGTCCTGAGGATGAGGATGATGTCTCCCACAGCCTAGAATCCTTCCCTAGGCCGCACCATCCTCAGAAAAAGATAAAAACATCCTCCATTAAGAAGAAGAGGAGGGTGGTTGTGGTAGGGGACTCAGAATCACAGAACCACAGAATCTCCAGGTTGGAGGAGACCCACTGGATCGTCGAGTCCAACCATTCCCAACAATCCCTAAATCATGCCCTAAGTACCTCATCCACCCTCACCTTAAACGTCTCCAGGGACGGTGAATCAACCACCTCCCTTGGCAGACCGTTCCAATGCCTAACCGCTCTTTCCGTGAAGATTTTTTTCCTTATCTCAAGCCTAAATCTTCCCAGGCGGAGCTTGAGGCCATTCCCTCTCGTCCTGTCCCATGTTACTTGGGAGAAGAGGCCAGCACCCTCCTCTCCACAACCTCCCTTCAGGTAGTTGTAGAGAGTAATAAGGTCTCCCCTCAGCCTCCTCTTCTCCAGGCTAAACAACTCCAGCTCTCCCAGTCGCTCCTCATAAGATTTGTTCTCCAGCCCCTTCACCAGCTTCGTTGCTCTTCTCTGGACTCTCTCCAGAGCCACAACATTCTTCTTGTGGTGAGGGGCCCAAAAGTGAACACAGTACTCGAGGTGCGGTCTCACTAGTGCCGAGTACAGAGGGAGAATAACTTCCCTGGACCTGCTGGTCACGCCGTTTCTGATACAGGCCAAGATGCCATTGGCCTTCTTGGCCACCTGGGCACACTGCTGGCTCATGTTCAGTCGGTTGTCAACCAACAGCCCCAGGTCCTTCTCTTCCTGGCAGCTTTCCAGCCAGGCTTTTCCTAGTCTGTAGCTCTGCTTAGGGTTGTTGTGCCCCAAGTGCAGGACCCGGCATTTGGCCTTGTTAAACCTCATGCCGTTGGTCTCAGCCCAGCGGTCCAGCCTGTTCAGGTCCCTTTGCAGAGCCTCCCGACCCTCCAGCAGATCGACACTTCCACCCAGCTTGGTGTCATCTGCAAACTTGCTAAGGGAGCACTCAATGCCTTCATCCAGGTCGTTGATAAAGACATTAAACAGGACTGGACCCAGGACTGAGCCCTGGGGAATCCCACTTGTCACTGGCCTCCAGCTGGATTTAACTCCATTTACCACCACCCTCTGGGCCCAGTCATTCAACCAGTTTTTCACCCAGGAGAGTGTGCGCCCGTCCAGGCCAGAGGCTGACAATTTCCGAAGCAGAATGCTGTGAGAAACTGTATCAAAGGCTTTACTGAAGTCCAGGAAAACCACATCCACAGCCTTTCCCTCGTCCAAGAGTCTAGTCACTCGGTCATAGAAGGTGATCGAATTACTCTGGCAAGACCTGCCTTTCATGAACCCGTGTTGACTGGGCCTGATCACCCAGTTCTCTTGCAAGTGCTTCTTGATCGCACTCAAGATCACCCGCTCCATGACTTTCCCCAGTACCGAGGTCAGGCTGACAGGCCTGTAGATCCCCGGATCCTCCCTGCACCCCTTCTTATAGATGGGCACGACATCAGCCAGCCTCCAGTCCAGTGGAACCTCCCCAGTCATCCAGGACTGTTGGAAGATGATGGAAAGGGGTTTGGCCAGCACATCCGCCAGTTCCCTCAAAACTCTTGGGTGGACTCCATCTGGCCCCATAGACTTGTGGGCAAGCAAGTCTCTAAGCACCTCCTCTTGGGCTGTGGGAACCTCATACTTCTCTTCCAGCCCCTGGGGTTGTGCACAGAGGGAACAATTTTCCTTACTGTTAAAGACTGAGGCAAAGTAGACATTGAGCACTTCAGCCTTGTCTTCATACCCTGTTACTGTTGTTCCCTCTGCATCTACTAGGGACTGGAGATTCTCCTAGTCCTCCTTTTACTGTTGATGTATTTGTAGAAAGACTTTTTGTTGTCTTTCACAGATAATCGCATTTCTAGCTGGGCCTTAGCCCTCCTGATTTTTTCTATGACTCCTGTATGACCTGATTCTTCAACAGTAACAGGGGATGAAGACTGCACCTGAACAATCACAACTTCCTCAGCCTGACCTCACAGGAAAGGTGCTCCAGCCCTCGGATCATCCTTGTAGCTTCCTGTGGACCCGATCCAACAGCTCTATCTCCTTCTTATGCTACGGATTCCAGAACTGGACACATTACTTCAGATGAGGTCTCACAAGAGAGGAATAGAGGGGCAGAATCACCTCCCTCAACCTGCTGGCCACACTTCTTTTGAGGCAGCTGAGGACACAGTTGGCCTCCTGGGCTATCAGCACACATTGCCAGCTCATGTTGAGTTTCTCACTGACCAGCACCCCCAAGTCCTTCTGTACAGGGCAGCTCTCAATCACATCATCCCCCAGCCTGTAGTGGAACTGAGGATTGCACCAACCCATGTGTAGGACCTTGTATTTGGCCTTGTTAAACCTCTTGAGACTCACACAGCTCCACTTCTCCAGCTTTCCCAGGTCCTTCTGGATGACATCCCATCCTTCTGGTGTGGTAACTGCACAACTCAGCTTGGTGTCATCTGCAAACTTACTGAGGGTGCACTCGATCACACAATCTATATAATAGATGAAGGCATTAAACACCACTTTTCCCAGTGCTGACCCCTGAAAGATACCATTTGACGACTACTCTCTGAACACAGCCATTCAACCAATGTCTTATCCACTATTCCGTCCACCCATCAAATCCATATCTCTCCAATTTAAAAAGTAGGATGTTGTGTGGGATCATGTCAAAGGCTTTACAGAAGTCCAGATAGACCACATTCATTGGTTTAAAGAAGTGCAATAATCACAATTTTAAACACTCAAACATGATGCAAACCATCAGCAATGGTTATGTGATGCAAACCACAGGCAATGTGACCAAGCTGAGAACCCTCAGGCCTTACAGCAAGGCAAGGGGTGAGAAGGAGGATGAAGAAGTGGAGGGAGAACTGCTCTGGGAGATCGAGTGCTGCTGCCTGGAAGCACTGATGTACCAGGACTCTTTTTCCCCTCCATCCATGGCACAGGAACTGTCCCGGAAGCTCCAAAAAGGCCTTGGAGGAAAGATATAAGGAAACAAAAGGCATTGAATAGCACTATTATTTTATTTTTAAAAACTCACAGAGAGCACAGCTCCTCATTTACACAGACAATCAGTAAGAAAAGAGAGCGAATTGAAATATGATGATAACATTATAACCATTGAAAAAACAGCAACATCAACAAGAAATACAGAAGCCACACCGGGTCTGCCATGAGTCACATGGTAACTGCCATGCAGAAGATGATAAGTAGTTCATGGCTTCAGAGAACTATCCAGATATCAGTTTCCACACTGCATCCTTGAGCTGCTGGTTCCTCAGGCTGTAGATAAGAGGGTTCAGTGCTGAAGGCACCACCGAGTACAGAACTGACGACACAAGGTCCAGAGATGGAGACGAGACAGAGGGAGGCTTCATGTAGGTAAACTCTGCAGCGCTGATGAAGAGGGAGACCACGGCCAGGTGAGGGAGGCACGTGGAAAAGGCTTTGTGCCGTCCCTGCTCCGAGGGGATCCTCAGGACAGCCCTGAAGATCTGCACATAGGACACCACAATGAAAATAAAACAGCCACATGCTAAACAAGCAATAATGCCAAGAAGCCCAACCTCCCTGAGGTAGGAGTGTGAGCAGGAGAGCTTGAGGATCTGCGGAACTTCACAGAAGAACTGGTCCACAGAATTGCCCTGGCAGAGGGGCAGGGAAAATGTATTGGCTGTATGTAGCAGAGCATTGAGAAACCCAGTGCCCCAGGCAGCTGCTGCCATGTGGACACAAGCTCTGCTGCCCAGGAGGGTCCCATAGTGCAGGGGTTTGCAGATGGCAACGTAGCGGTCATAAGACATTACTGTGAGGAGAAAATACTCTGCTGAAATGAAAAACAGAAACATAAAGACCTGAGCAAAACATCCTGAGTAGGAGATTGTCCTGGTGTCCCAAAGAGAATTGGCCATGGATTTGGGGACAATGGTGGAGATGCAGCCCAGGTCGAGAAGTGAGAGATTGAGGAGGAAGAAGTACATGGGGGTGTGGAGGTGGTGGTCACAGGTGATGGTGGTGATGATGAGGCCGTTGCCCAGGAGGGCAGCCAGGTAGATGCCCAGGAAGAGCCAGAAGTGCAAGAGCTGCAGCTCCCGGGTGTCTGTGAATGCCAGGAGGAGGAAGTGGGTGATGGAGCTGCTGCTGGACATCAGCTGCCTCTGCACTTGAAATAATGTAACAGGAGGAAAGGACAGTGAGAAGTTAGGGGAGATTGCTCTGATCAAAATCAAAGCCATTTCTCATTCCCTTCCCACTGCTTCAATCACCTTGGCCCTTTTCTCCCATCCCTTCCTCCAGCTCTGTGCCTGGAGCCCAGCTTGGTGCTGGCTGAATGTGCTTGGAGGAGCAGGTCCTCTGCCTGCTGGCTGCGAGGATTCAGCCCTGCTCTGCAGCAGGGGGTCATGGGGACATTAGGACAGGGGACACTGCTGGAGTTCAACTTTGACCTCTGGAACTGCTCCTGGTGCAGAAGGGTCTGGCAGCATCTGCACTGCCAGGGATGAGGAACTGAGTGGGCAGAAGGCAGCTTTGGAGTTTTACAGCAAACACGCCACCCCTGGCAATGTTCCTGAACATTAGAAACCCTCAGCATCTCTGCTGTACTCAGGGAGATCAGAGGGAGTCCTGGGAGGAGAGAGCAATTCTTGTGTCTCAGTGCAGAGGGAGGGGAGCTGCTCTGTCCCCTGCTCTGGTTCCCAGCTGCCCTGGGCTTGCACCTTTAAGAGACAGAGTAATCACACTTTCATATTTACCTTAAAAGCCACCAGGATCTACTGAAAGCAGGCAAACCCACTGCCAAGCACTGAGGGTCCAACCCTTTCTCAAGATCTCAGCATTCCACTTTCAGCCCAGGACACACAGGGCTCATTTCACAAACCCAACAGCATTTCCTTGGCTGAAGCATCTCTGTGTTTTTCTACAGACATTCAGGCAACAGAAAGATGGGATAAGAAGGTTTTGCACATTGGAGGGCTGCTGAGTTCTTGGGAGGACACTTCAAGGAAAGCCAAGTGCCCTAATGGTGATATCTCAGTACAGAAGAGTCTGTTAATTGCTCATGAGTGCACTGCCCACAGCCCCGCAGTGGATCAGTGCCTGACTCAGCAACTCCCATCCCCAGAGAGCCTGGCAGCAAGAACAAGAAAACAACAATATGAACGGAGACAGGTTTAGAAACAGGGAGAAAGAGAGAGGGGGTCTGGATGCAAGAGGCCAGAGCAGAGGCAGCCGGGAACACAGACAGTGTTCCCCTTCCCCAGCTGTGCTCGCCCCCTCCCAGACACCAACCTTGCCGGGCAGTTGCTCTCAGCCCCTGGGCTCTGGAGAGGGCACTGGAGATGCGGCTGCAGAGGAGGGGGCTCAGCCTTGGAGCCCAGAGCCCTGAGGGCAGAGGATTTGCTGGGTGGGAGAGGGGGCAAGGGGCTTGCTCAGAGGAAGGGGCTGCACTGCAGGGGGTCACACAGAACTCTCTGAACTCTCCGTCACACATCTCTGTTTTGCACTTCCCCTCGTTCCCTGATCCTATCTGTTCTGCCTGGAGAATTTCCTTCTTGCAGGTTTTTCCCTGTCCCCTCTCTCTTCCCTCCTCACTGACCCCATCCCAGCCTCTGGGCTCTCCCGTACACAAACCTGCCAATTTTCAGGGCACTGCTTGGGTGCAGGATCCTGTTTGGAGGTTCCAAAAGGCAGAGCAATCTGATGGTTCCAGCAGAGGTGATGCTGGTGCATAGGCAGAGGAGAGGCTGAAGGCACTTTAGGAGGCCGTTAGCAGAGCTACTGATCACTGGAGTCTCAAGGACTTGAGCAGCCTTGAAAAGCGCTTTTCTATATCTCTTTCCCTCCCACACCTCTTCTACCTGCCCTCAGATGAGGAAAGTAAAAGCATAGACTCAGGAAATCTCCCTTCCCATGGAAATGTGCCCTGGGAAGTTTCCTGGTGCTGACCTGGAGCTTGGAGCAGCCCTGACACACAGAGAACCCTCTTGACAGCAGAAGGATCCTGCCCTGCCCTGCCAGGTTTGGCTCTTTTACCCCCACAGTGCCACGGGGAGGTCACCAGGCAAGCTGAACACTGACCTTGGCAAGCAACAGAGTCCTTGTCCCACACCCAGAGCCTGGGGTGCCGGGACCCAGCTCTCAAGGACAGTCTGGGGCATCCCTGGCTGCACCCCCTGGCTTCACAGCCCTTCCGAACTGCCTCACCGCTGTCCCCTCCTCACAGATCCCATGAGCTTGCAGCTGTGCCAGCTTGAGGAGATGTCACCAGCAACTACACCTGCTTTGCCTGCACCCAGACTTACTGTGTCCAGGACTGCAAAGATTTCTCTTCCAGTCAGCTCTCAGACCAGCTTGAAGCTCCCTCTGCCTTGCTAATCTCTCTGAGAACCCCCGGGAGTTCCCTTCTCCCTGCAGTCTTTGCAGAGGAGCTGCTCCTTGCCAGAGCTCACTCTTTGTAGTGCTGCCCACTCGCCATGAGCTCTCTCAGTCCCAGGAGCCCAGCCCAGCTCAGCAGCAGAGGAGCAGCCCAGGACATTTTAATGACCCCTCTGGTGGGTTGGATGCTGAGTCCATGAATCTCACACCCTGAGAGGAAGTAGAACAAACTTCTCAAGAAGTAAAACTCAAATTCAAGCTCCAAAGTTTCTTGTAATGTTAACAGGTCCCACTGAGGGCACTGCTGAGAAAGCATCTCCAGGGCCCAGTTAGAGAAGAAAATTGAAGGCAGTGATGAAAGTTTGGGAAAAGCAAGGTGTCTCTGATGCTGAGTCAACATGGGTGTGTTTCATCAATCCAAAGGGCCAGGATATGACCCTATAACAAATGGCCAAGCCCTGTCCCCCAGACCCTGGGAAGGGAGATCCTGTCCCTCACTCATTCTTCAGGCCTCTTCCTGGGCAGTGGGATGCGAGGATGTGCAATGCCAAGGGTTGGACTGTAGGAAAACACCTCTCAGGCTCCTGTGTGGGGATGAGGAGGCCAAGAGACCCTGATATTGGAAGGATAAGCTGCTTCCTTACTGGTATCAGCATCAGAGACAACAGCCAGAGTCAAAGAGAGGAAGGCTTTGGCTCTGGTGGGTGATTTTAGCCTCGCCAGAAACCTTGGTGAGTAGTGACAAAAACCACATGCTCTTAGCAAAATGGGGAAGAGGGTGACGGACTTCTTAGAATTTTGGCCCTTCATTGTGAATCCCAACCCAAACCCAAAGCTGACTAACCCACAGCTAGTCCTGACCTTACCCCATCATTCCAGACCAACAGCGCCAGTGGAACCACACCAGTAATTTCATAGCATTCCAAGGTCACCATGATAACAACCTAAGGAAATGAGATTATAGAGGCAGCACAACTGGGGGTGATGAGCATCCTTCTGTCACCTTGTTAAACTAATTCAAGACTTGGGAGCATTAGGAGAAACCACCCAAGTAAGAGTTTTGGGTCACATGAACAACTTTCCAGTTCTTATTGACCTGATGGATTGTGACCGATTCCCGGGCTGCAGATGGGCAGTTCCTCGTGCAGTAGCTCCTCTGTTTCTCCCCACACGGACAGTCCTACATGTCTCACAGAAGGAAACATCCCACGGTGCCTGGATTTGCCCATGGTTCCTCCTGGTCATGCTGCTGCCTCTTCACAGGCTCTCTGATTTGTGATCCTGGTGGGAAAAGGCCTCACTGTCCTGATCCTGGATTTGTTGGGCACGCTAAATGGACTAACTGTAGGTTGCTGGGATTCAGAGTAGGGAATCATGGACTGTCTGAGCCTCACCCAAGGGCAGGAAGGATTGCTGCTGTTAGTGGTTATTGCTGAAGGCTTCCTTGGTCAGAATCAGTCCTCCAGTGTTTTAGGCACCGGGGCCACACCAGGCTATTATATGTAGATCCCTAGAGCTGAGGGAAATGACTCAGTCCTTTTCAGCTCCTCATGCACTGAGTATGGGGTCCACCGAAGCTTATTGAGGGAGCTGGTGGATATGCTGGCCAAACCCCTTTCTATCATCTTCCAGCAGTTCTGACTGACTGGGGATGTTCCACTGGACTGGAGGCTGATGTTGTGCCCTTCTACAAGAAGAGTCACAGGGAGGATGCAGGAAACTGCAGGCCTGTCAGTCTGACCTCAGTGCCAGGGAAAGTCATGGAGCATGTGATCATGAGTGCGATCATGAAGCACGTGCAAGAGAACCGGGTGATCAGGCCCAGTCAACACGGGTTCATGAAGGGCAGGTCTTGCCAGACTAACCTCATCACCTTCTATGGCCAAATGACTTGCCTACTGGACGAGGGAAAAGCTGTGGATGTATCTTCCTGGACTTCAGTAAAGCCTTTGACACAGTTTCTCCCAGCATTCTGCTACGGAAACTATCACCTCTGGCCTGGACAGGCGCACACTCTCCTGGGTGGAAAACTGGTTGGATGGCCGGGTCCAGAGAGTGGTGGGAAATGGAGTTAACTCCAGTTGAAGGCCAGTTCCAAGTGGGGTTCCCCAGAGCTCAGTGCTGGGTCCAGCCCTGTTCAACGTCTTTATCAACGACCTGGATGAAGGCATCGAGTGCCAAACTTAGCAAGTTTGTGGATGACACTAAGTTGGGTGGAAGTGTGGATCTGCTGGAGGGTAGGGAAGCTCCAAAGGGACCTGAACAGGCTGGACTGCTGGGCTGAGACCAACGGCATGAGGTTTAACAAGGCCAAATGCCCGGTCCTGCACTTGGGGCACAACAACCCTGTGCAATGATACAGACTAGGAGAAGTCAGTCTGGAAAGCTGCCAGGAGGAGAAGGACTTGGGGGTGCTGGTTGACAGTGACTGAACATGAGCCAGCAGTGGCCCAGGTGGCCAAGAAGGCCAATGGCATCTTGGCCTGTATCAGAAATGGCATAAGCATCAGGTCCAGGGAGTTATTCTCCCTCTGTACTCGGCACTGGTGAGACAGCTCCTCTAATGCTGTGTTCAGTTCTGGGCCACTCCCCACAAAAAGATGTTGAGGTTCTGGAGCGAGTCCAGAGAAGATCAATGAAGCTGGTGAAGGGGCTGGAGAACAAGTCTTACAAGGGGTGGCTGAGAGAGCTGGGGTTGTTTAGCCTGGAGATGAGGAGGCTGAGGGGAGACCTCATTGCTTTCTACAACGACCTGAAAGGAGCTGGCCTCCAAAGGGACAGGGGACAGGACGAGAGGTTATGGCCTCACGCTCCACCAGTGGAGGTTCAGGCTTGACAGCAGGACAATATTTGTCATTAAAAGGGTCATCGGGCCCTGGAAAAGGCTGCCCAGGGACATGGTTGACTCACCTTCCCTGGTGGTGTTTATGAGATTGGTGGATGAGGTGCTGAGGGGCATGGTTTAGAGATTGATAGGAATGGTTGGACTTGATGATCCTGTGGGCCTTTCCAACCCAGTGATTCTGTGATTCGGTGATTCAGTGATGACAAAACCATCAAGAACTCAAGACGTCATGGATATTAACATCAATATTAAACAGGGATATTATGTCATGGATTTTAAACTCCTAGCAATGACTGCACGGAAGCAGGCTCAGACACACCAGATCTTCCCTAGTGGTAGGACAGAGTTTCCCCTCTGGCAGAACCAACACTTGGTGCTCTGATGGCTGAACCACTGCCACACAGGGTGAGGCACAGACAGCTCCCAGGGGAGAGACCACCAGTCTCCTGCAGATCCTACTGGAGAGTGAGTTCAGTGGGTGCTTGCTCTGGACAGCAGAGAGTCTCCTAGGACACAGGGCAGCATCACAGAAAATGAAATCACAGAGGCCTTGGCCAGTAGATGTCGTTTGGTTGCACAGGTGGTAAAAGTGGGATCTGGAGGCCCTGCCATAGCGATTAAACTCCAAGTAGTGGCTGTGCAGAAGCAGGCACAGACACAGAGACTTGAAGGGGAGAGCAGGTCTCAGTCAGCTCTCTCAGTTTGCATCCTGATGGCATTGATTGGAAGGCTCCTTGCAAAGGTCAGGGAGATGAGGGCAAGAAGGAATGCACACATTTGCCTACCTTCAATAGAAATCAACAAACAAAACACCAAGGAAGGTCAGCTTCCTCTCCTCATTCACATGAGCTTCCCAGCACAGCTTGAAGTCTCCTTCTTTCTCTGGCCAGGACAAACAACCCTCATTGGACACATCCTTTTAAGGTGAGGCATGTTTGCAGCACCAGGTTCTTACTGAAGGCAGAGAATTCCCTCTCAACATGTGAGAATAGACTTTGGCAAGCACTCCCTCCAGGTGTTCATAGCTCTCTGCACCCAGGAAAGTTCATTTTTGCTCCACCAAAAGAGAGATAGGACAACTCCCAAATGCCTGAGCCCCCATACTCTGCAAGGACAGACCTGACCATACTGCAGTTCCCTGCCTCCTCCACCTCCCAACTGGAGAGCTCTCACTGCCAACCCCAAAAAGGGCTGAAAATCCAGGTTGGAATTAATGACCATTTTGAAAGATTGCACAGCAAATAAGCAGGCTGATAAATTGGAACAAAGATTCAGCATCCACGCCAGGATGGAAGGAGTAAGCGATACAGCACTCGGAAACCAACTGGGGCAAAATGGGCAGACACCTGGCCAGCTGAGGATTGCCCTGAGGACATGGACATGGACACCAGGATGCTTGTTGTCCTCACTCACAAGAGACCTCCACCAATCCCATGCTATGTCAAAAGAGATTTTGCAAAGAAAGACTGATCTTCTCCTGGAACTTCCTCATCCTACAGAGAAGGCTTCTGGGAGACCTTCTAGCAGCTTTCCAGTACTTGAAGGGGTTCACCAGGAAATCTGGGGAGGGACTTTTTACAAGGGCATGGAATGATAGGATGAGGGGGCATGGCTTTATAGTTGAAAGAATAAGATTTATATTAGATATTGGGAAGCAATTGTTCCCAAATGAGGTGGTGAGGTGGTGAGGCCATGGCCCTGGTACCCGGGGTAGCTCTGGATGCCCCTCCCTAGATGTACTCAAGGCAAGCTGTGATGGTACCTTAAGCAGCCTGGTCCAGTGGGAGATGTCACTGTCCATGGCTGAGGGTACAACTGGATGGACTTTAAAGTCCCTTCCAACCCAGACCATTCTATGATTCAGAAAAGTATGGAAATACAAAGTCTAAACTAAAGCATATTTTTCTTAGGTTCACTTTAAATTTTCCTCTTTAATCACGCTGGGAAATGACTCCAAGGAGCTGGGCAAGGCTTGAAGACCTGAAGAAGTCCCAAGGATGGAAAAGAGCTCGTTAAGAATTACTTATTTTAATGAGACCCAGGGTAGATTTGTTGAAGAGTCCCTGGACCTTCAGCTGTTGAGAGGAGATGGAGCAAAATTCTCAAGAAGTCAAAATCAGAACTCAGAGTACCTTGAAGTCTTAATTGGTTTCAGTGAGGATCGTTAGTGACAAAGCCTCCCCAGGGACTCGTTAGAGCAAAGAACTGGAGGCCATGATTGCAGGCAGGCAAAGGTGCTGTGCAGGCAGCTGTGATGCTGAGAAAAGCCTGGGTTTGCCGGATGAAGCAGAAGGGCCAAGCCCTGACCCCCAGGCCCTGTGAAGGCAGATCTGCCTTTGACTCCAATGACACTGGTGTCGTGAAGATTCTCACATAGCAGAATCAGATTGGGAGCAGTTAATCCATGTAATTCCAAATACAGGCCCCTAGAGTTCCATGAGATGCCAAGGTTCTCAGTGTTCCATGCAGTGGCAGAAGAGCTGGGTCATAGAAGGGTAGAATCGTAAAAGAGATCGTAAAAGGATCATAGAATGTTTGGGTCATGGAAAAGCTGAGTCACTGAAGTGTGAAAGTTTATTAGTATTTCCCAGGGGTTTGGCCTCAGAAGGGTCATAAATGGTTAGGTCTGGAGAAGAGTTGGTTTAGAAACAGGTCAGGTCATAGAAAGATCATACTATCATGTACTCATAGAAGAGTCATAGAAGAATCAGGTCATGAAGAGTGAGATGATAGAACTCTGTAATGATTCATAGTGACTAAAAGGAGACAGAAAACCTGTGTATATAAAAAAATGTGGTGAGATGATATTTCATATAGATCCATTTAAAGTGTTCTCACCAGATACCAGCCATGACAGACATTTGTACTTAGACCAGATATGGATCCAGTCAGGACTCACAGGTGTGACAGGGGACAGGAGAAAGGGGAATGGCCTCAAGCTATGTCAGGGGAGGTTTAGACTAGATATCAGAAAGAAATTTTTCACAGAAAGAGTCAGCTGGCATTGGAACAAGCTGCCCAGGTAGGTGGTTGTGTCACTATCCCTGGAGGTATTTAAAAGACAGGTAGATGAGGTGCTGAGGAACATGGTTTAGTGGCAGATAGGAATGGTTGGAATGATGATCCAAGAGGTCTTTTCCAACCTGGTTACTCTATGATTTTTTAAGAGTCAGCTCATAGAAGTGCTTATTTTGGAAGGTACATGGCAGTGTTGGGTCCTAGAAAGTTTACATCATAGATGTGCCGGGTCATAGAAAATGCAGCTCATCTGAGATTTGGGTCATATAGGAGTTTGGAGGATTCACATCATAGCAGTTCAGGTCAAAGAAGTGTCAGTTAATGGTGGGGTCCCAGAAGAGCTGTGTCATAGACGAGTGTGGTCATAGATGTGTCTGATCATAGAGGTGTTGCAGCATAGTTTGATAGAAATGGTTGGACTCAATGATCCAGGGGGTCTCTTCCAACTTGGTTATTCTATGTTTCTATTCTATGATAGATGATTCATGCCACAGGAGAGTTTGGTCCTAGAAATTCATGTCATAGAAGAGTCAGAGAATAATCAGTTCATAGAAGGTGATAGAAGGGTTGGGTCAAGGAAGGCTGGAGTCATGGAATGGCCTGGTCATGTAAGAGATGGGTCACAGAACAGTTGGGTCATAGATTATTCACGTCACTGGGGAGTTGGGTCGTAGAAAGTCATAGAAGAGTAAGAGAAGGGTGGGGTCATAGAAGGCCTGGGCTATAGAAGGTTCGATTTTCAGAAGTGTTATGTTACAGAACAGTGAGATCA
Organism: Clamator glandarius; assembly: GCA_033459285.1. Lineage (NCBI taxonomy): Eukaryota > Metazoa > Chordata > Aves > Cuculiformes > Cuculidae > Clamator > Clamator glandarius. The sequence continues at coordinate 492,638 of JAUNZM010000866.1, read as the reverse complement.
TAGAAGAGTTGTGTCACAGAAATGTCAGGTCATAGAAGAGAGAGAGAAGTATCATTTATGGCAGGGTCTGGTCATTAAAGTTTTATAGAAAAAGTGGGTCATATAAGGGTTGTAGAAGAGTCAGAAAATAAATGACTCGAGTGATAAATGTGTCATAGAAGAGCCATATAAGCATCGAGTCAAGAAAGTGTTTTTAGAGCAATGAGGTCGTAGAAGATTGAGGCCACAGAAGAACTGGGTCATAGAAGAAGTGTCTCATATCAGTGTCTGGTCATGGAGGAATGAGGTCATAGAAGTGCTGGGTCATAAAAGGGCCAGGTCATAGATGAGCTGGGTAATAGGAGGATGGTGAGACAAAATGTGCCCAAGGGAAATCCCGTTCCCTTCTCTGTCAGACATCCAGAAATGGGATCCGAGTGGACAAGTCTGGGGCACTGCTTTTCTCTCTCTTGCTCATCCTTTGGCCATTTGGGAAGAGGACACTCAATGCCAGTGGTCAGGGAGTTCCCCCAGTCTCCATGACCTTTGGAAGATGATGGAGAGTGGCCCCACTGTCTTATAGATTGGATTGGGGTTGCTTAAGAGATTCCTGACTTGATCCCCATCCACCACTCACAGATCTCCTCCAGAGTCCTGCCCTGAGTCACAGATGCCTGGGAGACCTTGCTGGGGAAGCTAGAGGACAAGAAGAGACAGGGAACCTCAGATCTGTCCCTTATTAAATGTAGCAGTGGCCACTCAGTATATGTTTCTTCTTTATTGGCTCTTGAAGCAGTAACAGCTTCATGAGCACTAACAGCTCCAGCTCCTCCTGCCTGTGCCGCTGGCTGAGGGCATTGCTGCCCTCTTGGGCTGAAGCCCTAGAGCTGTGGCACCAGGCAAGCTCATCCCTGCCAGAAGGAAACCTGGGACAAAGTGTCCAAGACCCTGTGTGTGCAAAGGCTTTGCTTAGTGCAGAGACACAGCTGGGACAGAAGAGAGCTTAGTGTAATTCCAGCCCCAGGTCTAAACACCCAAGATGAAATGCCCGAATTCACTCAATGGAACACAACCTCGCAGCTTGGAGAAATGCGATCATTCCCCGTCACCTTCCTGTCTAATGATGGAACAAGAAAAGTGATTCTTATTCCCCATTACTTTTCTAACAGGAGCAATGACACTGCCAGAAAGATATATCTCTGCCATCTGAGGGAGGGAATATCAGGGATGGCTTCAGCCTATTTCTCAGCAGGTTCCCCTGGAGCCCCAGGGACACCTCGAGGGAGCCCATAGGGGGCAGAGAAAGCGCTGCCTTTGTCTGCTCCTCTGCTGCTGAGCTGGGCTGGGCTCCTGACAGGGAGGGAGCTGGTGGCAAGTGGGCAGCATTACAAAGAGCCAGGTCTGGCCAGGAGCAGCTCCTCTGCAAAGCCCATCAGGGGTGAGGGCACTGCCTGCAGGCAGGGATGGGAGAGGAGGTAGCAGAGAGAGGGGCAGGGCAGGGTGGGGTGGGAGGAGAAGGGGAGGCTTCATTTGGAGAAAATCTTCACAGCCTTTCTAAAGGTGAGTTTCTGGCTGTAGGAGCATTCAGACACAGCTCCAAAGGGATCTTCTCAAGCCAGCACGGCCACAGCCTGTGGGCTCTGTCAGGAGGGCTCTTGCCATTTCTCCATCAGAGAGAAAAAACAGGGTCAGTGCTCAGCCTGCCCAGGGAGCTCCTCATGGTGAGATAGAGAAAACTGTTGAGGAGGAGGGGGCATGGAAAAGAAGCTCCTGGGTGGAGAGGGTCTTTCTGCTTTGAAGAGGGTGCTGTGTGAGTCAGGGCTGCTCACAGCTCCAAATCACCCCAGAATATTTCTGAGGGGACATTTCAAGGACATAATCAGGGCAGAGATTCTGTTAACAATAAGGAACGTGGCTGAGTCTGTGTTTTCAGTCTCCTGCACTTGGGGAATTTCAAGGGAGAAATGAAACTAATGGCTCTCATACATGAAATCACTAGTACTCCTGAGCTGTATCCTTGAGTGGTCAGTAGGTCTGATAGGAGCCTCTGAAAGTGTCTCCAGCTGCTCCTCTGTCCATAGACAGCACCAGCATCACCTCTGCTGGATCCACCAGTCTGTGAGCACTGAGAGGGAGAAGACATTGGACAGAAAAAAAAGCCAGCAAGGAAAATCTAAGGGCAGAACAGATTGGATCACAGAATGAGAAGAAAATTAATAAAGAGATGATGTGGGAGGGAGAATTCAGAAAGCTCTGTGTGATCCCCTTCCTCTGAGCAAGCCCCTTTCCCTCCTCTCCCATCCAGCAAAGCCTCTGCCCTCAGGGCTCTGGGCTCCAAGGCTGAGCCCCCTCCTCTGCAGCCACAGCTCCAGTGCCCTCTCCAGAGCCCAGGGGCTGACAGCAACTGCCCAGCAAGGTTGGTGTCTGGGAGGGGATGAGCACAGCTGGGGAAGGGGAATGCTGTCAGCATGTCCAGCTGCCTCTGCTCTGGCCTCTTGCAGCAAGACCTTCACTCTCTTTCTCCCTGTTTCTCCCTTTGTCTCTGTTCTTGCTATTTTTCTCCAGTTCTTGCTGCCAGGCTCTCTGGGGATGGGAGGTGCAGAGTGAGGCACTGCTCTTCTGTGGAGCTGTGGGCAGTGCATTCCTGAGGAATTAGCAGACTCTTCTATACTGAGATATCATCATTGGGACACTTGGCTTTCTTTGAGGTTTCCTCCCACGCACTGAACAGCTCTCCAGAATGCAAACCTGTCCTATCGCATCTTTGTGTTATCTGAATGTCTGTGGAAAAGCAGAGACACACTCTAGTTGAGGAAATGCTGTTATTTTTGTTAAATGAGCCCTGTGTGTCCTGGACTGAAAGTGGAATGCAGAGATCTTGAGAAAGGGTTGGACCTTCAGCACTTTGGAGTGGGTTTGCCTGCTTTCAGTAGATCCTGGTGGCTTTTAAGGTGAATATGAAAGTGGGATCCCCCTCCATCTCTGAAAGGTGCAAGCCCAGGGCAGCTGGGAACAAGAGCGACAGTGAGAGCAGTTCCACCCCTCTGCACTGAGCCACAGGCAGTGCTCTTGCCTCACAGGACTCCCTCTGTTCTCCCTGAGCGCAACAGAGATGGTGAGAGTTTCTAACATACAAGAACACTGCCCAGGGTGGCAGAAGGACCTACAATAAACCCAAACTACTCAGCCTGACTTCTCCCTTCTCAGCTCCTCATCCTGGCAGTGCAGATGCTGCCAGGTCCTTCTGTACCAGGAGAGGCTGAACCCGAGCAGTGTCCCCTATCCCCACCATCCCCATGACCCCCTACTGCAGAGCAGGGCTGACTCCTCACAGACAGCGGGTAGAGGCCCTGCTCCTCCCAGCACATTCAGCTGGCACCGAGCAGGGCTCCAGGCATGGAGGTGGAGGAAGAGCTGCAAGAAAAGGGACAGGGTGTGTGCAGCCGGGGAGGGAAATGAGAAAGGCCTTTGGTTTGTCTTGGGAAATTATCCCTAACTTCTCACTGTCCTTTCCTCCTGTGACAGTGCCTCATGGCAAGAGGCAGCAGATGTCCAACAGCAGCTCCATCACCCAGTTCCTCCTCCTGGCATTCGCAGACACTCGGGAGCTGCAGCTCTTGCACTTCTGGCTTTTCCTGGGCATCTACCTGGCTGCCCTCCTGGGCAACGGCCTCATCATCACCACCATCACCTGTGACCACCACCTCCACACCCCCATGTACTTCTTCCTCCTCAACCTCTCTGTTCTTGACTTGGGATTCATATCCACCATTGTCCCCAAATCCATGGTCAATTCCCTCTTGGAAACAAGGGCCATCTCCTACTCAGGATGTGTTGCCCAAGTCTTTCACTTTGTCTTCTTCCTTGGAGCAGAGTTTGCCCTTCTCACCGTCATGTCCTACGACCGCTACGTTGCCATCTGCAAACCCCTGCACTATGGGACCCTCCTGGGCAGCAGAGCTTGTGTCCACATGGCAGCAGCTGCCTGGGGCGCTGGGTTTCTCAATGCTCTGCTGCACACGGCCAATACATTTTCCCTGCTCCTCTGCCAGGGCAATGCCGTGGATCAGTTCTTCTGTGAAATCCCCCAGATCCTCAAGCTCTCCTGCTCAGATGCCAGTCTCAGGGAAGTTAAGCTTCTTATGTTAACTTGTTTGCTTGTTTGGGGGTGTTTTATTTTCATTGTGGTGTCCTATGTGCAGATCTTCAGGGCTGTGCTGAGGATCCCCTCTGAGCAGGGACGCCACAAAGCCTTTTCCACGTGCCTCCCTCACCTGGCCGTGGTCTCCCTTTTTATCAGTACAAGTTTTTTTTCCTACCTGAAGCCTCCCTCCATCTCCTCCCCATGCATTGACCTCGTGGTGGCAGTTCTGTACTCAGTGGTGCCTCCAGCACTGAACCCCCTCATCTACAGCTTGAGGAACCAGCAGCTCAAGGATGCAGTGTGGAGTCTTATTACTAGGGATTTTCAAGAACCCATAAGGTGTTCATCTCCTTTTGCCTGTCACTCACAATGAAATGCACTGCAGGGCCCACCTTTCTTTGGTCTTTGATATCATTTGAGTATTATTATTTTTTTTATATAAGGATGTTTTCTGAAGAGAAATGTCATTGTTCCTCCCACTGCTGTGTCAGTATTTTCCTGTCTTCTGCCACCCAGACACTGTGTGCTTAAAGAAAATAAAGGCCCTCGCAGTCTCTTCTTTTTCCATGTTCCTTTCTCTGAGACTTTTGAGTTGCAGGGACACCTGCAGAGGTGGAGGAGAAGAGACCCCCCAGCACAGCAGCACAAACAAAGAGCTCTTTCTAGAGCGGCTCTCTTCGCACCTCCATGATCTTCTGAGCCCTTGAGCTGGTGGAATGTCTGAGTGCTCTGACCTTGGTCCCACTCCTGCTCTGTGGCACCTCTGTGACAGGGATGATGTCCATGGGGTTGCTGTGAAGGCCTGTGGGACAGACAGAAGCTCGAGGTCACTTCAGTTTGAGAGTAACATCCCCTGGAATCTACCAGAGTGCAGCGTTGGGATGTGCTTCCTTGGACCAAGGTCTCCATGTCCATTCTTGTGCACTGGGGCATTTCAGATGCCTGCAGAGCAGGGTGAGCAGCTTCAGCTCTGGGAGTGGCAGCAGGAGAACAGAGACACTGTGACTGCTGCTGTGCAGCTGTTGCGTAAGCACGGGGAGGGTCTGTCTCTGAGCACCCTTTGTGTGAAATGAGGGCACAAGGTGTCCCAGTTCCGCCTCTGCAATCTGGGTGCAAACAATGGGAAGTGGTTCCTTCCCTGACATTAATCAGGAAGGGGAATCAGGAAAGGAAAAGAAGTCCTGAAGTTTGAAAGAAAAAGATAGATTTAACAAAAACATTAAAACTCTGCACTATTACAATCAGTAAAACTTACACTAATAGCCATGCTGATACCAGGGCTTGTTTTAGAAGCAGTAGTAGTATTAGATTCTCACACAGCTCCAAACGCATCAGGGGCTCATGGCCTTGTCTCTTCAAACACTGAGAAAGTCAATGGATCGGGATCCCCCAGCTGCCCTGGTATTTCACCCTGCAAGGTTTTTCATACACCAGCTCTCCCAGCTTCTTCTTGTCTATGATGTGCTCCAGGTCCAACCATCCTTCTGGCCTTGGCAGGATTCGCTCCAGGCTGGGCAGGGTCTTCCTTGTGCTGGGAGCCCCATACTGGACACGGCAGCTCTGATGTGTCCTGTCCTGTGGTGGGTTAACCTTCTCCAGCAGATGGACCCACCCCTGCATGGAACCAGCAGGACAAAGGGAGAGAAAGAACAAGAAAAGCTCATGGGTCAAGAGAAAGCAAAAGGAGGTTCAGTGATCAATGACTCACTAGCACAGATGTGTGGACTTGCTGAAGGTCAGTTTAATTTATTGCCAGTTAAGAAAGGTTTGGATTGGGAGCAACAAGGACAAAATATTAAAGCTCATTCCACTCCCACTTTCTCCCAGACTGAAATAGCTACATGGCTCCCAATTCCTCTGTCCACCTGAATCCCAGGAGGAGAAGGAGGATGGCGATGAGGCAGTTAACAGTAAGAAAAGAACATCTCTGCATCTCCTTCCTTCTCACACTTTTCCCCTGATTCAGCATGGCTCCTCTCCATCGGATCCCACCATATCTGTGGTCAGGGGTCTGCATGGTTCATTTCTTTCCCTCTATCCATGGGGCAGTGTCATCGCTCTGAGAGCATCCATGGGCCTTCATGGCTCTGACCAACGTCTCCTGGAGCCTCCACCCACCCTTCTGTCCATGTCCCAGGAGACACTGAAGACAGGACTGAGCTCCCGCCCCTGCTTGATCTGTAGGTGTGCGGATCTCCAGACACAGACACAGCCCCAGCCTGTCCTGTCTGTGGACCTTTTTGAGTGTGACTTGCAGTGTCACTTCCCAGCTTTGTTCTGTCTGAGGTGAGCAATGGAATGACACCATGGGTCTCCAAGTTCCAGATCCCAGCAGATTCACAGAGAGCTTGGGTATTTCTGCCACCCTTGCCATCACTTGGTCAGGTTTTGGGGAGAGGAGAAGTTAAAGCAGGTGAGTTTTAAGAGTTTCAGTGACTGAAAGGGGGTGCAGAGCCATCAAATGTGAAACGATCTCTTAGCAATGCTTGTTCAAAACTTTTCTCTTCTGTTTCTTTCTTGGATGACTTAAACTTTACACAGAACCCTGTAAGCACTGAGAGCTCTCCACCTGCCTCTCTTTTGGCATTTAAGCTGACAGTATCTGAGTCAGTGTGTGGCTCCAAGCCCAGATTGAGGTCCGTGACAAGTGGTTTCCTTCAGGGGTCCATACTGGGACAGGTGCTCTTTAATATCTTCATTAATGATATTGACAGCAAGATCGAGTGCACCCTCAGCAAGTTTGCAGATGACACTAAGCTGAATGGTGTAGTTGCCACACTGGAAGGATGGGATGTCATGCAGAGGGACCTGGACAGGTTGGACAAATGGGTTTCTGTGAGAACCTCATGAGATTCAACAAGGGCAAGTGCGGGGTCCTACACTGGGTCAGGGCAATCCCCGATTTTAATACACAGTTGGGGATGACGTGATTGAGAGGACTTGGAGTTCTGATTGATGAGAAGCTCAAAATGAGCTGGCAATGTGCACTCATATCCCAGAAGGCCAACTGTGTTCTGGGCTGCATCAAGTATGGCCAACAGGTCAAGGGAGGGGATTCTGCTCCTCTAATCTTCTCTTGTGAGACCTCATCTGGAGTATTGTGCCCAGTTCTGGAATCCACAACATAAGAAGGATATGGAGCTGTTGGAATGTGTCCAGAGGAGGCTACTAGGATGATCCGAGGGCTGGAGCACCTTTCCTATGAGGACAGGCTGAGAGAGTTGGGGCTTATTCAGCTTGGAGTAGAGAAGGCTCCAGGAAGATCTTACAGTGATCTTCCACAAACTGAAAGGGGCCCCCAGGAAACCTGGGGAGGGCCTATTCCTAAAGGCTTGTGGTGATAGGATTAGGGGCCACTGGAGAGGGGCAGATTTCTACTAGACATTAGGAAGTATTTTTTCATCATGGTGGTGAGACACTGGAACAGGTTACCAAGGGAAGTTGTGGCTGCCCCATCCCTGAAGGTGTTCAAGGCCATGGTGGATGGGGCCTTGCACAGCCTGATCTAGTGGGATGTCCCTGCCCATGGCAGGGGGATGGAACTAGATGATCTTTAAGGTCCCTTCATACCCTAACTATTCTATGAATCCATGATTCTGTGATCCCTCTTATATGACCCCTGTATTCTATGACTCCACTATGACCCAAATCCTCTATGATCCGTGTCATCTATGACCCAACTCTGCTAAACCCCAAGCCTGCTGTTAACCAAGCCTTCTATGGCTCAATTCTTCTCTGATTCTTCTCTGGCTTTCTGTGACCTGACTTCTGTGCCTTGACTCCTCTATGACCTGAATAGTCTATGACCCAACTCTTATATGAACTTTCTGTGACTGAACTTCTCTATTACTGCTGTGTGAATCAACTCTTCCATGACCCGTCTCTTTTATGACCAGGCCCTTCTATGACTTCAGCCTTCTATGACCCAACCTTTCTCTGACCTTCTTTGAACAGACTGTTCTCTGACTCTTCAGTGATGTGACTTTCTATGGCCCAAGAGTTCTATGACTCTCCTGTGACCTGGCTCTACTATGACAGGAATCATCTATGCTGCAACACTTCTGTCATCAGGCACAGCTATGACCAGACTCTTCCATGACCCAACTCTTCTGTAACCCAAACCTTCCACGACCCAACCTGTCTGTGAACCAAACCCTGCTATTAACAGACCCTTCTATGACCATACCCTCTATGATCTGACTCCTCTGTGAGTCCCCTGTGACCGGACTCTTAAATGACACACCTCTTCTATGGCCCAACTCTTCTATGACTGAACCCTTCAATGACTCAACACTTCTCTGATGTGACATTTCAATGCCTCAGCTCTTCTATGAGTCTTCTATGACCCAACTGTCCTAAAACCCAAGCCTTCTGAGAACCAAACCTTCTATGACCCAACTCTACTTCTATGGCTTTCTATGACCCAGCTACTCTCTGATGCAAATGACCAAACCCTTCGATGACTAACCCTTATATGACCAGTACATGCATGTAATCTGACTTTTCCATGGCTGACTCTTTTATAACACTATGGCCCAATTATTCTATCACCCTTCAGGACCTGATTCTTCTATGACTCTTCTTTGACTCATCTATGACCTGACTCTTCTCTGAACTGACCCTACTATGACCATTCTCTGACCAGACCCTTCTAAAATTAAACAACATTCTGACACTTCTATGACTTGACTCCTCCTAGGACCCTTGTGTAACCTAAAACCTCCAAGACCTGAGACCCAATATCGCTATGAGAATTCTATGACCAAACACTTCAATGAATCTCCTAAAACAAAACTCCTCTATCACTCTTCTATGACAAGACTCTTCTCTGACCTGACTTCTCACTGAAGAGTTTTCTGTCACTCTTTTGTCACCCAGCACTTTTATGACCCAACACATCTACAACTCCATGGAGCTGTCTGAGAGCCTTCATGTCTCCCATAACTCTACAAGCCTGCATTTGGAATTACATGGAATAACTGCTCCCACTTTGATTTGGCCATATGAGAATGTTCATGGCACCAGCATCATTGTGGTCAAAGTGTGATCTGCCTGCCCAGGGCCTGGGGGTCAGGGCTTGGCCCTTCTGCTTCACCAAGCAAACCCAGGCTTTTCTCAGCTGCCTGCACAGCACCTTTGTTTTCCTGTAATCATGGCCTCCAATTCTTGGCTCTAACGAGTCCCTGGGGACACTGTGTTAGTAACAATCCTCACTGAGACCAATTAATACTTCAAGGTACTCTGAGTTGTGGTTTTGACTTCTTGAGAGTTTTCCTCAATCTCCTTTCAGCAGCTGAGATTCAAGGACTCAGCAGCGAATCCACCCTGGATCTCATTAAAATACAGAAAGCCTTAATGAGCTCTTCCTGTTGTTTTCTTCAGTTCTTCAAGCCTTGGACATCTCCCTGGAGACATTTCCCAGTGTGGTTAAAGAGGAAGATTTCAAAGTGCGCCTAAGAAAAATACACTCAGCTTACAGTTTATATTTCGTTCATTTTCAGCTCCGAGAACAAATGACAGAAGCATCCTCCAACGGGCATTGATGCCGAGTGTCACCTCAAGAGGCCTGGGCAGCATGGAAAAGCATCCCTCCAGGTCTGACCCTGCATGGACAGCCTTGCTCCTCTCCTCCCCAGCCCCCCCATTTCTGGCAGTGACCACATGGCACTTGCATCTCTTTTCCTTATGTCCCTTTCCCTTTCAATTCTGACAACTTGGGGAAATGAAGTCATTCTCTGTCACCTTCCTGGTGGTAAAACTCCCCCTCCCCAGGGATGCTCCTGCCCAAGTAATGCAGTAACATTGCAGGAAAGAAGTGTCTCTCCCAGCTGAGGGAGGGAACATCAGGGGTGGCTTCAGCTTGTTTCTCATTAGGTTCCCCTAGAGCCCCAGGGACACCTCGAGGGAGCCCAGAGGGGTCAGAGAAAGTGTTGCCTTGGGCGGCTGCTCTGCTGCTGAGCTGGGCTGGGCTCCTGCGACAGAGTGACCTGGCAATGAGAGGATAATTCTTAAAAGAGCCAGGTCTGTCCAGGAGCAGCTCCTCTGCAAAGCCCAGCAGGGCTGAGGGCACTGCCTTCAGGCAGCGAGGGGAGAGGAGGGAGCAGAGAGAGGGGCAAGGCAGGGTGGGTTGGAGGGATGCTGAGAGTTCCCTGAGGGAGGAACCCTCACAGCCCTTCTCAAGGTGTCTCTGGCTGTAGGACAATGCAGGTGCAGTTCCTGGAGCGATCTCCTGAAGGAAGCACATCTCACGCTCGTGGTATTTGTAAATACAAATCTCTCTCCTAGAGCAGAGGAGGACGACGTGCTGCAGATCAGGGACTCTGCACTGAACCATCAGCAGGACAGAACACAAGGGCTGCCTTCTGCTGGTGGCTATGGGGGTGTAAAGGTGGTTCTGCACTCATGGGTTCCTCAGGGCTGTCCTTCCAAACGGGGTCCTTGTCTCCCAGTGTGCTGGGATAGAGACTCTGGACCTCCCAGGGTCAGCACTCAGCCCATCAGGGGAGTGGATCATGGTGTTGTGGGAAGAAGCTGTGGGTGGAAGGAGAAACTTGCAGTAAGGCAGGATCCTCGTTCTTCCAAAATGATGCTGCATTGTTCGGGGCTGCTCATACTTCTCAGTCACCCCTAGGTATTTCCAAAGGGGTTTCTCAAGGAGAAGGGGAAGGCAAGGATTGCTATAAAGGTAAAGAGCTTGACTGAGACTATGATTGCTCTTTCCTTTTCCAGGTGAGTTTGTGGAGGAGGGAGGAGAGAGTCAGAAGTAGAAACAGAACATTCAGTTTTTAACACTCCTTGAGATTGCTGAACTGAAGCTCTGAGTGAACAGTAGGTCGACCAGGAGACTGGTAAGTGTCTTCAGGAACTTCTCTGCCTATAGACAGCACCAGCACCACCACAGCTAGACCCTCCAGGTTGTTCTGCAATTTAGAACCTCCAAACAGGAACCCATGCCCAGGCAGTGCCCTGCAAGCAGGGTGGTTTTTTAGGGGTGTGCACAGAGGCTGAGATGGGGTCTGTGAGCAGGGAAAAAACATGGGACAGGGAAACACCTCCAGTGAGGAAAATCTCCAGGCAGAAGGGATAGGATCACAGAATGTGAGGAACATAAAAAAGAGATGTTGGGGGAGGGAGAATTCTGAAAGTACTATATGATCCCCTCCAGTGCAGACCCTTCCTATGAGCAAGGCCCCTTGCTTCCTCTCCCTCTCAGAACCTGTGCCCAGCTTTACCTGGCAAACAGGCAGGTTTGTGTAGAGCCAGGGGTATTTGGAGAGGGTCAAATGGGATCTGTGAACAGTGACAGGGAAAAGACATGGGACAGAGCAACACTTCCATCAAGGAAAATCTCCAGGCAAAAGAGATTGGATCAGACGATGAGAGAAATCATAAAAAAAATATGTTGTGGGAAGGAAAATTCAGAAAGCTCTGTGTGATCCCCTCCAGTGCAGCCCCTTCCTCTGAGCAAGCCCCTTGCTCCCTCTCAAACCCAGCAAAGCCTCTGTCCTCAGGGCTCTGGGCTCCAAGGCTGAGCCCCCTCCTCTGTAGCCGCAGCTCCAGTGCCCTCTCCAGAGCCCAGGGGCTGAGAGCAACTGCCCGGCAAGGTTGGTGTCTGGGAGGGGGCGAGAACAGCTGGGGAAGGAGAACGCTGTCTGTGTGCCCGGCTGCCTCTGCCCTGGCCTCTCACAGCCAGACCCTCTCTCTCTTTCTCCCTGTTTCTCCCCTTGTCTCTGTTCTTTCTATTATTCTCTTGTTGTTGCTGCCAGGTTCTCTGGAGATGGAAGGCACAGCTGCAGAGTCACCCACTGCCCTGGTGGCTCCTTTCCTGCAGTTGTGTCCATAGGAACCTGTGTCTCTGCTTTGCTCTTAGCTGTGAGGCTGTGGGCAATGTAGTCATTGGGGCTGGGGAAGGAGCTGAATCTCCCTTCATCTAATGACACCTTGAGGACATTTGGCTTTCTCCTTAAGTCTCCTTCCAAGCTGTGAGTTTCCCTCCAGGATATAAACATGACCTGTCACATCTTGCTGTGACCTGGAAGCCCCATGGAGAAGCAAGGAGACGCTCCAGCAAAGGAAATTCTGTTGGGTTTGTGAAATGAGCTGTGTGTGTCCTGGAGTGAATATGGGTTCTGAGAACACAGGAAAGGGTGAGACATTGAGTGTTGTGAGGCAGATCCTTTTGCTCACAGCAGTACCTGGTGGCTTTTTAGGGTAACATGGGAGTGTGATCACCCTCCATCTCAAAAAGGCACAAGCCCAGGTCAGCTGCAAATGAGAGCGAGGGACAGAGCAGCTCCTCTCCCTCTGCACTGAGCCACAGGCAATGCTCTCGCCTTGAGCAATTGCTTTGTTATCCCTGCATGCAACAGAAAGTCTGAGGGTTTCTGATATCACCCTCTCAAACATGGTGGAGACTGTGGTTTCTTATAAGTGGTAGTGCAGATACTGAGAAGGCCTTTGGCATGGGGAGCAGTTTTAACTGTAAAATTGGAACACTAGGGCTGCACACGCCATCCCCATGACACTCCTGCAGAGCAGGGCTGGCTCCTCTCAGCCAGCGGCTGGAGGCCCTGCTCCTCTGGCACATTGAGCCAGCACCAAGCAGGGCCCCAGGTATGGAGCTGAATGATGATCTCCTGGGAAAGAAGAAGCAGTGAAGAGTGTGCATTGTGAGAAATTGCTTTAATGTTCCTAAAAGACCTCTCGCCTAATTTTCACTGCCTTTTTTTCATGCTCAGTGCTTCACATCCAGAGGCAGCAAATGTCCAACAGCAGCTCCATCTCCCAGTGCCTCCTCCTTGCATTTGCAGACACACGGGAGCTGCAGCTCTTGCACTTCTGGCTCTTCATGGGAATCTTTGTGGCTGCCCTGCTGGGTAACAGCCTCATCATCACCACCATTGCCTGTGACCACCAACTCCACCCCCCCAAGGTACTTCTTCCTTCTAAACATCGCCTTCCTCGACATGGGCTCAATCTCTACCACTGTTCCCAAATCCATGGCCAATTCCCTCTGGAACACCAGAGCCATCTCTTATGCGGGATGTGCTGCTCAGGTTTTCTTTCTGTTCTTCTTGTTCGGTGCAGAGCATTCTCTTCTCACCATCATGTCCTATGACCGCAACGTTGCCATCTGCAAACCCCTGCACTATGGGACCCTCCTGGGCAGCAGAGCTTGTGTCCACATGGCAGCAGCTGCCTGGGGCGCTGGGTTTCTCACTGCTCTGCTGCACACGGCCAATACATTCTCCCTGCCCCTCTGCCAGGGCAATGCTGTGGACCAGTTCTTCTGTGAAATCCCTCAGATCCTCAAGCTCTCCTGCTCACACTCCTACCTCAGGGTGGTTTGGCTTCTTTACATTAGTGCCTGTTTAGGATGTGGCTGTTTTGTTTTCATTGTGGTGTCCTATGTGCACATCTTTATGGCTGTGATGAGGATCCCCTCGGAGCAGGGACAGCACAAAGCTTTGTCCGCGTGCCTCCCTCACCTGGCTGTATTCTCCCTGCTTATCAGCACTGGTACGGTTGCCTATCTGAAGCCCCCCTACATCTCTTCTCCATCTCTGAACCTTGTGGTGTCATTTCTGTACTCAGTGGTGCCTCCAACACTGAACCCCCTCATCTACAGCTTCAGAAACAAGCAGCTCAAGGATGCAGTGTGGAAATGGATAACTGGGTGTTCTTCATAAGTAATAAATTTCCCATCTTCACGGCAATTTCCATGTAAGTCGTTGTGTGTCCAGCATGTCTTCTTTATTTATTGGCTGTTGTGGTGATTCATGTTCAACCCCTTGAGCTCCATGTAGAACAGTAGAAAGCACTGTCATGGTCTGACTCCAGTAACAGGTCGGTTCCACACAGCCACTCACCCTTTCCCCCATGTTTTGAATGGGAAGAGGATTGGAAGGGAAAAGTGAGAAAACACATGGGTTGTGACAATAAGATTTTAATTGCTAAAGCAAAACTGTGCTTGCAGGCAAAGCACATCAAGGGATTCATTCACTATATCTACTTGGCAGGAAGGTGTTCAGCTGTCTCCAGGACAGCGAGGCTCCATCTACAGTAGCGGCTTCTTAGAAAGACAAATGACATCATTTTGAACATTCTCAACCTCTTCTTTTTAACCCAATTTTGAGTGCAGACTGTAGCATCCCATGTTACAGCAAGTCCCCTTGGTCAGTTAGGGTCAGTTGTTCCCACAGTGTCCCCTCCCAGCTTCTTGTGCACCCCAAGTCTACTCCCTATTGGATCCGTGTGAGGAGCAGGAAAGACCTTGATGCTGTTGAGCCCTGTCAGCAATAATGAAAACCTCCTTGGGTTATCAACAGCACAAGTCCAACCTTCACTCCCACCCTGGTCACATTTAAGAATGTTGACTCTACCCAAAACAAACCAGCAAAATAAGCCAAGTGACTTCTCGTCCCCATCACCCACGTGGCCACCCATGACACCACAAGCATCATCTCAGGCCAGATTCCTTCTACAACTTTGTTCCTAACTCAGTTATGAGGGATGTCACAAAAAGCTCTAAGAGCCTGGCCCCCTTCTCCAGTCCTACCAATTACTTAGCCAATTGTGACCTCAAAGACACCTGCACTTGTCCCACCCAGACAGCTGCTCAGGCCAAAGTGACGTGAGGAGCAGATGCACCAGCCCGGTGTCTGTTCATACCCAAACAGCTTCTCAGCCACGAGATATCTAAAAAGTGCACCCCCAGGCAAGGTGCCTGCTTCTGCCCCTCCACATACTCAGCCATCTCTGACCTCACAAGGGCCATCAAATTTCAGGACACTGCTCCTGCTCTGTGACATAATCAGACACCAGTGACATCACAAGCCCCTGTGGAACACAAAAGCCTGGAGCGAGCCTGCAGAGTGTGCTGGTACCAGAGACATCCCATGTTCCTGTGCAAGGCAGGAACCTGCTCCTGGTCTGAGATCTCCTCAGCTACCAGCGACATCCCAAAGCAGCAGCACAAACCAGGGTTTGCTCCTGCCCTGCCACCCCCTTGGGATGCTGAGACATCAAACACACCCTGACAAGCAAAGGGGCTGCTCCTCTGCTCAAGCCTTCTCAGCACTTCTGGCCTCAGAAGCACCTGCACAGCCCAGGACATCTCGTGCCCTGCCACCCACTGACCCAGGCAGCAGCAAAAGGCAGGGGCTGGTCCTGCCCTAGAACATCTTTAGGGACCTGTGACCTCACAGGCAGCACCACAAGCCAGAGCCCTGCTCCTGCCCTACCCTCTGATCAGTCACAGGTGGCATCCCAAGCACCAGCACCAGCCAGATGCCTCCTCCTGGCCTCTCAGCTCCTCACCCATCAGTGACAATGTGAGCAGCTGCACAGATCAGGGCTCCCTCCTGCCTTATCACCTACTCAGACACCTGGGGCATCCCAAAAGCATCAAAAGCCACATGCATACCCCTGCTCTACTTGCTGCAGAGCCACCAGTGACATCATAAGGACCTGCACCACCAGCTGTCTGTTCATTCCCAGTCAGCTCCTGAGGCACCAGGGGCAGCAGAAGCAGCTGCACAAGCCAGGGTCCTGCTCCTGCCCGGGCACCTATTAAACCACCAGCATCATCACAAGCACCTGCGGGAGCCAGAGGCATGTTCCTTCCCTGAAGTGCTTTTGACAGGACAAGCTCTTGGTGTGCGTGAGCATCCTGATGCAGTGGGAGGTGCCCCTGCCCATGGCCGGGAGGTGGAACTGGGCAGGCTTTGAGGTCCCTTCCAGTTCAAACCACTTCATGATTCCATGATGCCATGCACTATGTCCAAAGCAATACAGCCCTTAATTAAATTTAAAAAAAAAACACAAAAAAACAAAACCCAGCAAAAATTCACACTGTGCCTGATCAGATGCTATACAAAATACACATTAGTTTTTACACAGTCCACCACAAACCACCCAATGGGAACTGTTCCCATATCCACATGGCCTGGAAAGCATCTGGGGGTTCACTGGAGGCCACAGAGGTTTATGCAGAGGGACTGCAGCAGCTCTGAGACATTGAGTGTGTCCAAAGCAGTGACATGGCCAGCTGGGCGCTGGCTGGTGCTGGCTTTTTGGCTCCCAGGGAGCACGCAGCTGTGTTGTCTCCTGAGGTGACCTCTGCATTGTTGGTTATCGAGGTGGGCTCTGCAGGGCTGGCTCCCAAGAAGCACTGGGTGCAGGAGTGCCAACACCCTGCCCGTGTGCGTGGTTGGACCTCTCACGGACCTCTCGGGGCTGGTTGCTGGTGGTCCAACTTCACAGACTGTAGTGCTGCTGCGGGGAGCGGCTGCAGGGCCTTCCCTTCACCATCCACCTTCACACATGAGTGGACAAGCTATGCAGAACTCTTTGTGGTTGGCATCTGCTCGCACCGAGCAGCAGGCGCTCCAACGGCTGCCGGCAGAGGGGGCAGGTCCTGCTCATCCTGGCCCAGAGCTGGATGCACATGAAGCAGAAGCTGTGCAGGCAGTTGGCCACTGGCAGTTGGTGCTTGTAACACCCTCCTGGGTCTGGGTCTGTGGCTGCCATGTGGCTGTGACTCTTCTCTTGAGATGTACCTCAAATCTCAGCCCACCCGACTGCTCTGTCTGAATGAGAAAGTTTTCTCTCCCTTCTGCTGTGGAGAAATGCCCTTGCCACGTATCCAGGGGTTCCCTTACTTCCCTGAACTCCCTTGTGATGGCCCCACAGGGTCCTCGCTGGCCCTTAGAAAATACCCTTCAAGGCACCAGAGTTCAGAACATGATTCCTGAGCAGCAGCTGTTGATTGTAGGGGTGTTTTGCTCCATTTCTTTTCCTGGCTGGTACTGGCAAGTGTGCAGTTTGTCCTCGCAGCCCCATTGACTCTCATGGTTATGAGGACTCTTCTGTGCAACTCTGTCCTTCCCTGCCCTGGAGATTTCCTTGTCCCAGTGTCCCCTGGGCTGGAGGGGAGAAGGACGCGCAGCTGGAGCCCCAGGAGTTAGTCAAATGTGCAGCCAAAGCTGAACTCGGTGCTGGAGACGAGCCAGGTGAGGGCACCAGAGCTCCTCAAGGGAAAGGGGAAGGATGCCATGGAGTTCAAGACTCCAACTCCCAGCACAACATGGGGTGAAGGTGCAAGCTCCCAGCCTCCTTTGGGATGATGGACTCCAGCACCCAGCCTGCCATGGGGTGAAGGACTCAACTGCAGTTGAGTCATAAGAGTGGTTTGGGTTGCAAGGGACCTTAAAGATCTTCCAGTTCCAGCCCCCTGCCAATGGCAGGGACACCTCTCGCTGGACCAGGCTGCTCAAAGCCCCATCCAGCCTGGGTTGAACACCTCCAGGGATGGGGCAGCCAAAACTTCTTTCAGCAACCTGGGTCATGGCCTCCCCACCCTCACCGGGAAGGATTTCTTCCTAATGTCTAATCTAAATCTTCCCCCTTCCCATTTCAAGCCATTTCCCCTCATCCTATCACTCCATGGCCTTGGAAAACGTCCCTCTCCATCTCTGCCATAGCCCCTTCAGGCACTGCAAGACTGCTCTAAGTTCTCCTCAGTCTTCTCTTCTACAGGCTGAACAATCCCAGCTTTCTCAGCCTGTCCTAATAGGGGAGATGCTCCAGTCCTCTGATGATCTTTGCGGCCTCTTCTGGACCTCCTCCAAGACTTCCATATCCTTCTTCCATATCCTTTTTCTATGTGAGCCGGTTATTAACTTTTTAGTGTTTCAATGACTTTTCCTCCTTTTACTTATCTAAAATAAAAAGACATCTTGTTCATTTTTTCATCCAACGTCTGTCTTCCGTAACTGCCATTTTAGTAATTAGGAAAAAAAAAAATTACTAAATAATGAATAACTACTTCCACTTGACATCAGCAATGAGTTTCTAATGCTTCTGAAGTAAATGTTCAGCTCGCCACAAAACATTCTACTACTACAGAAAATCATTCCTGATTTCCCTTGTTCATTCTCCACGCTTTGGAATCATAGAATCATAGAATCGCCAGGTTCCATGATTCAGCTCATCGAGTCCAACCATTCGTATCAAACAATAAACCGTGTCCCTCAGCACCTAATCTACCTGCATCTTAAACCCCTCCAGGGAAGGTGAATCAACCCCCTGCCTGGGGAGCCTCTGCCAGGGACAAATGACCCTTTCCATGAAAAATTTTTTCCTTATGTCCAGCCTGAACCGCCCTGGTGGAGCTTGAGGCCATTCCCTCTCATCCTGTCCCCTGTCACTTGGGAGAAGAGGCCAGTTCCCTCCTCTCCACAACCTCCTTTCAGGTAGTTGGAGAGAGCAATGAGGTCTCCCCTCAGCCTCCTCTTCTCCAGGCTAAACACCTCCAGCTCTCTCAGCCGCTCCTCATAAGGCCTGTTCTCCAGCCCCCTCTCCAGCTTCGTTGCTCTTCTCTGGACTCGCTCCAGAGCCTCAACATCCTTCTTGTGATGAGGCGAGAAGCCTCATGGCCCTTGTTGCTGTTTCATTCTTTCGGTAAGTTGGTGTCTTGTTTTACAACTCAAGCTCACTCGTTATCACAGAATCACAGAATCACAGAATAACCAGGTTGGAAGAGACCCACTGGATCATCGAGTCCAACCATTCCCACCAATCCCTAAATCATGCTCCTAAGCACCACATCTACCCTAACCTTAAACAACTCCAGAGACGGTGACTCAACCACCTCCCTTGGCAGACTGTTCCAATGTCTAACCACCCTCTCCGGGAAGAACTTTTTCCTAATCTCAAGCCTAAATCTCCCCTGGCAGAGCTTGAGGCCATTCCCTCTCGTCCTGTCCCCTGTCACCTGGGAGAAGAGGCCAGCTCCCTCCTCTCACAACCTCCCTTCAGGTAGTTGTAGAGAGTAATAAGGTCTCCCCTCAGCCTCCTCTTCTCCAGGCTGAACAACCCCAGCTCTCTCAGTCATTCCTCATAAGATTTGTTCTCCAGACCCTTCACCAGCTTTGTTGCCCTTCTCTGGACTCGCTCCAGAGCCACAACATCCTTCTTGTGGTGAGGGGCCCAGAACTGAACACAGTACTCGAGGTGCGGTCTCACCAGTGCTGAGTACAGGGGGAGAATAACCTCCCTGGACCTGCTGGTCACACTGTTCCTGATACAAGCCAAGATGCCATTGGCCTTTTTGGCCACCTGGGCACACTGCTGGCTCATGTTCAGTCGGTTGTCAACCAACACCCCCAGGTCCTTCTCCTCCTGGCAGCTTTCCAGCCAGGTATCTCCTAGTTCGTACCTCTGCTTAGGGTTGTTGTGCCCCAAGTGCAGGACTCGGCATTTGGCCTTGTTAAACCTCATTCCGTTGGTCTCAGCCCAGCAGTCCAGCCTGTTCAGATCCCTTTGCAGAGCCTCCTGACCCTCCAGCAGATCCACACTTCCAGCCAGCTTGGTCTCATCTGCAAACTTGCTAAGGGAGGACTCAATGCCTTCATCCAGGTCGTTGATAAAGACATTAAACAGGACAGGACCCAGGACTGAGCCCTGGGGAACTCCACTTGTAACTGGCCTCCAGCTGGATTTAACTCCATTTCCCACCACCCTCTGGGCCCAGTCATTCAACCAGTTTTTCACCCAGGAGAATGTGCACCCATCTAGGCCAGAGGCCGACAGTTTCCGAAGCAGAATGATGTGAGAAACTGTATCAAAGGCTTTACTAAAGTCCAGGAAGACCACATCCACAGCCTTTCCCTCATCCAAGAGTTTAGTCACTTGGTCATAGAAGGTGATCAGATTACTCTGGCAAGACCTGCCTTTCATGAACCCGTGTTGACTGGGCCTGATCACCCGGTTCTCTTGCAAGTGCTTCATGATCGCACTCAAGATCACCCGCTCCATGACCTTCCCAGGTACCAAGGTCAGGCTGACAGGCCTGTAGTTCCCCGGATCCTCCCTGCGCCCCTTCTTATAGATGGGCACAACATCAGCCTCCAGTCCAGCAGAACCTC
This sequence comes from Clamator glandarius, assembly GCA_033459285.1. Lineage (NCBI taxonomy): Eukaryota > Metazoa > Chordata > Aves > Cuculiformes > Cuculidae > Clamator > Clamator glandarius. Next base: position 472,586 of record JAUNZM010000866.1, on the reverse strand, counting down.
CCCAGTCATCCAGGACTGCTGGAAGATGATGGAAAGGGGTTTGGCCAGCACATCCACCAGTTCCCTCAAAACTCTTGGGTGGACTCCATCCGGCCCCATAGACTTGTGGGCATCTAGCTGGGCAAGCAAGTCTCTAACCACCTCCTCTTGGACCTTGGGAATCTCATACTTCTCATCCAACCCTTGGGGTTGTGCACAGAGGGAACAATTTTCCTTACTTTTAAAGACTGAGGCAAAGTAGGCATTGAGCACTTCAGCCTTGTCTTTGTCTCCTGTTACTCTTCTTCCCTCTGCATCTACTAGGGACTGGAGATTCTCCCTAGCCCTCCTTTTGCTGTTGATGTATTTGTAGAAAGACTTTTTTTTGTCTTTCACAGTCTTGGCCAATCGCATTTCTAGTTGGGCCTTTTACCCCGCACTGGGAACTCTATCATCTCATGATCGCTTTGCCCCAAGCGTCCTCCAACCTTCACGTCCCCCACCAGTCCTTCTCTGTTCACAAACAGCAGGTCCAGGAGGGCACCGTCCCTTGTCGGTTCGCTCACCAGCTGTGTGAGGAAGTTGTCTTCCACACACTCCAGGAACCTCCGGGACTGCTTCCTTTCTGCTGTATTATACTCCCAGCCTATATCTGGGAAATTGAAGTCTCCCACAAGGACTAGAGGTAGTGACTTTGAGACTACACTAAGTTGTTTGTAGAAGAGCTCATCAGCTGCTTCTTCTTGGCTGGGTGGTCTATAGCAGACTCCCATCACTATACCTTCCTGCCCATGGGCTCCTCTGATTTTCACCCACAGGCACTCAGTCCCATCTTGACCGTAGTCCAGTTCGAGGGTATCAAAGCCCTCTCTAACATAGAGGGCTACCCCACCTCCTCTTCTGCCCTTCCTGTCCTTCCTGAAGAGTTTATACCCCACCATGGGTACGCTCCAGTTGTAGTCTCCTTGCCCTACCACAGCTTCCAGCTCCTCCTTCTTATTTCCCATGCTGCGTGCATTGGTGTAAATGCACTTCAGCTGGGCAGGCGTAGCTACAGCCTTCGCAATAGGGCTCCTCCCCAACTGAGCAGTCCTTGACATAACTAAGGCCACAGTGCCAGTTTGCTGCACTTCATCTGACCTTCTAGGCATTCTTTTACTCAAACCTGCCTGTTTGCAGGGCACTGCTGGGCGCAGGTTCCTGTTTGCAGAGGAAAAAAGGCTGAACAACCTGATGGGTCCAGCAGAGGTGAGGCTGGTGCTGTCCATAGGGAGAGAAGTTCCTGAAGGCACCTTACCAGGGTCTTGACTGACCTACTGTTCACTCAGAGCTGCAGTTCAGGAATCTCAATGAATTGTTATAAACGGAGTGCTTTTATTTCTACTTCTTCTTTTCTCTCCCCCTCTCTACTTCCCTGGAAAAGGAAACAGAAAACACAGTCTCAGGCCAGCTCCTTACCTGTATAGCAATCCCTTCTTTGACTTTGAGACATCCCTTTGGAAATATTCCCAGAGCTCTTGGAAGCAGAATGACTCTGCCTTGCTGCAAGTTTCTCCTTCCACAACAGCTTTTCCCCACCCCACAATGATCAACTGTTTGGAAGGACAATCCTGGGCATCCACTGGTGCAGATTCACCTTTCCACCCCCACAGCCAGCAGCAGAAGGCAGTGGTTGCGTTCTGTCCCTCTGATGGTTCAGTCCAGAGTCCCTGATCTGCAGCAAATCCTCCTCCTCCTCTGATCTAGAGAAAGTGAGGACGCTGTGAGTGATGTGTCCTCTTTAGGAGATCCCTCCAGGAACTGAAGCTGCGTTGCCTTGTGTTAAGAGGTGCAAGGATTCCCCTACCCCACCCTGCCTTCCCCCTCTCTCTGCTCCCTCCTCTCCCCTCGCTGCCTGCAGGCAGTGCCCTCAGCCCGGCTGGGCTTTGCAGAGGAGCTGCTCCTGGCCACACCTGGCTCTTTTTTAGAAGCACCATATCCTTATGAGCTCCCTCTGTCCAGGAGCCCAGCCCAGCTCAGCAGCAGAGGAGCAGCCCAAGGAGCACTTTCTCTGCTCCCTCTGAGCTCCCTCAAGGTGTCCCTGGGGCTCCAGGGGAACCTCCTGAGAAACAGGCTGAAGCCACCCCCGATGTTCCCTCCCCTCATTGCCTCACTTGGGCCAGAGAATCACTGGGGAGGTGGAGAAGAGGGAGTTGTACCACCAGGAATGTGAGAGAATGATCTCATTTCCCCAAGCTGTTAGAATTGAACAGGAAAGGGAAATAATGAAAAGGGATGCAAATCCCATGTGGTCACTGCCAGAAATTGGGGGGCTGGGGAGGTGAGCAGCAAGGCTGTCCATGCAGGGTCAGACCTCAAGGGATGCTTTTCCATGCTGCCCAGACCTCTGGAGGTGACACTCGGCATCAATGCCCATTGGAGGATGCTTCTGTCATTTGTTCTCTGAGCTGAGAATGAATGGAATATAAACTTTAAACTGAAAGTATTTTCTTTAGGTGCACTTTGTAATTTTTGTCTTTAACCACACTGGGAAATGACTCCAGGGAGATGTCCAAGGCTTGAAGACCTGAAGAAAACAACAGGAAGAGAAAGAGCTCATTAAGGATTTATTTATTTTAATGAGACCCAGGGTGGATTTACTGTTGAGTCTAGAACCTCAGCTGCTGAGAGGAGACTGAGGAGAGCTCTCAAGAAGTCCAAAACACAACTCAGACTAACTTGAAGTATTAATTGGTTTCAGTGAGGATTGTTGGTGACAAAGCCTCCCCAGGGACTCGTTAGTGCTGATAATTGGAAGCCATGATTGCAGGAGGGCAGAAGCTCAGTGCAGGCAGCTGTGATGCTGTGAAAAGCCTGGGCTTGCTTGGTGAAGCAGAAAGGCCAAGCCCTGACCCTCAGGCCCTGGGCAGGCAGGTCTGGCTTTGCCTGCAAGGACACTGGTGTCATGAACATTCTCAAATTACAAAATCAAATTGGGAGCAGTTATTCCACATTATTCACAAAAGAAGGATTTACAGTTATGGGTGGAGCCAAGGCTCTCACACAGCTTGATATGGTTGTAGAAGACCTGGATCCTAGAATGGCTGGGTCATAAAAGGATTGGTTCAAAATAGAATGAGAGAAATCTTGGGTGTGAGAAGAGTATCAACACAGAATAGTTAGGTCCTAGGAGAGTAGTAGAGGAGTTCATTCCTAAAAGATTCACAGAAATGTTGGGTCATAGAAGATGAAGGTCTTGAAAAGGTCGAGTTGTAGAAGTGTGATATTTATGCAGGTTTTAGAAAAGTTGGTGATAATGGGGTCTGTTCAGAGAAGGGTCAGGTCCTAGAAGAGTCATTGAAGAATCAGTTCACTGAAGGGTCGTAGAAGATTTATAGGAGAGTCAGATCATGGAAGTGTCAGTTCATAGCCATGTTGGGTCATAGAATGGTTTGGTCATAGAATACTGAAGTCGTACAGGAGCTGGGTCACAGAAGAATCATTGAGGTGTCAGGTTACAGAAAGTCACAGAAGGATCAGTGAGCTGGGTTGGCTCATCAGTGGCTTGGTTCAGATAAGGCTCGGGTCTTAGGAGAGTCAGGTCATAGAGGAGTATTAAAAGCCGGGGTTAATAGAAGAGTCAGGTCCTAGAACTGTTTGATTTGGAAGGTGCAGAGAAGTCTTGGGTCACAGAAGGCTCATAGAATATTCAGATTAAAGCAGTGTTGGGTCATAGAAGAGATGTCTCATACAAGCATCGGGTTACAGAGGAGTCAGAGAGGAGTCATGTCATAGGAGGGTCAGTTAATAGCAGGGTTGGTTCATTGAAGGGTCAGGTCCCAGAATAGTTGTGTCATAGAAGAGTCTGGTCGTAGATGTGTCTGGTTGTAGAAATCATGGGGTGTAGGTGATTCATTGCATAGAAGAGTCAGGTCATAGAAGAGTCATAGAAGACCTGGGTCATAGAATGTCGCATCATAGAAGAGCCAGAGAAGAGCTGGGTCATAGATAGTCATAGAAGTGTTGGTGATAGAAGGGTGATAGAATATTGGGATTGTGGAAGAGTTGAGTCATAGAAGCATGAGGGTTTAGTTTGGCAATATAGGGGTCACGGGAGAGTCACACCATAGAAGTCCAGTTGATATAGGGGTTGGGTCTTGGAGTAGTCGGGTCAGAGAACAGCTGGATTATAGAGGAGTTTGGAGTCGTCAGGTCATAGAAAGTGACAGAAGGCTCGGAGAAGAGTTGGGTCATAGAAGAAAGATCATAGAGCATCCTGGTCATAAAGGAGTCAAGGAAGAGTGGGGTGATAGAAGAGTCACGTCATAGGAAGGTTCAGTCACAGAAGGTTTGTAGAAGTCATAGAAGAGTTGGGTCACATAAGAATCGAGTCATAGAACAGTTGTTTAAAGTCTGCTTATAAACGTTTTGTAGAATATTCGGGTCATAGAAGTTTCAAAGATGTCAGGACATATAAGACTCAGGTTCTAAGAGCTCTGGAAGGGTCATATAAGCCTCAGATCATAGAGGAATCAGATCGTAAATCAGATCACAGAAGAAGTAGCTCATTAAGAGTCGGGTCATAGAGGAGTCACAGATGAACAGGTCATACAAGAGCTGAGTCACAGAAGATCGGAGTCATGGAAGTGGTGGGTGGTAGAAGGATGGTGAGACACAATTTTAGCAAGGCAAGTCCAGTCCCTTTCTCTTTCAGGCATCCAGAAATGGGATTTGAGTGGACAAGGCCTGCTCCATCTCATCATACAGGGTAGTAATAAAGACATTTGACAGTGCTGAGTCGAGTGCTGGTCAGTAGGGGATGCCACAAGTCACTGTCTGCATGGAGGACTTTGTACCACTGGTGACATTTGGGCTTGGTTATTCAGGTCACTTCCCACCCAGCGTTGCTTCTTCAGCCCAGACAGCCCCAATCTGGCTGTAAGGGCACCACAGGAGACCATGTCTAAGGCCCTGCATGATTCCATGTACATAACATGCCTTCTTTCCCTGCCCATTTTAGTTTAGAAACAAATTCCTTGTCATTGGAGGGCTAGGAAATGCCTGCAGGACGCGTGCCAGCCCCTTCCCAGGGGCAGGGGTTGCCTAAACTTCCCGTAATTCTCCCAATTCTCATTCCTGCTTTTCCTGAAGATGGATGTGACATCTGCCTTTTTCAAAGATCCTAGAACTGCTCTGACTGCACTGGGACCTTTGAGAGCACAATCTAGAATCATGGACCAAGGTGACACAGCAGAGAGGAACACTTGCACTGGGTGTTTCTCTGAGATGCCCCAAGCCAAGAGAAATGAACACAGGGAGCTCAGTTCATGGAAGCAGATCCCAACACTACGTACAGGTGATTCCCATGGGATTTTACTCTCAATGTGAAGTGACCTCAAGGAAATATGATTCCCACAGGCCCTCATGGAACCCAAGGAACACTTGGTCTCAAGTCTGGTCTTACTTGGGTCCATGTCAACTCATACAAGCTGGGGAGAGAGACCAGTGCTGGCAATGATGGTTGTGAGGGGCGACTCCAGGACGATTGCCCTGAGGCAGATTCCCCAGGGTGTCAAACGCACATGGGCACAGACCAGACCCTGCCCAGTTGCTCCTTCAGGTCTCTCATGGGAAGCACGGTTGTAGTAGCCTGTCCCAACCCTGCACAGTGACACTGTTTATCTGTACACTGGGGCTTCCATATGGGGGCATTTTCTTGGCGATTCTCTTACGAGACTCTTTGGGAAAAGGCCTAAGCCTTCAGTCTCTGCCCTGAGGAGATCTCCTCTCTTCATGGAAAGGCTGTTGTGTCCCACAAGTGCCCACTGCCTGTCACTGCCTCTGGGCACAGCACTGCCACGCAGCACAGCTGTGACCAAGCTGAGAGCCCTCAGGCCTTACAGCAAGGCAAGGGGAGAGGAGGAGAGTGTGGAAGTGGAGAGACAACAGCTCTGGGAGATCAAGCACTGGGGTCTGGAAGTGCTACCATGCTGGGGCTCTTTCCCCTCCACTCATACACACTGTAACTGTCTGTGCAGCTCCCGAAAGGCCTTGGAGGAAAGATATTGGGGAAAAAAGCTCATTGAAAATCTCTTTATTTTGCTTAAACACACAGATAGCACAGCCGATCTGTAAGAACAGACAAGAAGGAAATGAATTAAAAACAAGATGACAAATTATCCCAGTTAAAAACCAGAAAAAACCACAACAAATAGAGAAGTCAGTGTGGGGCTGCCATGAGTTGCATGATAACTGCTGTGCAGAGGGTGATGAGCAGTTCATTGCTTCAGAGAACCATCCAGGATGTTTCTGCACAGCATTTCATTGTCAGTGATAGAAAGAAGATGGGCGGCTACTGCTGCTTAAACAATTCAGTGATCAGTTTCCACGCTGCATCCTTGAGCTGCCGGTTCCTCAAGCTGTAGATGAGGGGGTTCAGTGCTGGAGGCACCACTGCGTATAGAACTGACACCACCAGGTCCAGGAATGGAGAGGAGATGGAGGGAGGTTTCAAGTAGGCAAATACTCCAGTGCTGACAAACAGAGAGACCACAGCCAGGTGAGGGAGACACGTGGAAAAGGCTTTGTGGCGTCCCTGCTCAGAGGGGATCCTCAGCACAACCCTGAAGATCTGCACATAGGACACCACAATGAAACTAAAACAGCCAAAAAACAAGCAGGTACCAAACCCAAGAAGTCCAGTCTCCCAGAGGTAGGAACCTGAGCAAGAGAGCTTGATGATCTGGGGGATTTCACAGAAGAACTGGTCCACAGCATTGCCCTGGCAGAGGGGCAGGGAAAATGTGTTGGCCGTGTGCAGCAGAGCGAAGAGAAACCCAGCGCCCCAGGCAGCTGCTGCCATGTGGACACAAGCTCTGCTGCCCAGGAGGGTCCCGTAGTGCAGGGGTTTGCAGATGGCAACGTAGCGGTCGTAGGACATGATGGTGAGGAGAAAATACTCTGTTGAAATAAAAAACAGAAACGTAAAGACCTGAGCAACACATCCTGAGTAGGAGATTGACGTGGTGTCCCAAAGGGAATTTGCCATGGATTTGGGGAGAGTAGTTGAGACAGAGCCCAGGTCAAAAACAGAGAGGTTTAGGAGGAAGAAATTCATGGGGGTGTGGAGTTGGTGGTCACAGGTGATGGTGGTGATGATGAGGCCGTTGCCCAGGAGGGCAGACAGGTAGATGCCCAGGAAGAGCCAGAAGTGCAAGAGCTGCAGCTCCCGAGTGTCTGCGAATGCCAGGAGGAGGAAGTGGCTGATGGAGCTGCTGTTGGACATCTGCTGCCTTTGGACATGAAATGCTGAGTAAGAAGAAAAAGATGGTGATGAGTTAGGGGAGACATCTCTGAGCAACAACAAAGCCATTTCTCACAATGCATACTCTCCACTGCTTTTCCTCTCCCAGGAGATCATCATTCAGCTTCATGCCTGGAGCCCTGCTTGGTGCTGGCTGAATGTGCCAGAAGAGCACGGCCTCTTCCTGATGGCTTCGAGGAGTCAGCCCTGCTCTGCAGCAGGGGGTCACGGGGATGATGTGGGAAGCCCTAGTGTTTTAATTTTCCAGTTAAATCTGCCTTACAGTCTCCAACATGTTTTAGAGGGAGAGGGTATTTTACAGCTCTCTCCCATCTCGGATGGCAATTTTCATGAATATATAAAACGCTCAGATTTTCTATTGCATCCAGGGACAACAAATCAGTTCCTGCAAGCCAAGAGCATTGCCTGTGGCTCAGTGCATAAGGAGAGGCGCTGCTCTGTCCCTCACTCCGGTTCCCAGATGCCCTGGGCTTGCAACTTTCTTAGATGAAGGGGGATCACAGTCCCATGGTACCCTGAAAAGCCACAGTTGAGAGCCGAGGAATCCCCCTTACACCACTCAATGTCTCACCCTTTTGTAATGTCTCAGCACCCCACTTCAGCTCAACACACACAGTTCATTTCACAAACCCAGCAGCATTTCCTTGCCTGTAATATCTCTATTTCTCCACAAGGCTCTCAGGTAACCCCAAGATGTGACAGGACAGATTTGTATTCTGGAGGGAAGCTCACAGCTCGGAAGGGCACCTAAGGAGAAAGCAAAGTGTCCTCAGAACGGCATTTGATGAAGAGAGATTCAGCTCCTTCCTCGAGTGCCTTGGCTGCATTGCCCACAGCCTCACAGCTCAGAGCAAAGCTGGGACAGAGGTTCCCAAGGACACAAAAGCAGGAAAGGAGCCACCAGGGCAGTGGGTTACTCCGCAACTTCAGCTCCCATCCCCAGAGAGCCTGGAAGAAACAAGAGAAGAACAACAGAAAGAATAGAGACAAGAGGAGAAGCAGAGAGAAACAGAGTGAGGGTCTGGCTGTGAGAGGCCAGGGCAGAGGCAGCTGGGCACATAGACAGCGTTTCCCCTTCCCCAGCTGTGCTCACCCCCTCCCAGACACCAACCTTGCTGGGCAGTTGCTCTCAGACCTTAGACTCTGGAGAGGGCACTGGAGCTGCGGCTGCAGAGGAGGGAGCTCAGCCTTGGAGCCCAGATCCCTGAGGGCAGAGGCTTTGCTGAGTGGGACAGGAGGCAAGGGGCTTGCTCAGAGGAAGGGGCTGCACTGCAGGGGGTCACACAGAGTGGTTTGAATTCTCCCTCTATCAACTTTTCTGCTTTTAGTTTTCTCTCACCCCTGACCCTATCGATTCTGCATGGAGATTTTTCTCTCACTGGAGGGGCTTCCTTTTTCCAAGTCTTTCCCATCTCACCTACACCAGTCTGTCTGTTTGCACAACACTGATGGGCACAGGTTCCTGCTTATGGGTTAAAAGGGAAGTCAGGCTCAGCCTGATGGGTCCAGCAGAGCTGATGCTGTTGCTGGCTATAAAGAGAGTAGGGGCTGAGGAAATTTCAGGAAACTCCTGTCAGACCTACTGGTCACTCAACAGTGCAGATTTGGAATCTCATTACTTTTTCAAGCATGAGAGCTTCCTGTTCAGAACTCTAGCTGCCACTCACACACACACACACGCCCCCCGCCATCCCCGGTCCCCCAAGCCCCAACTTTCCCTGGAGCTGAAAGCTGAAGAGACAGACACAGGAAAGCTCCTCATCTGCAATGTAATCCCTGCCTAGATTTTCCCCTTGAAACATCTCTTTAGCTATGTCCTGGGGTGACCTAGAGCTGTGAGCAGCCCTGACCCATGCAGCACCCTCTGGACAGAGAAGAGTGGCAGGATTTGCTCCTTCCCCCCACAGCTTCTCCCCACAGCGCCATGGGGAGCTCCGCAGGCAGGCTGAGCACAGACCCTGGCAGGCAGCAGAGCCTCTTCCCTGGAACTCAGAGCCCGGGGGGCAGGGACCCCCATCTCCAGGACAGCCTTGGGCAGCCCTGAGTGCACCCCCAGCTCCGCACCCTGCAGACATCCCTGGGTGAAGGCAGCTGCCGGGCCCTGTCCCTCGGCCCCTGCAGCAGGGAAGCCCTGCTCCACAGCACGGCCTTTTGCTCTCTTCTGGAGAAACTACCAGAGCCCTCCTGACAGATCCCACAGGCTGTGGGCTGTGCTGGCTTTAGGAGATCCACCCAGGAACAGCATCTGCAGAGTTTTGCCAGCAGAGACTCACTTTGTTAAAGGCTCTGAGTGTTTTTCTCCAGCGGAAGCCTCCCCCCTCCTCTCACCCCACCCTACCTTTCCTCTCTCTGCTCCCTCCTCTCCCCTCGCTGCCTGCAGGCAGTGCCCTCAGCCCTGCTGGGCTTTGCAGAGGAGCTTCTCCTGGACAGACCTGGCTCTTTGTAGTGCTTCCCACTTGCCACCAGCTCCCTCCCTGCCAGGAGCCCAACCCAGCTCAGCAGCAGAGCCCAAGGCAGCACTTTCTCTGCCCCCTCAGGGCACCCTCGAGGTTTCCCTGGGGTTCCATGGGAACCTGCTGAGAAACAGGCTGAAGCCTCAGGAAAGATAAGCTTCAACAACAGCATCCTCCAAGCTGTGCAAGGTTCCTGGCCAAAACTCCATTTCAACTTGACAGGCCATTCAAATGCCCCATGATGAGTGTTTGCTTTTTCAGGAAAAGTACAGGGCACTGAAAAAAAAAAATACAGGGCAGTGCTGAATTCTGGAAGAGCAGGTGTGGAGAGATCTGAGATTCCCTGTGTCCTCTTTTCCTCTGTCATCCCCATCAAGGTCTCCCAGGCCTCTGTGACTCGGGGCAGGACTCTAAAGGAGATCAGCCAGTGGTGACTGGTATCAAGTCAGGGATCACTTGGGCAAACCAAATCCTTCCCAGTCTGTGGGACAGGAGGGGCAGCGTCCCAGGGAGCTGAGTGAGGAGGACAATGTCACATGAGGCCACTCTCCATCATTTTCAGAAGGTCATGGAGATGGGGGTAACACTGCCATCACCCCCACATTACATGTCCTTTTTAGAAATGGCCAATGGATTGGCAGGGGATCTAAAGGTTTTGCCCAGAAGTTGTGTCCTTGGATTCCATTTCTGGTATCTGAAAGAGAAGTGGACTGGATTTCCCTTGGGCAGATTGTGTCTCACCATTCTTCTATGACCCACCTCCTCTATGATCTGAATAATTGTTGATCCAACTCTTCTATGACCCAACACTTCTATGACCTGACTCTTCTAAGACCTATCTATGGCCTTCCTTTTCCTGAAAAAAACTCTCATGCTTCTATTGCTCAATGACCCAAATAATTTATGACCTTTCTTACCACTCAAATCTTTTATTGCCTGAGACTTCTGTGACGCGACACCTCTGTGAGCCTTTTATGACTGAACTAAGCCATTACTCCTCCATGATGCGTCTCATCTATAACCCGACTCTTCTTTGACCTGCTCTTATATGATCAGACCCTTCTGTGACATGAGCTTTCTCTGTCCTTGTCCTTCTATGACTTGACTGTCCTCTGACACTTCTATGATTTGACTTTCTATGACCCAAGTTTTAAGATTCTTCTGTGACACAAATCATCTATGCCTGACACTTCTATAACCCACCTCTTCTAAACCCCGATCTTTCAATGACCCAACTGTTCCATGAACCAATCCTGCTATTAACTGACCCTGCAATGACCTGAATCCTGTATGACCTGACTTTTATATGAACCATCACCATTTTTGTGATTTCTATGACCCAACAATTCTTTGACCCTTCTATGACCTAATGCTCGTATAACTGGACATTTCAATGACACAACCCTTCCACATCCCTACTCTTCTATGACCTTTTCAATGAAGCAACTCTTCTACTACCTCTGTCTTCCATGACTTATTTTTGATCTGACTCATCTAGGGTCTGAGCATTCTATGAATCAAGCCTTCTATGACCCACTTTGACTATGATCCTTCTATGGCCTGACTTCTCTATGACCAAAATTATCTATGACCCAACCATTTCATGACCTGACATTTCCATGACCTAACTCTTCTCTGGCCCTTCTCTGACAGCACTTTTCTGTTATCCAAATAAACTCCCATGTTTCTGTGACTTGACACTTTAACTACCCAAAAATTTTGTGACCAAAGACTTCCATGAACCTTCTACAATTCAACCCTTCTACTATTCTTCTAAGACCAGTCTCATCTATAACTCAACTCTTCTGTGACCCATTTCTTATATAACCAGGCCCTTCCATGACTCGAGCCTTCTATGACACAACATTTCATTCTATGACCTGACTGCTGTCTGGCTGTGCTATGATGAGACTTTCCATGACCTGACTCTTCCATGAACCTCCTGTGACCAGATTCTTTCATGACCTGACAGTTCTATGATTCTTCTATGAACCAGCCCTTCTCTGAATGATCCATATTGTGACCCTTCTATGACCAAACCTTTCTAAAATCTAAATAAACTCACACTACTGTGACTCGACAACCCAATGATCTGAATATTCTGTGACCTTTTTTTGACCTGAGTCATCTATGACCCAGTTCTGCCATGAGAATTCTATGACCCAACACTTATATAAACCGTCTATGGCTGCACTTCTCTGTTACTCCTCTATTACTCAACTCTTCCATCACCTGACACTTCTCACACACAAGTTTTCTCTCACTCTTCTATGATCCAAAACTTTTATGACCTACACATCTGTGACCAAACTCTTCTACAACTCCATGAACTGTGTGAGAGCCTTGGAATCTCCCATAACTACACTGGTCTCTACTTGGAATTACGTGGAATAACTGTTCCCACTTGGATTCAGCACTGTGGGAATATTCATGATACCAGTGTCATTGTAGCCAAAGCCAGATCTTCCTTCCCGGGGCCTGGGGGTCAGGGCTTGTCCTCTCTTCTTCTTCATCAAGTAAACCAAACCTTTTTCTCAGCATCACAGCTGCCTGCACAGCGCCTTTGCCTGCCTGCAATCATGGCTTCCAGTTCTCAGCTCTAACAAGTCCCTGGGGAGGCTTTGTTACTAACAGTCCTCACTGAGACCAATTAATACTTCAGGGTACTCTGAGTTCTGCTTTTGACTTCTTGAGAGCTTCATTACTTCTTCTCCAAGAAATTGAGATTCAAGGACTCATGAGCAAGTCCACCCTGGGTCTCATTAAACTATAGAATGTCTTAACGAGCTCTTTCTCTGCCTGGAGATTTCTTCAGGTCTTCAATCAAGGGGCGGCTGAGAGCTCCTTGGTATCATTTCCCAGTGTGGTTAAAGAGGAAGACTTCAAAGTGCACCTAAGAAAAATAGATTTTAGTTTAAACTTTTATTTCTATACTTTTCAAAATCATAGAATAGTTTGGGTTGGAAGGGACCTTAAAGTCCATCCAGTTCCAACCCCCTTGCCATGGGCAGGGACACCTCCCACTGGACCAGGATACTCAAGGCCCCATCCAGCCTGACCTTGGACATGCCCAGAGAGGGCACATCCACAGCTTCCCAGGGAAACCTGGGCCACTGCCTTAACACCTTCTTTGTGAATGATTTCTTCCTAATGTCTAATCTAAATCTTCTCCCTTCCATTTTAAAGCTATTCCCCCTTTTCCTATCATTCCATGTCCTTGGATAGAGACTCTCCCTTAATTTCTTGTGATCAAATTCAGGTACTGGAAGGCCACTATAATGTCTTCTCGAAGCCTTCTCTTCTCCAAGTTGAGGATTTTCCAGGACACAATCAATATTCCTTTGGAAAATGTCTTTTGAAAAGGGCACCACCCAGGTCCATCTCCTCAGGGCACTCCTCAGCTGGCAAGATTTCTTCCATGCTGCTCCATGGAAATATTTTTTGACTTGTCAGCTGAGCTGAGAATAGTATAATAGGTGAAAGAGAATTGATAAAAACTAACGTAAACCAAAACCAAAGCACTTGCCACCTCCCTCAGGTAGACTGAAACCCCACCAGTCTACCATCTCCTTGAATGATAAAAATCTCTACTTATTTGTTCTTCTGCCATAGCTTTTATCTATATCATAACCTAGAGCGTGGCATCCATGTTATGGAATCTCCCTTTCATCCGCCAGGATCAGCTCTCCTGCCTGTGTCCCCCTGACAACTTCTTGCCCATCCCCAGCCACTGCCTGGGAGCAGCAGAGGGAGCAACTCTTGACACTGGGCAAAGGAGACAATCGCTGCCCGCACTCTTCTTGCACCAGGACGATGAAGAGTCTGGAGTACAAGTCTGACAAGGGGCGGCTGAGAGATCTGAGGGGAGATCTTATTGCTCTCTACAACTGCCTCAAAGGAGGTTGTGGAGAGGAGGGTGCTGGCCTCTTCTCTCAAGTGACAGGGGACAGGACAAGATGGAATGGCCTCAAGCTCCACCAGGGGAGGTTCAGGCTGGACATCAGGAAAACATTCGTTACAGAAAGGGCCTTTGGGCACTGGAAAAGGCTGACCAGGGAGGGGGTTTAATCACCTTCCCTGGAGGTGTTTAAAGGATAGGAGGATGAGGCACTGAGGGGCATGGTTTAGTGACTGATAGGAATGATTGACTCAAAGAGCCTGAGGGTCTTTTCCAGCATAATGATTCTGTGATTCTATGTGGCTCAATGAGTCTCAGAGTTCAAAAGACAAGTGGAGAAACTGGAGAGGACCTGGAGGAGATCTGACGGGATAGAGTTAGGGGCCCACAGCATGAGGGGTGAGGGCACACTTTAGCCTGCTGGTGAGGCTCAGGCAACCTGCTAAGTGGGTCTCTATATCTTATGGTCATAGAAAAACTTAGTGAATAAGAGAGCTCAGGTTATCTCTAGTCCAATGCCAGCTCCAAGTAGGGACAGCTTTGAAGTCAGACCAGGCTGTTCAGCCCATGTCAGCATCCACAGAGAGAGTTTAGACATCAACAAGGCACAGAGGCCACAATTAAAAGAAAGGATTTTGACATTTGATGGCTCCATGAACACAGCTATCAGTTGGCCACTGCTCTTCTGACACCTGGGAGTGTCCAGCTTTCTTTCCAGGAGTGGTGTCTGGGTTGGACAGGAAGGAAAATGCCTTTGTGTGAGAGCAGTGCAGCCCGAGCTGAGGCTTCAGGGCAGCAGGGTAATCTCCGCACCTAGGGGTTTAAACAAAACAGGTTTGATGCTTTGGAAAGTTTCATGCATCAGGCTGGGCTGGGGGAGCCAAGAGGATTTCAGCCTTAATGGTTCTGTGCTTGTGTGACTGAAGGGCCAGAGCCCTGTGCAGCCCCATGCCTTCCTGACAGTGCTGAGTTTGAGGGCCAGAACACCAGTTTTTGTGTCCAAAACACTGATTTTTGGGGCCAGAACTCCCTTTTTGGGGGAAAGAACTCTCATTTTTGATGGGCAGAACACTGATTTCAGGGGCCAGAACCCCAATCTTGGGGCCAGAGCCCCCATTCCCAGACCCCTGGCTTTGACCCCTGCTTTCATCAGTGCCCACAGGTCCTGGCTGGGGCTAGTACACCAATACTCAGGGACAGAACACTGATTGCGGGGGACAGAACACTGATTTTGGGGCAAGAACTCCCATTTGGAGGGTCAGAACTTCTGATTTTGGGGCAGAGCTTACATTTTATGTCAGAGCCCCCATTTCGAAACTCCTGGCTTTGATCCAATGTTTCCTCAGCGCCTACAGCTACTGGTAGTATCAGGACACCATTTTGGGGGCAAACCCACCAATATTTGGGGCCAGAATAATGATTTTTTTTAAGACAGAGCCCCTATTCCCAGACCCCTGGCTTGGATCCCTCAGTGGATCCCCGGTTAAGGCCAGAACACTGACATTTGGGGCCAGAATACAGATTTTATTGGCCAGAACTCCAATTTTTGGGCCAGAACTCATATTTTGGGGCCAGAACACTGACTTGAGGGAGCAGAAGACAGAGTTTTGGCTCCAAATTTTCCCTTTTTGGTGCAGAATCCCCGTTCCATCCCCATGATCTGCCCTCCCCAGCCCCTCAGCATTTGGGATGGGGGGGGGAGCTGTTGCTTGGCAACAGCACAGGGAGCACAGTGATTGGGCAGCCGATGACATTGGGGGCGGGGACAGACTGTGAGTGATGTTTGACAACAGCCAATCAGAGAGCAGCTCCCCTAAGGCCAAACTGCCCTGCAGGCAAAGCGACAGCTGCAGCCTCCAATCAGAATCCTGCTCTGCCCACCCTGAGCCAATCAGAGCCTCATGGAGTGGGAGGGCATCTGTATTGGAGACCAAAGCTTTGAGTCTGTGGTTGGAATGTCACTTTAGGGTCTCAATGCCTCATTTTTAGAGTCCAAACATTCCTTTGTAAGGTTCCAAAGTGCATTTTTGCTCCCCAAAGACACTTTTGGAGGGCCCAGAGCATCATTTCTGATGTCTTGATTTTTGATATCCAAACACTAGCTTCCGAGACAAAAACCTCTCAAAGGGTTCAAAAGCTCATGTTTAGCTCCCAAACCATGCATTTCAGGGGAAAAAGCTTCATTTTAAGAATTAAGTCCACATTTTTGAGGGCTCAAACTTGAAGCCTCTCGAGCCCCATTTTTAGGGTGCAAAGCCTTTGTGTTTGGTACCACAGAATCTCCCCACCCATCTTTTTTTGTGCCCAAAGCCTCACGTTTAGGGCTCAAGTCTTCTTTTACAGGATTCCAATCTGTCCTTTAAGGCCCACAGTCATTTTTATATGGCCCGGAGTTCAATTTTTAGGGTCTAAACCCCAATTTTGTTTTTGTCTAAACACTCATTTATTTCTAAACACTCATTTTAGAGCCCAGAATGTCTTTGCTAAGGTCCGAAGTCTGATATTCTATGCCAGCATCTCATTTTTAAAGGCCAAATCCATATTTATAGAATCATAAAATCATAGAATAGTTTGGGTTGGAAGGGACCTTAAAGACCATCCAGTTCCACTCCCCTGCCATAGGCTGGGACATGTCCCACTAGACCAGGCTGCCCAAGGTCCCATCCGATCTGGCCCTGAACACCTCCAGGGATGGGGCAGCCACAGCTTCCCTTGGCAACCTGTGCACAGTGCCTCACCACTCTCATCGTGAAGTTCTTCCTTGTGTCTAGTCTAAATCTGCCCACAGAGGCTTTCAGGGGCCATTTCCTCAAGTTCAACTAGGGGACTGTGGCCAAAGTCCTGCTCTCCAACAGGGTTTCTGTGGCTTTGGAACCCATGGGAGCTGCTGGCACCACCAGGGGGTGAGGAGGGTGCTGGGCTGGCAAGGACCATGTTGAGGGGCATCCCTTGCACTGGGCTGGGCTTGGAAACAAAAGGGTACACAGCGATGTTGTTATCAGTGTGCTGGTGCCCCACCTGCTGGTGTCGGTGGTGACACCTGGTTTGCAATTATGGCAAATGAAGGTATGAAATGTGACCACAAGCTCTCACTGATTTCCACTTCTCGTCTCTTTCTCACAGCTGTGAACCTCCAACCTTACAGCAAAAGGGAGGCTGAGAGCATCCAGCGCTGGCTTTCCGTGGCTCAAAGGGCCATTTCAAAAGGGCTCCTTCCAACAAGAGCAGCAGGTGCCAGCTCTGCAGCCATTTCACCATCCTTGGCAATCGCAACCCTAACTCAGTGCTGGAGCCACATACTGATTAGCGTCCTCCTTCCCAGAGCAGAACATCGCATTTATTTCAATGCTGACCCTCACACCTCAACACTCACAGCCTCCAACATTCCTCATCCCTCCCTTCTCAGTTTCATTTCTCCACATCTCGTGTATTCCCACATTTGGTCTCCATCTACTAGCATCCCTAATCACGCCAGGTTTTTCAATAGACTTTGGACTTTGAGGACCCTGATGCAAAGGATTCCCTGCATTTTTGGAAAACCACAAGCTTCAGAGGGGACAGGGAGATGCTGCAGCCAGTTCAGCTGGGGAAGAGCCCCTCGGAAAAGCACATCCCATCCTGCCACCTCATCCCATGGGAAGGATGCAGTAGACTGAACCTCGAGCTCTGGTCACCATGTCCTGGGCACTTTCTAGTGGTCTTGAAGAGGCCACAGACCCTCAAAGCCAGAGGAAAATCACAACCTAATTATCAAAAACACTTCTAGAAAGAGAGAGTAACTACTTGAGTCTGAATCCATACACTTCATGGTTGCTGCCTTCAAGCCTGCTGTCCCACCTCAAGCAGGGTGTCCAGCTTCAATCTGGCCCTGGCCCTGAGGTGCCACCCAGAGCCCTCAAACACCACGGAGGACAATAGGGCTCCAGCACAGGATCCAGCTGAGAAGCGGGAGCAGGACCCATATCCGTACCCAAACATCCATGAGAAGATTCCATCACACATGGTGATCACCCTGTCAGAACTCAACAGCAGGACACAAGAAGGTCATGGAATGGGTTGGGGCATGCAATGCCAGTCTGTATTCTCACACCCACAAAAGAGGCCTTGCTTCTATGAGGGCTTTCAGCTGGCAGCCCCAAAATGAATTCAAAAGCCGTGATGTATCAAGTATCTCCCTGCGCATCAGCCCTGGGACTCTGACAAGAAGCTCAAGATCCATCACCTCCAGCCACATCTGTAAAGAAACAGAAGAGATCAGCTCCTGTGAAATATTCCAAACTATTTTTTCCCATTGGAATGGAGGTGGATGCCGTTCAGATGCAGGATCGCGCCATGGCCCTTGTCTCTCCCTTCTGCTTGGGAGCAACATCCAGACAGTTACTGAGTGCATGGACTGTGCTGATCCAAAAGAAACCAGGCATGAGCTGTCAGGAGAAAAGACTCCCTGGAGCTCACACCAGCACTAAGCTCAGCCCCAACCAGCTCTACAGCCTGTACTGGAAGCAGAGCAGGGTGGGAGAGGCCGGCAAAGAGCTTCCCGGGGCAGAGCACCAGGTAGCCTTCACCTATGGGCACAGCTGGAATCCAGCCTGTTTCCATGACATTCTGTGATCCACTTCTTTCTCAGGAACCTACAGTGGAGAATGGTGCTCCCTGGGCTGCCATCCTGGCAGACAGGTGCCCCCTGCAGCATTTTCCACAGGGTTGTTTGGAGGGAACCACTGTCTGGTTCTCACCCTGGTTCAGATAAATGTGTCCTGCAAAGCAGCACAGTAACACCAGGTCATCAGCTGCTCGTGACACCAGCTGCTCAGCATCCCTTTCTGTATATCCCCTGGCCTGGGAGGCAGAGATTTATAGAATCATAGAATAGTTTGGCTTGGAAGGGACCTTAAAGCTCAACTAGTGCCACCCCCCTGCCATGGGCAGCGACTTGTCCCACTAGATCAGGCTGCCCAAGCCCCATCCAATGTAGCCTTGAACACCTCCATAGATGGGGCAGCCACAACGTCCCTGAGCAACCTATTCCAAAGCCTCATGGTGAAGAAATTCCTCCTTAGATCTAGTATAAATCTGCTCCTCTCCAGTTAATAACTATCACCTCTTGTCCTATCACTACAAGCCTTTGTAAACAGTAGCTCCCCAGCTTTCTTCTAGCCCCTTCAGGTACCAGAAGGTCACTATATGATCTCCTCAGAGCCTTCTCTTCTCTAGGCTGGACAATCACAACTTCCTCAGTCTGACCACACAGGAAAGGTGCTCCAGCCCTCAGATCATCCTTGTAGCTTCCTCTGGACCCGATCCAACAGCTCTATCTCCTTCTTATGGTACGGATTCCAGAACTGAACACATTACTTCAGATGAGGTCTCACAAGAGAGGAATAGAGGGGCAGAATCACCTCCCTCAACCAGCTGGCCACACTTCTTATGATGCAGCTGAGGACACAGTTGGCCTCCTGGGCTATGAGCACACGTTGCCAGCTCATGTCGAGTTTCTCATCGACCAGCACCTCCAAGTCCTTCTGTACAGGGCAGCTCTCAAGCACATCATCCCCCAGCCTGTAGTGGAACTGCGGATTGCCCCAACCCATGTGTAGGACCTTGTACTTGGCCTTGTTAAACCTCTTGAGACTCACACAGCCCCACTTCTCCAGCTTTTCCAGGTCCCTCTGGATGACATCCCATCCTTCTGGTGTGGCAACCGCACAACTCAGCTTGGTGTCACCTGCAAACTTACTGAGGGTGCACTCGATCACACAATCTATATAATAGATGAAGGCATTAAACACCACTTTTCCCAGTGATGACCCCTGAAAGACACCATTTGACGACCACTCTCTGAACACAGCCATTCAACCAATGTCTTATCCACTATTCCGTCCACCCATCAAATCCATATCTCTCCAATTTAAAAAGTAAGATGTCGTGTGGGATCATGTCAAAGGCTTTACAGAAGTCCAGATAGACCACATTCGTTGGTTTAAAGAAGTGCAATAATCACAATTTTTAAACACTCAAACATGATGCAAACCATCAGCAATGGTTACGTGATGCAAACCACAGGCAATGTGACCAAGCTGAGAGCCCTCAGGCTTTACAGCAAGGCAAGGGATGAGAAGGAGAGTGAGGAAGTGGAGAGAGAACAGCTCTGGGAGATCGAGTGCTGCTGCCAGGCAGCACTGATGTACCAGGACTCTTTTTCCCCTCCATCCATGGCACAGGAACTGTCCCGGAAGCTCCAAAAAGCCTTGGAGGAAAGATATAAGGAAACAAAAGGCATTGAATAGCTCTATTATTTTATTTTTAAAAACTCACAGAGAGCACAGCTCCTCATTTACACAGACAATCAGTAAGAAAAGAGAGCGAATTGAAACAGGATGATAACATTATAACCATTGAAAAAACAGCAACATCAACAAGAAATACAGAAGCCAGACCGAGTATGCCATGAGTCACATGGTAACTGCTATGCAGAAGATGATAAGTAGTTCATGGCTTCAGAGAACTATCCAGATATCAGTTTCCACACTGCATCCTTGAGCTGCTGGTTCCTCAGGCTGTAGATAAGAGGGTTCAGTGCTGAAGGCACCACCGAGTACAGAACTGACGACACAAGGTCCAGATATGGAGACGAGACAGAGGGAGGCTTCATGTAGGTAAACTCTGCAGCGCTGATGAAGAGGGAGACCACAGCCAGGTGAGGGAGGCACGTGGAAAAGGCTTTGTGCCATCCCTGCTCCGAGGGGATCCTCAGCACAGCCCTGAAGATCTGCACATAGGACACCACAATGAAAATTAAACAGACAAGACCTAAACAGGCACTGAACACAAGAAGCCCAGCTTCCCTGAAGTAGGAGTGTGAGCAGGAGAGCTTGAGGATCTGGGGAACTTCACAGAAGAACTGGTCCACAGCATTACCCTGGCAGAGGGGCAGGGAAAATACATTGGCCGTGTGCAGCAGAGCATAGTGAAACCCAGCGCCCCAGGCAGCTGCTGCCATGTGGACACAAGCTCTGGTGCCCAGGAGGGTCCCGTAGTGCAGGGGTTTGCAGATGGCAACGTAGCGGTCATAAGACATTACTGTGAGGAGAAAATACTCCGCTGAAATAAGAAACAGAAACATAAAGACCTGAGCAACACATCCTGAGTAGGAGATTGTCCTGGTGTCCCAAAGAGAATTGGCCATGGATTTGGGGACAATGGTGGAGATGCAGCCCAGGTCGAGAAGTGAGAGATTGAGGAGGAAGAAGTACATGGGGGTGTGGAGGTGATGGTCCCAGGTGATGGTGGTGATGATGAGGCCGTTGCCCAGGAGGGCAGCCAGGTAGATGCCCAAGAAAAGCCAGAAGTGCAAGAGCTGCAGCTCCCAGGTGTCTGTGAATGCCAGGAGGAGGAACTGGGTGATGGAGCTGCTGTTGGACATCAGCTGCCTCTGCACTTGAGATAATGTAACAGGAGGAAAGGACAGTGAGAAGTTAGGGGAGACTGCTCTGATCAAAATCAAAGCCATTTCTCATTCCCTTCCCACTGCTTCAATCACCCTGGCCCTTTTCTCCCATCCCTTCCTCCAGCTCTGTGCCTGGAGCCCAGCTTGGTGCTGGCTGAATGTGCCTGGAGGAGCAGGTCCTCTGCCTGCTGGCTGCGAGGAGTCAGCCCTGCTCTGCAGCAGGGGGTCATGGGGACATTAGGACAGGGGACACTGCTGGAGTTCAACTTTGACCTCTGGAACTGCTCCTGGTGCAGAAGGTCTGGCAGCATCTGCACTGCCAGGGATGAGGAACTGAGTGGGCAGAAGGCAGCTTTGGGGTTTTACAGCAAACACTCCACCCCTGGCAATGTTCCTGAACATCAGAAACCCTCAGCATCTCTGCTGTACTCAGGGAGATCAGAGGGAGTCCTGGGAGGAGAGAGCAATTCTTGTGTCTCAATGCAGAGGGAGGGGAGCTGCTCTGTCCCTTGCTCTTGTTCCCAGCTGCCCTGGGCTTGCACCTTTAAGAGACAGAGTAATCGCACTTTCATATTTACCTTAAAAGCCACCAGGATGTGCTGAAAGGAGACAAACCCACTGCCAAGCACTGAGGGTCCAACCCTTTCTCAAGATCTCAGCATTCCACTTTCAGCCCAGGACTCACACAAGGCTCATTTCACAAACCCAGCAGCATTTTCTTGGCTGAAGAATCTCTGTGTTTTTCTACAGATGTTTTTCAATAGAAGGATGGGATAAGAAAGTTTTGCACACTGGGAGGCTGCTGAGTTCTTGGGAGGACACTTCAAGGAAAGCCAAGTGCCCTAATGGTGATATCTAAGTACAGAAGAGTCTGTTAATTGCTCATGAGTGCACTGCCCACAGCCCCGCAGTGGATCCAGTGGATCGGTGCCTGACTCTGCAGCTCCCATCCCCAGAGAGCCTGGCAGCAAGAACAAGAAAAGAGCAGCATGAACAGAGACAGGTTTAGAAACAGGGAGAAAGAGAGAGAGGGTCTTGATGCGAGAGGCCAGAGCAGAGGCAGCCGGGCACACAGACAACATTCCCCTTCCCCAGCTGTGCTCGCCCCCTCCCAGACACCAACCTTGCCGGGCAATTGCTCTCAGCCCCTGAGCTCTGGAGAGGGCACTGGAACTGGAGCTGCAGCTGCAGAGGAGGGGGCTCAGCCTTGGAGCCCAGAGCCCTGAGGGCAGAGGCTTTTCTGGGTGGGAGAGGCGACAAGGGGGCTTGCTGAGAGGAAGGGGCTGCACTGCAGGGGTCACATAGAACTCTCTGAACTTTCCCTCACACAACATCTCTGTTTTGCATTTCCCCTCATCCCCTGATCCTACCTGTTCTGCCTAGGGAATTTCCTTCTTGAAGCTTTTTCCCTGTCCCTTGTCTCTTCCCTGCTTACTGACCCCATCCCAGCCTCTGGGCTCTCCCGTACACAAACCTGCCCATTTTCAGGGCACTGCTTGGGTGCAGGATCCTGTTTGGAGGTTCCAAAAGGCAGAGCAACCTGATGGTTCCAGCAGAGGTGATGTTGGTGCATAGGCAGAGGAGAGGCTGAAGGCACTTTAGGAGGCCGTTAGCAGATCTACTGATCACTGGAGTCTCAAGGACTTGTGCAGCCTTGAAAAGCACTTTTCTATATCTCTTTCCCTCCTGCACCTCCTGTACCTGCCCTCAGACAAGGAAAGTGAAAGCATAGACTCAGGAAATCTCTCTTCCCATGGGAATGTGCCCTGGGAAGTTTCCTGGTGCTGACCTGGAGCTTGGAGCAGCCCTGACACACAGAGAACCCTCTTGACAGCAGAAGGATCCTGCCCTGCCCTGCCAGGTTTGGCTCTTTTACCCCCACAGTGCCACGGGGAGGTCACCAGGCAAGCTGAACACTGACCTTGGCAAGCAACAGAGTCCCTGTCCCACACCCAGAGCCTGGGGTGCACAGACCCAGCTCTCAAGGACAGTCTGGGGCATCCCTGGCTGCACCCCCTGGCTTCACAGCCCTTCCGAACTGCCTCACCACTGTCCCCTCCTCACAGATCCCATGAGCTTGCAGCTGTGCCAGCTTGAGGAGATGTCACCAGCAACTACACCTGCTTTGCCTGCACCCAGACTTACTGTGTCCAGGACTGCAAAGATTTCTCCTCCAGTCAGCTCTCAGACCAGCTTGAAGCTCCCTCTGCCTTGCTAATCTCTCTGAGAACCCCCGGGAGTTCCCTTCTCCCTGCAGTCTTTGCAGAGGAGCTGCTCCTTGCCAGAGCTCACTCTTTGTAGTGCTGCCCACTTGCCATGAGCTCTCTCAGTCCCAGGAGCCCAGCCCAGCTCAGCAGCAGAGGAGCAGCCCAGGACATTTTAATGACCCCTCTGGTGGGTTGGATGCTGAGTCCATGAATCTCACACCCTGAGAGGAAGTAGAACAAACTTCTCAAGAAGTAAAACTCAAATTCAAGCTCCAGAGTTTCTTGTAATGTTAACAGGTCCCACTGAGGGCACTGCTGAGAAAGCATCTCCAGGGCTCAGTTAGAGAAGAAAATTGAAGGCAGTGATGAAAGTTTGGGAAAAGCAAGGTGTCTCCGATGCTGAGTCAACATGGGTGTGTTTCATCAATCCAAAGGGCCAGGATATGACCCTATAACAAATGGCCAAGCCCTGTCCCCCAGACCCTGGGAAGGGAGATCCTGTCCCTCACTCATTCTCCAGGCCTCTTCCTGGGCAGTGGGATGCGAGGATGTGCAATGCCAAGGGTTGGACTGTAGAAAAACACCTCTCAGGCTCCTGTGTGGGGATGAGGAGGCCAAGATACCCTGATATTGTAAGGATAAGCTGCTTCCTTACTGGTATCAGCGTCAGAGACAACAGCCAGAGTCAAGGAGAGGAAGGCTTAGGCTCTGGTGGGGGATTTTAGCCTCACTGGAAACCTTGGTGAGTAGTGACAAAAACCACATGCTCTTAGCAAAATGGGGAAGAGGGTGATGGACTCCTTACAATTTTGGCCCTTCACTGTAAATTCCAACCCAAACCCAAAGCTGACTAACCCACAGCTAGCCCTGACTCTACCCTATCTTTCCAGACCAACAGCGCCAGTGGAACCACACCAGTAATTTCATAGCATTCCAAGGTTACCATGGTAACAACCTCAGGAAATGAGATTATAGAGGCAGCACAACTGGGGGTGATGAGCATCCTTCTGTCACCTTGTTAATCTAATTCAAGACTTGGGAGCATTAGGAACTGCCCACTGATTCCTCATGTTCAGGAGCAACCACTTTGTGCCACCCAAGTAAGAGTTTTGGGTCAAATGAACAACCTTTCAGTTCTTATTGACCTGATGGATTGTGACAGATTCCCAGGCTGCAGATGGGCAGTTCCTCATGCAGTAGCTCCTCTGTTTCTCCCCACATGGACAGTCCTACATGTCTTACAGAAGGAAACATCCCACGGTGCCTGGATTTGCCCATGGTTCCTCCTGGTCACACTGCTGCCTCTTCATAGCCTCTCTGATCTGGGCATCCTGGTGGGAAAAGGCCTCACTGTCCTGATCCTGGATTTGTTGGGCACGCTAAATGGACTAACTGTAGGTTGCTGGGATTCAGAGTAGGGAATCATGGACTGTCTGAGCCTCACCCAAGGGCAGGAAGGATTGCTGCTGTTAGTGGTTATTGCTGAAGGCTTCCTTGGTCAGAATCAGTCCTCCAGTGTTTTAGGCACTGGGGCCACACCAGGCTGTAAAATGTAGATCCCCAGAGTGGAGGGAAATGACTCAGTCCTTTTCAGCTCCTCATGCACTGAGTATGGGGTCCACCGAAGCTTATTGAGGGAGCTGGTGGATGTGCTGGCCAAACCTCTTTCCATCATCTTCCAGCAGTTCTGACTGACTGGGGATGTTCCACTGGACTGGAGGCTGATGTTGTGCCCATCTACAAGAAGGGTCGCAGGGAGGATCCAGGAAACTGCAGGCCTGTCAGTCTGACCTCAGTGCCAGAGAAAGTCATGGAGCAGGTGATCTTGAGTGCGATCATGAAGCACGTGCAAGAGAACCGTGTGATCAGGCCCAGTTAACAAGGGTTCATGAAAGGCAGGACTTGCCAAATAGACTTGATCACCTTCTATGGCCAAATGACTTGCCTACTGGCATAAGCTCTGGATGCATCTTCCTGGACTTCAGTAAAGCCTTTGACACAGTTTCTCACAGCATTCTGCTACGGAACCTGTCACCTCTGGCCTGGACAGGCGCATACTCTCCTGGGTGAAAAACTGGTTGGATGGCCAGGTCCAGAGAGTGGTGGGAAATGGAGTTAACTCCAGCTGGAGGCCAGTTCCAAGTGGTGTCCCCAGGGTTCAGTGTTGGGTCCAAACTTGTTCAACGTCTTTATCAATGACCTGGATGAAGGCATCGAGTGCACACTTAGAATGTTTATGGATGACACTAATTTGGGTGGGAGTGTGGATCTGCTGGAGGGTCGGGAGGCTCCAAAGGGATATGAACAGGCTAGACCTCTGGGCTGAGACCAACGGCATGAGGTTTAACAAGGCCAAATGCCAGGTCCTGTACTTGGGGCACAACAACCCTGTGCAATGATACAGACTAGGAGAAGTCTGTCTAGAAAGCTGCCTGGAGAAGAAGGACTTGGGGGTGCTGGTTGACAGTGACTGAACATGAGCAAGCAGTGTGCCCAGGTGGCCAAGAAGGCCAATGGCATCCTGGCTTGGATCAGAAACGGCGTGACCAGCAGGTCCAGGGAGGTTATTCTCCCTCTGCACTCAGCACTGGTGAGACCACACCTTGAATCCTGTGTTCAGTTCTGGGCCCCTCACCACAAGGAGGATGTTGAGGCTCTGGAGCGAGTCCAGAGAAGATCAATGAAGGTGGTGAGGGGTCTGGAGAACAAGTCTTACAAGGGGTGGCTGAGAGAGCTGAGGGTGTTTAGCCTGGAGAAGAGGAGGCTGATGGGAGACTTCATTCCTCTGTACAACTACCTGAAAGGAAGTTGTGGACAGCAGGGAGCTGGCCTCTTCTCCCAAGTGACATGGGACACGACAATAATAATCCTGTGGGCCTTTCCGTCCTAGTGACTCTGTGATTCTGTGATTCGGTGATGACAGAACCATCAAGAACTCAAGAAGTCATGGATATTAGCAGCAATATTAAACAGTGATATTATGTCATGGATTTTAAACACCTAGCAATGACTGCATGGAAGCAGGCTCAGACACACCAGATCTTCCCTAGTGGTAGGACAGAGTTTCCCCTCTGGCAGAACCAGCACTTGGTGCTCTTATGGCTGAACCACTGCCACACACGGTGAGGCAGAGACAGCTCCCACAGGAGAGACCACTTGTCTCCTGCAGATCCTACTGGAGAGTGAGTCCAGAGGGTGCTTGCCCTGGACAGCAGAGAAGTCTCCTAGGACACAGGGCAGCATCACAGAAAATGAAATCACAGAGGCCTTGGCCAGTAGATGTCGTTTGGTTGCACAGGTGGTAAAAGTGGGATCTGGAGGCCCTGCCATAGCGATTAAACTTCAAGCAATGTCTGCGCAGAGGCAGGTACAGACACAGAGACATAAAGGGGAGAGCAGGTCTCAGTCAGCTCTCTCAGTTTGCATCCTGATGGCATTGATTGGAAGGCTCCTTGCAAAGGTCAGGGAGATGAGGGCAAGAAGGAATGTACACATTTGCCTACCTTCAATAGAAATCAACAAACAAAACACCAAGGAAAGTCAGCTTCCTCTCCTCATTCATATTAGCTTCCCAGCACAGCTTGAAGTCTCCTTCTTTCTCCGGCCAGGACAAACAACCCTTATTGGACACATCCTTTTAAGGTGAGGCGTGTTTGCAGCACCAGGTTCTCACTGAAGGCAAAGGATTTCCTCTCAACACATGAGAATGGACTTTGGCAAGCACTCCCTCCAGGTGTTCATGGCTCTCTGCACCCAGGAAGGTTCATTCTTTGCACCACCTGCTTCAAGGCTCCACCAAAAGAGAGATAGGACAACTCCCAAGTGCTTGAGCCCCCATGCTCTGCAAGGACAGACCTGACCATACTGCAGTTCCCTGCCTCCTCCATCTCCCACTGGAGAGCTCTCACTGCCAAACCCAAAAAGGGCTGAAAATCCAGATTGGAATTAATGACCA
Organism: Clamator glandarius; assembly: GCA_033459285.1. Taxonomy (NCBI): domain Eukaryota; kingdom Metazoa; phylum Chordata; class Aves; order Cuculiformes; family Cuculidae; genus Clamator; species Clamator glandarius. The sequence goes on along the minus strand of JAUNZM010000866.1, from coordinate 445,344 downwards.
TTTGGAAAGATTACACAGCAGATAAGAAGGCGGATAAACTGGAACAGAGATTCAGTATCCACGCCAGGATGGAAGGACTAAGCGATACAGCACTTGGAAACAAATTGGGGCATCATGGGCAGACACCTGGCCAGCTGAGGTTTGCCCTCAGGACATGGACATGGACACCAGGATGCTTGCTTGTCCTCACTCACAAGAGACCTCCACCAATCCCATGCTATGTCAAAAGAGATTTTCCAAAGAAAGACTGATCTTCTCCTGGAACTTCCTCATCCTACAGAATAGAAGGCTTCTGGGAGACCTTCTAGCAGCCTTCCAGTACTTGAAGGGGTTCACCAGGAAATCTGGGGAGGGACTTTTTACAAGGGCATGGAATGATAGGATGAGGGGGCATGGCTTTATAGTTGAAAGAATAAGATTTATATTAGATATTGGGAAGAAATTGTTCCCAAATGAGGTGGTGAGGTGGTGAGGCAGTGGCCCTGGTACCCGGGGTAGCTCTGGATGCCCCTCCCTAGATGTACTCAAGGCAAGCTGTGATGGTACCTTAAGCAGCCTGGTCCAGTGGGAGGTGTCACTGTCCATGGCTGAGGTTACAACTGGATGGGCTTTAAAGTCCCTTCCAACCCAGACCATTCTATGATTCTGAAAAGTATGGAACTACAAAGTCTAAACTAAAGCATATTTTTCATAGGTTCACTTTGAAATCTTCCTCTTTAATCACACTGGGAAATGACGCCAAGGAGCTGTGCAAGGCTTGAAGACCTGAAGAAGTCCCAAGGATGAAAAAGAGCTCATTAAGACTTTCTTATTTTAATGAGACCCAGGGTAGATTTGCTGAAGAGTCCCTGGACCTTCAGCTGCTGAGAGGAGATGGAGCAAAAGTCTCAAGAAGTCAAAAGCAGAACTCAGAGTACCTTGAAGTCTTAATTGGTTTCAGTGAGGATCGTTAATGACAAAGCCTCCCCAGGGACTCGTTAGAGCAAAGAACTGGAGGCCATGATTGCAGGCAGGCAAAGGTGCTGTGCAGGCAGCTGTGATGCTGAGAAAAGCCTGGGTTTTCTGAATGAAGCAGAAAGTCCAAGCCCTGACCCCCAGGCCCTGTGAAGGCAGATCTGGCTTTGACTCCAATGACACTGGTGTCGTGAACATTCTCACATGGCAGAATCAGATTGGGAGCAGTTATTCCATGTAATTCCAAATACAGGCCTCTAGAGTTGCATGAGATGCCAAGGTTCTCAGTGTTCCATGCAGTGACAGAAGAGTTGGGTCATAGAAGGGTAGAATCATCAAAGGGTTGGGTCATGGCAGGTTCATATCGTGGAGGCCCAGCCAAAGAGTTTGGGTTGAGATGGTTCATAGAAATGTTCAGTCACTAGTCTAATAGCTAGTTTGGGTGATAATAACCTCAGAGCAGATCTGGGTCATAGAAGTCACACGTCATAGAAGACTGAGATCATAAAAGGATCATAGAATGTTTGGGTCATGGAAAAGCTGAGTCACTGAAGTGTGAAAGTTTATTAGTAGTTTCCAGGGGTTTGGCCTTAGAAGGGTCATAAATGGTTAGTTCCGGAGAAGAGTTGGTTGAGAAACAGGTCAGGTCATAGAAAAATCAAATTATCATGTACTCATAGAAGAGTCATAGAAGAACCAGGTCATGAAGAGTGAGATGATAGAAGAGTCAGCTCATAGAAGTGTTTGTTTTGGAAGGTACATGTCAGTGCTGGGTCATAGAAAATTTACGTCATAAAAGTGCCGAGTCATAGAAAATGCAGCTCATCTAAGATCTGGGTCATATAGGAGTTTGGAGGATTCGCATCATAGCAGTTCAGGTCAAAGAAGTGTCAGTTAATGGTGGGGTCTCAGAAGAGCTGTGTCATAGACGAGTGTGGTCATAGGTGTGTCTGATCATAGAGGTGTTGCAGCATAGTTTGATAGGAATGGTTGGACTCAATGATCCAGGGGGTCTCTTCCAACCTGGTTATTCTATGATTCTATTCTATGATAGATGATTCATGCCACAGAAGAGTTTGGTCCTAGAAATTCATGTCATAGAAGAGTCAGAGAATAATCAGTTCAGAGAAGGTGATAGAAGGATTGGGTCAAGGAAGGCTGGAGTCATGGAATGGCCTGGTCATGTAAGAGATGGGTCACAGAACAGTTGGGTCATAGATTATTCAGGTCACTGGGGAGTTGGGTCGTAGAAAGTCATAGAAGAGTAAGAGAAGGGTGGGGTCATAGAAGGCCTGGGCTATAGAAGGTTCAAAATTCAGAAGTGTTATGTTACGGAATAGGGAGATCATAGAAGAGTTGGGTCACAGAAAGATCAGGACATAGAAGAGATGGAGCAGTATCATTTATGGCAGGGTGTGGTCATTAAAGTTTCATAGAAAAAATGGGTCATATAAGGGTCTTAGAAGAGTCAGAAAATAAATGACTCGAGTGATAAATGAGTCGTAGAAGAGCCATATAATCATCGAGTCATAAAAGTGTCGTTAGAGGAATGAGGTCGTAGAAGGTTGAGGCCACAGAAGAACTGGGTCATAGAAGAAGTGTCTCATATCAGTGTCTGGTCATGGAGGAATCAGGTCATAGAAGTGCTGGGTCATAAAAGGGCCAGGTCATAGAAGAGCTGGGTAATAGGAGGATGGTGAGACAAAAGCTGCCCAAGGGAAATCCTGTTCCCTTCTCTGTCAGTCATCCAGAAATGGGATCCGAATGGACAAGTCTGAGGCACGGCTTTTCTCTTTCCTGCTCATCTTTTGGCCATTTGGGAAGAGGAGAATCAATGCCAGTTGTCAGGGAGTTCCCCCAGTCTCCATGACCATTGGAAGATGATGGAGAGTTGCCCCACTGTCTTATAGACAGGGAAGGATTGTGGTTGCTTAAGAGATTCCTGACTTGATCCCCATCCACCACTCACAGATCTCCTCCAGAGTCCTGCCCTGAGTCACAGATGCCTGGGAGACCTTGCTGGGGTAGCTGGAGGACAGGAGGAGACAGGGAACCTCAGTTCTGTCCCTTATTAAATGTAGCAGTGGCCACTCAGTATATGTTTCTTCTTCTTTAATGGTTCCTGAAGCAGCAACAGCTCTGTCACCAGCACTAACAGCTCCAGCTTCTCCTGCCTGTGCCACTGGCTGAGGGCATTGCTGCCCACTGGGGCTGAAACCTTAGAGCTGTGGCACCAGGCAATCTCATCCCTACCAGAAGGAAACCTGGGACCAAGTGTCCGAGACACTGTATGTTCAAAGGCTTTGCTTAGAGCAGAGACACAGCAGGGAAAGAATAGAGAGCTGAGTGTCTTTCCAGCCCCAGGTCTAAAGATGTGTTCACTACAGCCTACCTTGTCTAATCTCAAAAGTCCACAACAGCGGGTTTCCACTCTGCAACCTGAGAGATGGTTAAACTGCTGAACATATCTCTGTTTGCTGAGCTTCTCCTCCTCCACGGCAGGGATGAAACAATATTTCACAGAAAGGTTCATTGGGCACTGGCAGAGGCTGCCCAGGGAGGGGGTTGAGTCACCTTCCCTGGAGGAGTTTAAGGGATGGGTGGACAAGGTGCTGAGGGACATAGGTTAGTGATTGATGGGAATGGCTGAACTCGATGATCCGGTGGGTCTCCACCCACCTGGTGATTCTATGATTCTAAAGACCCAGGATGAAATGCCTGGAGTAATTGAATACAACCTCGCAGCTTGGAGAAATGAGATAATTCCCTGTCAACTTCCTGGGGTCCTGTATAATGATGGGACAAGAAAAGTGATTCTGATTCCACATTATTTTTCTAACAGAAAAAACGACAATGTGGGACAGTATCTCTCCCTAGTTGAGGGAGGGAACATGAGGGATGGCTTCAGTTTATTTCTCAGCAGGTTCCCCTGGAGCCCCAGGGACCCCTCAGGGGAGCCCAGAGCGGGCAGAGAAAGCTCTGTCTTGGGCTGCTCCTCTGCTGCAGAGCTGGGCTGGGCTCCTGGCAGGGAGGGAGCTGGTGGCAAGTGGGCAGCACTACAAAGAGCCAGGCCTGGCCAGGGGCAGCTCCTCTGCAAAGCCCAGCAGGGCTGAGGGCACTGCCTGCAGGCAGTGAGGGGAGAGGAGGGAGCAGAGAGAGGGGAAAGGCTGGGTGGGGTTGGAGGATGCTGAGAGCTCCCTTCCTGAGGAACCCTCACAGCCCTTCTCAAGGTGAGTCTCTGGGTGCAGGACAATGCAGGTGCGGTTCCTGGAGGGATTTCCTAAAGCCATCACAGCCACAGCCTGAGGGATCTGTCAGGAGGGCTCTTGCAGTCTCTCTAGCAGAGAGAAAAAACAGGGTCAGTGCTCAGCCTGCCCAGGGGGCTCCTCATGGTGAGACAAAGAGAAACTGTGGAGGGAAGAAGCAGCTCCTGGCAGGAGAGGGTCTTTCTGCTTTCAGGAGGGGGCTGTGTGAGTCAGGGCTGCTCACAGCTCCAGATCACCCCAGGATACTTCTAAGAGGACATTTCAAAGGGAAGATTGGGGCAGGGATTACATTAAGGATAAGGAACTTTTCTGAGTCTGTGTTTTAAGTTTCCTCTTCTTGGGGATTTTCAGCAAAGTAAAAGTCTCATTCTTGAAAAAATCATTGAGACTCCTTGTCTGTGTCCTGGAGTGGTCAGTAGGCCTGATAGGAGCCTCTGAAAGTGTCTCCAGCTGCTCCTCTCCCATGGACAGAACCAGCATCACCTCTGCTGAACCCATCAGATTCCATCTGTGCTATCCTTTCTGCTTATACACAAGAACCTGTGCCCAGCTTTACCTGGCAAACAGGCAGGTTTGTGTAGGGCCAGGGGAGTGAAGAGTGGGTCACATGGGTCTGCAGGTGTAAGGAATGCTATCAGAAAATAAAAGGAACTTAAAAGAAAAGAGAGAGAATTCAGAAAGCTCTGTGTGATCCCCTGCAGTGCAGCCCCTTCCTCTGAGCAAGCCCCTTGCCCGCTCTCCCACCCAGCAAAGCCTCTGCCCTCAGGGCTCTGGGCTCCAAGGCTGAGTCCCCTCCTCTGCAGCCACAGCTCCAGTGCCCTCTCCAGAGCCCAGGGGCTGAGAGCAACTGCCCGGCAAGGTTGGTGTCTGGGAGGGGCGAGAACAGCTGGGGAAGGGGAACGCTGTCTGTGTGCCCGGCTGCCTCTTCCCTGGCCTCTCACATCCAGACTCTCACTCTCATTCTCCCTGTTTCTCCCCTGGTCTCTGTTCTTGCTGATGTTTTCTTGTTCTCTCTGCCAGGCTCTCTGGGGATGGGATATGCAGCAGTCAAGTCAGGCACTGATCTTCTGATTCCTCCCATGCTGGTGGGTTCATGGGAATGCAGAGTCCAAGCTTTCATCTCACCCGTGGGGCTGTGGGCAGTGCAGTCTGTGTCATTCTCAAGGAATAAGCTGTCTGTCCCTTACTCTGAGATGTCATCATTACGAGGCTAAGTTATTTTCTTGAAGTTTACTCCCAAGCTGTGAGCTTCCCTCCAAGATGCCTGTCCTGTCACAGCTTGGTGTTACCTGAAAGCACAACGGAGAAATGCAGAAATGCTACAAGAGAGAAAATGCTGTTGGTTTTTGAAATGAGCCGTGCGTGTCCTGGGTGGAAAGTGGGGGGATGAGACCTTAGGAAAGGGTGAGATCTTGAGTGCTCGGCAGTGTGGTTCTCCACTCTCAGTGCCTGGTGGCTTTTTAGGTTAACATGAAAATGACAAGCCCAGGGCAGCTGGAAAGAAGAGCAAGGGACAGAACAGCTCCTCTCCCTCTGTACTCAGCCAGAGGCAATGCTCTCAAATCACAGGACTCCCTCTGCTCTCTCTGAGTGCAGCAGAGATGCTGAAAGCTTTTCACTTCCAGAAAAAATCTCCAGCTGAGGTGAAGCAGAGGTACAAACCCCTCAAAGACTTTTTCCTTTGGGGAGTCTTAGCACTGGGAGTGCAGATACTGCCGAGCACTTTTGCATTAACAATAGTTTAATCTGACAAATTTGAAAACCAGAACTGACCCCATCATCCCCATGACCCCCTGCTGCAGAGCAGGGCTGACTCCTCCTGGCCAGTAGAAAGAGGCCCTGCTCCTCTCAGGAGATTCAGATGGCACTAAGCAGGGCTCCAGGCACTGAGCTGGAGAAAGGGCTGCGAAAAAAAGGACAAGGTGTGTGCAGCAATGGGCGGGGCATGATAAATAGCTTTGATTTTGATCAGAGAAAGCTCATAACTACTAATCACTGTCCTTTCTTCATATGAGAGTACCCCATGTCCAGAGGCAGCTGATGTCCAACAGCAGCTCCATCACCCAGTTCCTCCTCCTGGCATTCGCAGACACACGGGAGCTGCAGCTCTTGCACTTCTGGCTCTTCCTGGGCATCTACCTGGCTGCCCTCCTGGGCAACAGCCTCTTCATCACCACCATCGCCTGTGACCACCACCTCCACACCCCTATGTACTTCTTTCTCTTCAACCTCTCCCTCCTTGACCTGGGTGCCATCTCCACCACTGCCCCCAAATCCATGGCCAATTCCCTCTGGGACACCAGAGCCATCTCCTACACAGGATGTGCATCCCAAATGTTTCTGTTTGTCTTTTTCATTTCAGCAGAATATTCTCTTCTCACCATCATGTCCTACGACCGCTATGTTGCCATCTGCAAACCCCTGCACTACGGGACCCTCCTGGGCAGCAGAGCTTGTGTCCACATAGCAGCAGCTGCCTGGGGTGCTGGGTTTCTCTATGCTCTCTACGTCCATCTTCTGTCTATCACTGACAATGAAATGCTGTGCAGAAACATCCTGGATGGTTCTCTGAAGCAATGAACTGCTCATCACCTTCTTCACAGCAGTTATCATGCAACTCATGACAGGCCCACACTGACTTCTCTATTTGTTTCTCTATTTCTTCTTTTTAACTGGGATAATTTGTCATCTTGTTTTTAATTCATTTCCTTCTTGTCTTTTCTTACAGATCAGCTGTGCTATCTGTGTGTTTAAGCAAAATAAAGAGATTTTCAATGAGCTTTTTTTCCCTAATATCTTTCCTCCAAGTCCTTTCAGGAGCTGCACAGACAGTTACTCTGTGTATGGGTGGAGGGGAAAGAATTCTGGCATGGTAGCACTTCCAGACCCCAGTGCTTGATCTCCCAGAGCTGTTGTCTCTCCACTTCCACACTCTCCACCTCACCCCTTGCCTTGCTGTAAGGCCTGAGGGCTCTCAGCTTGGTCCCAGCCTTGCTGCGTGGCAGTGCTGTGCCCGCAGGCAGGGACAGGCACTGGGCACTTGTGGGACACAACAGCCTTTCCATGAAGAGAGGAGATCTCCTCAGGGCAGAGACTGAACTCTTAGGCCTTTTCCCAAAGAGTCGTGTAAGAGAATTGCCAAGAAAATGCCCCCATATGGAAGCCCCAGTGTACAGATAAACAGTGTCACTGTGCAGGGTTGGGACAGGCTACTAGAACCACGCTTCCCATGAGAGACCTGAAGGAGCAACCGGGCAGGGTCTGGTCTGTACCCATGTGCGTTCAACACCCTGGGGAATCTGCCTCAGGGCAATCGTCCTGGAGTCACCCCTCACAACCATCATTGCCAGCACTGGTCTCTCTCCCCAGCTTGTGTGAGGTGAGACGAACCCAAGTGAGACTAGACTTGAGACCAAGTGTTCCTTGGGTTCCATGGGGACCTGTGGAAATCACATTTCCTTGAGGTCACTGCACATTGAGAGTAAAACTCCATGCGAATCACCTGAACATGGTGCTGGGATCTGCTTCCCTGAATTGAGCTCCCTGTGTTCATTCCTCACGGCTCGAGGCATCTCAGAGAAATGCAGATTGGGGTGACACACAGCAGGACTGAGGTGCCTCCCATCCTCTGGGAGTGACAGCCAGGAGCCAGAGAGATGCTGTGACTCCTGAAGTGCCTCTGTGTGTGAAAAGAAAGACCTTGTCAGTGAGCATCCCTGGGTGCATTAGGGGTGCACGAGGCCAGCTCAGATGTTGACTCCTGACAGAACCCTGGGATTTCTGTGTGTGACTCCAGGAACAAACCCCACTGGCCCAGGGAGATCCATCTCAGGAGCCTTGGACACACCCAGTGCAAGCGTTCCTGTCTGCTGCGTCATAGAGTCATATAATAATAGAATCACCAGGATGGAAGAGACCCACCAGATCACCAAGTCCAACCATTCCTATCAAATAGTAAAACATCCCTCTCAGCACCTCGTCCACCCGCCCATTAAACACCTCCATGTGGAGACATTTTACAGAGAAGAAGGCCTGGATTCTGTGGGACTGATTGGTATCAAGCAACTCTAACAAGGCGTTAAAACAAAGAACAGAAAGATAAACAAAGGCCAGTTTGGTGATGGGAAATTCTATGATTGTGACGTTAGTGACATCTTTGACATCTGTGACTATTGTGACATCAGTGATATTTGTGACTACTGTGACAATTGAGACATCCATGAAATATGACACATCTGTGACATCTGCTGCATCTGTGATATCTCTGATATCTCTGACATAGGTAATGTCTGTGACTATTGTGATATCAGTGACATTTTTGATGCCTGTGATTAGTGACATCAGTGACTTTTGTGATGTATGTGACTATTGTGACATATTGTGACGTCTGAGATGATTTTGACATCAGTGACATCTGTAACGTTTGTGAACTCTGTGATGATTGTGGCATCACTGACATTTGTGACATCAGTGACATCTGCGATGGCTGTGGTGATTGTTACGTAAGTGACATCTGTTATGTCTGTGACTATTGTGACATCAGTGGCAATTATGGCATCTCTTGTTGAGACACCAGTGACCTCTGTGAAGTCTGTGACATCTGTGACGATTGTAACATCAATTACCTTTTGGCGTCTGTGACTGTTGTGACATCAGTGACATCTGTGATGACTGTGATGATTGTTACATAAGTGACATCTATTATGTCTGTGACTATTGTGAAAACAGTGACATCAGTGACATCTGTGAAGTATGTGACTTCTGTGACATAAGTGACATCATTTTATATGTGTGACGTCTGTTACATCTGTGAAATCAGTGAAATCTGAGACGTCTTTGACTACTGTGACATCTGTGACATCTGTGACGTCGTTGACAATTGTGACATCAGTGATATTTGTGACATCTGTGATTACTGTGAGCATTGTGACATAATTGACATCTGTGATATCTGTGACATCTGTGACATCAGTGAATATCGTTAGATCAGTGACATTTTTTATCTCAGTGATGTCTGTGACTATTGTGACATCAGTGATGTGCATGAGGTCTGTGACAATTATGACATCAGTGCCATTTGTGACATCTTTGGAATCTGTGACTGTTGTGACATCAGTGACATCTGTGATGTCTGTGATGATTGTGATATCAGTTACATCTGTGACGTCTGTGACTATTGTGTCATCAGTACCATTTGTGATATCTCTGACTATTTTGACATCAGTGACATCTATGACGTCTGTGACGATTGTGATATCAGTTAAATATGTGATGTCTTTGACTATTGTGACATCAGCGACATCTGTGAAGTCTGTGACTATTGTGTCATCAGTACCATTTGTGATATCTCTGACTATTTTGACATCAGTGACATCTATGATGTCTGTGACGATTGTGATATCAGCTAAATATGTGATGTCTTTGACTATTGTGACATCAGCGACATCTGTGAAGTCTGTGATTTCAGTGACAATTTTGACATCAGTGAAATCTGAGAAGTCTGTTATTATTGTGACATCAGTGATATTTGTGACATCTGTGAATATTGGAACAGTGACATCTGTAACATCTGTGGCACCTGTGCCGATTGTGTAATCAGTTACATCTGTGGTGTCTGTTACTATTTTGATATCAGTTACATCTGTGACGTCGGTTATTATTGTGACATCAGTGATATTTGTGACATCTGTGAATATTGGGACAGTGACATCTGTAACATCTGTGGCACCTGTGCTGATTGTGTAATCAGTTACATCTGTGGTGTCTGTTACCATTTTGATATCAGTTACATCTGTGACGTCGGTTATTATTGTGACATCAGTGATATTTTTGACGTCTCTGGGGTTTTTTACTATTGTGACATTAGTAACACCTGTGACATCTGACACAATTTTTACATCAGTGACATCTATGTCATCTGTGACTATTGTGGCATCAGTGTCACCTTTGATGTCTGTGATGTCTGTGACTATTGTAACATCAGTGACATCTGTGACGTTGTTGATGTCTTTGAGAATTGTGATATCAGTCACATTTGTGACGTGTTTGACTTGTGACATCAGTGACATCAGTTACTATTGTTATATCAGTGACATCTGTGACATCTTTACTATTGTGATATCAGTTACACCTTTTACCTCTATGACTATTGTGACATCAGTAACATCTCTGAAGTCTGTGAACTTTGTTGTGATTGTGACATCAGTGACATTTATTACATCTGTGGCATCTTTGACTATTGTGACATCAGCGACATCTGTGACGTCTGTGATGACTGTGACAATTGTGTCATCAGTGGATGTAGTGACATGTGTAACATATGTGACTATTGTTACATCAGTTTTGTCTGTGACATCTGTGACATTTGTTATGATTGCGTCATCAGTGACATCAGTGATGTCTGTGACATCTGCGACTATTGTTACATCAGTGACATTTGTGACATCTGTGACCTGTGTGATGTCTGTAACTATTCTGAAATCAGTGACATTCCTGATGACTGTTACTATTGTTACATCAGTGACATCTCTCACATCTGTATTGTTTGTGACGATTGTGACATCAGTGACATCTGTGATATCTGTGACGTCTGTGATGTTTATTACTATTGTTACATCAGTGACATCTGTAACATCTGTTAATACTGTGACATCAGTTATATCTATGATGTCTGTGATATTGTGGCAACAGTGACATCTGTGATGTCTGTGACAATTGTGACATCAATGACATCTGTCACATCATTGACTATAGTGGCATCAGTGAAATCGGTGACGTATATAATGACTGTGACGATTGTGACAATTGTTACAAATGTGATATTTGTGACATCTATGGCATCTGTGTCTATTGTGCCATCAGTGACATATGTGACATCTGTGACTATTGTGCCATCAGTGTCATATGTGATGTCTGTGATGATTGTGACATCAGTGACATATATGACGTTTGTGATGATTATAACAGTTCTGACATCAGTGAGATCTGTGACGTCTGTGCCTATTGTCACAACAGTGACATCTGTGATGTCCATGACTGTTTTTACATCTCTGACCTTTGTAATGTCTGTGACTATTGTGACATCATTTACATATGTGACCTCTGTGACGTATATGACTACTGTGACATGAGTACATTTACGATGTTTGTGATGGAAGTCTTAGACAATTGTGACATCAGTGACATCTGTGATGTCTGTCATTTCTGAGACTATTGTGACATAAATGACATCTGTGACGTCTTTGATATCTGTGATTATTGTAAGATCTGTGACATCAGTTACATTTGTGATGTCTCTGACTATTTTGATGACAGTGACATCTGTGGTGTTTGTGACTATTGTTAATTCAGGGTTAGGATTAGGGTTAGGGCCATTGACATCTGTGGCTATTGTGACATCAGTGACATCTCTGACGTCTGACATCTGTGACAAATGTGACATCCGTGACAACTGTGACATCCGTGACATCTCTGATGTCTTTAATATCTCTGATGATTGTGACATTACTGACATTTGTGACGTCTGTGACATCTGTGACTATTGTGACATCAGTGACATCTGTGATCACTTTGACGTCTGTGACTATTGTTACATCAGTGACCTCTAGGACATCTGTTACGATTGTGACATCAGCAATATTTGTGATGTCTGTAAATATTGTGACATCAGAGACATCTCTGGTGTACGTTACTATTTTGACATCACTTATATCCGTGATGTCTCTGACGCCTGTGACGATTGTGACATCAGTGACATGTGTAATGTCTTTCGCTATTGTGACATCAGTGACTTCTATGATGTCTGTGACTATTGTGACATCAGTGAGATCAGTGACATCTGTGACGTCTAGGACATCTGTGACTACTGTGACATCAGTGACTTTTGTGACTTCCGTGACATCAGTGACATGTGTAGCTTTTGTGACATTTTACATCAGGGTTAGGGTTAGGATTAGGGTCAGGTTTAGGATTTAGGTTTAGGCTTAGGTTTAGGGTTGTGGATTTGCATAAGGATTACTGTTAGTGTTAGGGTCTTTGACGTCTGTGACTATTATAATATTGACGTCTATTACTCTTTTGATGTCAGTGACATCTCTGACATGTGTGACAACTGTGAAAATTGTGACATCAGTGACATCTATGACGTTCGTGACATCTTTTATATCTGTGACTCTTGTGACATCATTGACATCTGTGATGTCTGTGACACCTGTGACTATTGTGAAATCATTGATATTTGTGACGTCTGTGACTATTGTGACATCAGTGACCTCTAGGGCTTCTGTTACGATTGTGACATAATTGACATCTGTGACATCTGTGACTATTGTGACATCAGTGACATCTCTGGCATCTGTGTATATTGTGACATCAGTCAACTCTATGACGTCTGTTTCAATTGTGACATAAGTGACGTTTGTGACGTCAGTTACTATTGTGACATCAGTGACCTCTAGGGCTTCTGTTACGATTGTGACATAATTGACATCTGTGACTATTGTGACATCAGTGATAACCTTGATGTCTGTGACATCTGTGACAATTGTGATATCAGTGATATCTTTAAAGTCTGTGACTATTGTCACATTAGTGGCATCTTTAACATTTGTGACAACTGTGACATCAGTGACATCTGTGATGTCTGTGACTACTGTGCCATCAGTGACTTCTATGATATTTGTGACTGTTGTGAATTCAGTGACATCTGTGACGCAACTGACTACTGTGACGTCGGTAAAATCTTTGACGTCTGTGACGTTTGTGACTATTGTTACATCAGGGCTACATTTAGCATTAGGGGTTATGTTTACGATGAGGTCTTTGACTTCTCTGACTATTGTGACACCAGTGACAACTGTTACTATTGTGACATCAGTGACATGTCTAATGTCTGTGACATCTGATGATTAAGACATCGGTGACATCTATGACGTCTGTGATAATTGTGACATCAAGTGACTTTTTTTCATCTGTGTCTATTGTGACATCACTGATATCTGTGATAACTGTGTAGTGTTAGAGTTAGGGGTAAGGATTAGTTTTAGAGTTAGGGTTAGGATTAGGGGTTAGGATTATTATTAGGGATTGGGGTTAGGGTTAGGGTTACTCATGGGGATTTGTGTTAGCGTTTGCGTTAGGATTAGTGTTAGGGTAAGGGTTAGGGTTAAGGTAAGGGTTTTGTGTTAGGTTTTGGTTAGGGTTAGGGGAAGAATTAGGGGTTAGGGTTAAGGGTTAGGGTTAGAGTTAGGATTAGTATTAGGGTTAGGGTAAGCATTAGGGTTAGGTTAGTGTTAAGGTAAGGGTTTTGTGTTAGGTTTTGGTTTAGGGTTGGAGTTAGGGTTACTGTTAGCGTTAAGGTTTAGGGTTATTGTTAGGGTTAGTGTTTGGGTTAGGGATAGATTTAGATTTAGGGTCTTTGACATCTGTTACTATAGTGACATCAGTGTCATTTCATATCTGTGACGTCTGTCACGATTGTGACATCAGTGACATATGTTGTTTGTTACGTCTGTGACATCTATTACTAATCTTACATCAGTGACATCTGTTACATCTGTGGCTATTGAGACATCAGTGATGTCTGTGACAATTGTGACATCAGTTACATCTGTGACGTCTGTGATGATTGTGACATCAGTGATATCTGTGACTATTGCGTTATCAGTGACTTTTTGATGTCTGTGACGATTGTTACATCAGTTACATCTGTGACTTCTGTGGCTATTGTGATGTCACTGACATCTGTGACACCTGTGAGTATTGTGACATCAGTGACATCTGTGAAATCTGTGACTACTGTGAGGATTGTGATCAGTGGCACTTGTGCCGTCTGTAGCAACTGTAACTATTGTGACATCAGTAACATCTGTGACATCTCTGACTATTGTGATATCAGCGATATTTTGACATCTGTGACTATTTTGACATCATTGAAATCTCTCATGTCTGTGACTATTTTGATATCAGTGACATCTGTCACATCTGTGAAGATTGTGACATCAGTGACAACTATGATTTCTGTGACCATTGTTACATCAGTGACGTTTGTGACGTCTGTGTTGTCTGAGATTATTGTGATGTCAGTGATACCTGTGACGTCTAATATGATTGTTATATCAATGACCTCAGTGACATATGCTACTTCTATGACAATTTTGACATCATCACCATCTGCGACGTCTATGATGTCTGTGAATATTTTGACATCAGTGACATGTGTGATGTATGTGACGTCTGTGATGATTGTGATATCAGTGACATCTGTGACGTCTGTTACTATTGTCACATCAGTGACAGCTGTGAAGTCTATGACTATTGTGACATCAGTGACATCTTTGACAGCTGTGACTATTATGGATCACTGATGTCTGTGATGTCTGTGACATCTGTGATATCTGTGATATCTGTGATATCTGTGATTATTGTGACATCAGTGGCATCTGTGTTGTCTTTGACTATTATTATCTCAGTGACGTCAGTGACAGCTGTGAAGTCTGTGACGTCAGTGACGATTTGGCATCAGTGAAATCTGTGAAGTCTCTCGCTGTTGTGACATCAGTGACATCTGCGACATTTCTGATTATTGTGACATCAGCTACATCTGGGACGCCTTTGACTATTGTGACAACAGTTAAATATATGATGTCTGTTAGGATTTAGGGTTAGGGTTGGTGTTTGGTTTTAGACTTACGGTTATTGTTATGTTTAGGGTTAGGGCCTTTATGGTTAGGGTTAGGGGTTTCGGTTAGGAGTTAGGGTTAGTCTTAGGGTTAGGGGTTAATATTTAAGGTTAGGATTAGGTTAAGATATAGGTTTAGGGTTAGGGGTTAGGGTTATGGTTAGGGTTAGGGTTAGTGTAAAGGTTAGGGGTAGAGGTCAGGGTTAGGATTAGGGTTAGGGATAGGGGTACGGTTAGGTTAGCATAAGGGTTAGGGTTACTATTAGGGTCTTTGAAGCCTGTGACTATTGTGACAGAAGTGATGTCTGATACTATTGATACATCATAGACATCGAAGATGTCTGTGACATCTCTGAGGACAGTGACATCTGTGACATCCGTGATATCTGTGACTACTGTGACATCAGTGAAATATTTGATGTTTCTGACTATAGTGATATCAGTTACATCTGTGACATCCGTGACTGTTGTGACAACAGTTACATACATGTCATCTGTTATGATTTTGACATCAGTGATATTTGTGACATTTGTGACTATTGTTGCATCAGTGACGTCTCTGCCATCTGTGATGATTGTGACATCAGTGACCTCTAGGACATCTGTTATGATTCTGACATAAGCGATATTTGTGACGTCTGTTACTATTGTGACATCAGAGATATCTGTGACATATTTTAATTTTGTGACATCAGTGATATCCATAATGTCTGTGACGTCTGTGACGATTGTGACATTAGTGACGTCTGTGATGTCTGTGACCACTGTGAAATCAGTGACATCTGTGACATCTTTGATGTCTCTGAGGAAACTGACATCAGTGACATCTGTGACGTCTGTGACGATTGTGACATCAGTGCTATCTGTGACTATTGTGACATCAGTGATTCCAGTGACATCTGTGAGGTCTACATCATCTGTGATGTCTGTGACAACTATGACATCAGAGACATCAGTGACAACTGTGACATTTGTGCCATTTTACATCAGGCTTAGGGTTAGGATTAGGGTTAGGTTTAGGATTTAGGGTTAGGGAATAGTGTAAGGATTAGTGTAAATGTTAATGTCTTTGACATCTTTGACCATTATGACATCATTGACGTCTGTTATTATTTTTACATCAGTGGCAACTCTGATATCTGTGACGTCTGTGATGATTGTGACATCAGTGACATTTCTAGCATCTGTAACTATTATGATATCAGTGACATCTGTGACATCTGTGACTATTGTGACATCAGTGACCTCTAGATTGTCTCTTACAATTGTGAGATAAGAGATATTTTTGACGTCTGTAATCATTGTGACATCAGTGACATCTACGACATTTGTTACTATTGTGACATCAGTGATATCTGTGATGCCTCTGACATCTGCGACGATTTTGACATCAGTCACATCTGTAATGTCTTTGACTATTGTGAACATCAGAGACATGTCTGATGTGTGTGAATATTGTGACGTCAGTGAAAACCAGGACGTCTGTAACAATTGTGACATAAGTGACATCTGTGATGTATGTGACTATTACATCAGGGTTAGGGTTAGGCTTAGGCTTAGGGTCAGGGTTAGGATTTTGGGTTAGGGTTAGGGTTACGGTTAGGTTGATGGTTTGGGTTAGGTTTAGGGTTTGGGCTAGGGTTAGGGTTAGTTATAGGGTTAGGGTCATTGACAACTCTGACTATTGTGACAATATTAACATCTGTTATTATTATGACATTCGTGACAACTCTGATGTCTGTGACAATTGTGACATCCGTGACATCTCTGATGTCTCTGACTGTTGTGACATCAGTGACCTCTAGGACCTCTGTTACGATTGTGACATAATTAACATTTATTACATCTCTATACTATTGTGACATCGGTGACATCTCTGATGTCAGTGAACTTTCTGACATCAGTGACATTTGTGACGTCTGTTACTATTGTGACATCAATGATTTCTATGACATCTGCGATGATTGTGACATCAGTGAAATTTGTTCTCTCTGTGGCAATTGAGACATCAGTGACATTAGTAACATCTGTTTCAAGGGTGACTACTGTGACGTCTGTGACTATTGTGACATCAGTGCCATTAGTGACACCTGTGATGTTTTTAGCTATTGTTACATCTGGGTTAGGGCTCGGGTTAGGTTTAGGGTTAGGATTTACTGTTAGAGTTAGATTTAAGATTAGGGTTAGGGGTTAGTGTTAGTATTTGCATTTGGTTTATTGCCCTTGACTTCTGCGACTATTGTGACATAAGTGACATCTGTTATTATTGTAACATCAGTGACATCTCTGATTTCTGTGACATCCGTGACGATTGTGACAACAGTGACATCTGTGATGTCTGTGACCATTGTGATATCATTGACATCTATGACATCTGTGACAAATGTGACATCAATGACATTTTTCTCATCTGTGTCTATTGTGACATCAGTGACATCTGTGATATCTGTGTAGTGTTAGGTTTAGGGTTAGGGTTAGAATTAGGGTTAGGGGTTGGGTTAGGGATAGGGGGTTTTGTTAGGGTTAGAGTTAGGGTCATTGACATCTGTGACTATTGTGTCATCAGTGACATCTGTTACTATTGTGACATTGGTGACATCTCTGATGTCTGTGACGTCTGTGACTATTGTGACATCAGTGACATATTTGATGTCTGTTACGTCTGTGACGTCTATTACTAATCTTACATCAGTGACATCTGTGATGTCTGTGAGTATTGTGACATCAGTGACATCGTGAAATCTGTGATGACTGTGATGATTTTGACATTGGTGTCACTTGTGATGTCTGTAGCAACTGTAACTATTTTAACATCAGTGACATCTGTCATGTCTGTGACTATTGTGACATGAGTATTATAGGTGACATCTGTGACTGTTATGACACCAGCGACATCGTGATGTCTGTGACTATTTTGACATCATTAAAATCTCTGACATCTCTGACATCTGTCATATGTGACGATTGTGAAATCAGTGACAACAATTATATCTGTGACGATTGTGACATCAATGACATTTTGACATCTGTGTTGTCTGAGATTATTGTGATGTCAGTGACATCTGTGACTGTTGTGACATCAGTGACATCCGTAATGATTGTTACTATTGTGACATCAGTTACATCTGTGACATCTGTGACTATTGTGACAACAGTGACCTCTAGGACGTCTGTTACAATTGTGACATAAGCAACATTTGTGACTTCTGCAACTATTGTGACATCAGTTACATCTGTGACATCTATTAGTATCGTGACAGCAGTGATATTTGTGACATCTGTGACATATGTGACTATTGTGACGTCAGTGACTTCTGTGACGTAGATGACTACTGTGACTTCAGTAAAATCTGTGACATCTGTGAGTTAGGGTTACAGTTAGGGTTAAGGTAAGGATTATATTTAGGGTAAGGATTAGGGTTGGGGTCAGGGCAATTAGCCCTAGAGTTAGGGTTTGAGTTAGGGTTAGGGGCATGAGGGTTAGGGTTAGGATTGGGCTTAGGGTTTAGGGTTAAGGGTTAGGATTAGGGGTTAGTGGTTAGGGTTAGAGTTAAGGTTAGGATTAGGGTAGGTTTATGGTAATGGTTAGGGTAACGCCTAGGGTTATGCTTAGGTTTAGGATTCCATTGTTACAACTGTGATATCTGTGATTTCTGTGATGTCTGTGACGATTGTGAAATCAGTGACAACTTTGATATCTGTGACTTCTCTGACGACTGTGACATCAGTGACATCTGTGACGTCTGTGACGATTGTGACATCAGTGACATGTGATGTTTTGCGGAATCAAACTCTAGAACTCCATTAAGGGTTATAAAGCAGGTATGCATTTATTCGCCGGCAGGTGTGAGGGGGTAATCCTAACAGGCAGGTAGTTATAGTGTAAAGACAGGCCTATTCATAAACACCTATTGCATATTCATGACCTATATTATTATAAATAGATTTGAGAAGCTTCTCCCATACTTGCGCAGGCGCAGTGTCGTGATCTGGGGCTCAGGGCTGAAGTTGCCTTCATCTTCCTCATGAATCATCCCTGAACCCAACCTGTGCACAGGCGCAGTCTCATCCCGGTCGAGCTCCAAGGCTGCAGAGCAGGACGCAGTCGGCTTTCTGCTGCTGTGCACATTCCAGCTTTCCCTTAGGAGTGAATGTCTGTGGATGAGCTCCTCCCTTATCAACATCCAGGGTCTTCAAGGCCTTTACTAGAAGACAATGTGTATTTCAGCGAGCTAAGCCTTCTAAGTTTTTTTAACTTTTAACCAACATCATGTGCCCTCACATCAGGTAAGGGTAAGGGTAAGGTTAGGTAAAGAAGGGGAAGGGGAAGGGGAAGGGGAAGGGGAAGGGGAAGGGGAAGGGGAAGGGGAAGGGGAAGGGGAAGGGGAAGGGGAAGGGGAAGGGGAAGGGGAAGGGGAAGGGGAAGGGGAAGGGGAAGGGGAAGGGGAAGGGGAAGGGGAAGGGGAAGGGGAAGGGGAAGGGGAAGGGGAAGGGGAAGGGGAAGGGGAAGGGGAAGGGGAAGGGGAAGGGGAAGGGGAAGGTTTCTGTGATCTGACTTCTGTGCCTTGACTCCTCTATGACCTGAATAATCTACGACCCAACTCATATATGAGCTTTTTACGACTGAACATCTCTATTACTGCTGTGTGAATCAACTCTTCCATGACCCGTCTCTTTTATAACCAGGCCCTTCTATGACTTCAGCCTTCTATGATCCAACCTTTCTCTGACCTTCTTTGAACAGACTGTTCTCTGACTCTTCAGTGATGTGACTTTCTATGGCCCAAGAGTTCTATGACTCTCCTGTGACCTGGCTCTACTATGACAGGAATCATCTATGCTGCAACACTTCTGTCATCAGGCACAGCTATGACCAGACTCATCTATGACCCAACTCTTCTGTAACCCAAACCTTCCATGACCCAACTTATCTGTGAACCAAACCCTGCTATTAACAGATCCTTCTATGCCCATACCCTCTATGATCTGACTCCCTATGACCGGTCTCTTACATGACACACCTCTTCTATGGCCCAACTCTTCTATGACTGAACCCTTCAATGACTCAACACTTCTCTGATGTGACATTTCTATGCCTCAACTCTTCTATGAGTCTTCTATGACCCAACTGTCCTAAAACCCAAGCCTTCTCAGAACCAAACCTTCTATGACCCAACTCTACTTCTATGGCCCTTTTATGACCCAACACATCTACAACTCCACGGAGCTGCCTGAGAGCCTTCATTTCTCCCATACCTCTACAGGTCTGTATTTGGAATTACATGGAATAACTGCTCCCACTTTGATTTGGCCATGTGAGAATGTTCATGGCACCAGCATCATTGTAGTCAAAGTGTGATCTGCCTGCCCAGGGCCTGGGGGTCAGGGCTTGGCCTTTCTGCTTCACCAAGCAAACCCAGGCTTTTCCCAGCTGCCTGCACAGCGCCTTTGTTTTCCTGTAATCATGGCCTCCAATTCTTGGCTCTAACAAGTCCCTGGGGACACTGTGTTAGTAACAATCCTCATTGAGACCAATTAATACTTCAAGGTACTCTGAGTTGTGGTTTTGACTTCTTGAGAGTTTTCCTCAATCTCCTCTCAGCAGCTGAGGTTCAAGGACTCAGCAGCAAATCCACCCTGGGTCTCATTAAAATACACAAAGCCTTAATGAGCTCTTCCTGTTGTTTTCTTCAGTTCTTCAAGCCTTGGACATCTCCCTGGAGACATTTCCCAGTGTGGTTAAAGAGGAAGATTTCAAAGTGCGCCTAAGAAAAATACACTCAGCTTACAGTTTATATTTCATTCATTTTCAGCTCCGAGAACAAATGACAGAAGCATCCTCCAATGGGCATTGATGCCGAGTGTCACCTCAAGAGGCCTGGGCAGCATGGAAAAGCATCCCTCGAGGTCTGACCCTGCATGGACAGCCTTGCTCCTCTCCTCCCCAGCCCCCCCATTTCTGGCAGTGACCACATGGCACTTGCATCTCTTTTCCTTATGTCCCTTTCCCTTTCAATTCTGACAGCTTGGGGAAATGAAGTCATTCTCTGTCACCTTTCTGGTGGTAAAACTCCCCCTCCCCAGGGATGCTCCTGCCTAAGTAATACAGTAACATTGCAGGAAAGAAGTGTCTCTCCCAGCTGAGGGAGGGAACATCAGGGGTGGCTTCAGCTTGTTTCTCATTAGGTTCCCCTAGAGCCCCAGGGACACCTCGAGGGAGCCCAGAGGGGGCAGAGAAAGTGCTGCCTTGGGCGGCTGCTCTGCTGCTGAGCTGGGCTGGGCTCCTGCGACAGAGTGACCTGGCAATGAGAGGGTAATTCTTAAAAGAGCCAGGTCTGTCCAGGAGCAGCTCCTCTGCAAAGCCCAGCAGGGCTGAGGGCACTGCCTGCAGGCAGCGAGGGGAGAGGAGGGAGCAGAGAGAGGAGAAAGGCAGGGTGGGGTGGTAGGATACTGAGAGCTCCCTGAGGGAGGAACCCTCACAGCCCTTCTCAAGGTGTCTCTGGCTGTAGGACAATGCAGGTGCAGTTCCTGGAGCGATCTCCTGAAGGAAGCACATCCCACGCTCGTGGTATTTGTAAATACAAATCTCTCTCCTAGAGCAGAGGGGGACGACGTGCTGCAGATCAGGGACTCTGCACTGAACCATCAGCAGGACAGAACACAAGGGCTGCCTTCTGCTGGTGGCTATGGGGGTGTAAAGGTGGATCTGCACTCGTGGGTTCCTCAGGGCTGTCCTTCCAAACGGGGTCCTTGTCTCCCAGTGTGCTGGGATAGAGACTCTGGACCTCCCAGGGTCAGCACTCAGCCCATCAGGGGAGTGGATCATGGTGTTGTGGGAAGAAGCTGTGGGTGGAAGGAGAAACTCGCAGTAAGGCAGGATCCTCGTTCTTCCAAAATGATGCTGCATTGTTCAGGGCTGCTCATACTTCTCAGTCACCCCTAGGTATATCCAAAGGGGTTTCTCAAGGAGAAGGGGAAGGCAAGGATTGCTATAAAGGTAAAGAGCTTGACTGAGACTATGATTGCTCTTTCCTTTTCCAGGTGAGTTTGTGGGGGAGGGAGGAGAGAGTCAGAAGTAGAAACAGAACATTCAGGTTTTAACACTCCTTGAGATTGCTAAGCTGAAGCTCTGAGTGAACAGTAGGTCGACCAGGAGACTGATAAGTGTCTTGAGGAATTTCTCTGCCTATGGACAGCACCAGCATCACCACAGCCAGACCCACCAGGTTGTTCTGCAATTTAGAACCTCCAAACAGGAACCCATGCCCAGGCAGTGCCCTGCAAGCAGGGTGGTTTTTTAGGGGTGTGCACAGAGGCTGAGATGGGGTCTGTGAGCAGGGAAAAAACATGGGACACGGAAACACCTCCAGTGAGGAAAATCTCCAGGCAGAAGAGACAGGATAACAGAATGTGAGGAACATAAAAAAGAGATGTTGGGGAAGGGAGAATTCTGAAAGTACTATGTGATCCCCTCCAGTGCAGACCCTTCCTATGAGCAAGGCCCCTTGCTTCCTCTCCCTCTTAGAACCTGTGCCCAGCTTTACCTGGCAAACAGGCAGGTTTGCGTAGAGCCAGGGGAATTTGGAGAGGGTCAAATGGGATCTGTGAACAGTGACAGGGAAAAGACATGGGACAGAGCAACACTTCCATCAAGGAAAATCTCCAGGCAGAAGAGATTAGATCAGACGATGAGAGAAATCTTAAAACGGATATGTTGTGGGAAGGAAAATTCAGACAGCTCTGTGTGATCCCCTCCACTGCAGCCCCTTCCTCTGAGCAAGCCCCTTGCCTCCTCTCCCACCCAGCAAAGCCTCTGCCCTCAGGGCTCTGGGCTCCAAGGCTGAGCCCCCTCCTCTGCAGCCACAGCTCCAGTGCCCTCTCCAGAGCCCAGGGGCTGAGAGCAACTGCCCGGCAAAGTTGGTGTCTGGGAGGGGGCGAGCACAGCTGGGGAAGGGGAACACTGTCTGTGTGCCCAGCTGCCTCTGCCCTGGCCTCTCACAGCCAGGCCCTCACTCTGTTCCACCCCTTGTCTTGTTCCTGCTGTTGTTTTCTTTTTCTTGCTGCCAGGCTCTCTGCCGATTGGAGTTTCAGCTGAAGGACCTGAATCTCCTTTAATCAAATGCCATAGTGAGGACACATGGCTGTCCTTGAGGTTTCCTTCCAAGCTGTGAGCTTCCATCCAGGATGCAAACCTTTCTAATCAAATCTTTTTGTTCCCTGAAAGCCCCACGGACAAGTGCAGAGATGTAATGAGAGAGAAAATGCTCTTGGTTTTGTGAAATGAGCCATATGTGTCTTGGGCTCAAAGTGGTTGCTGAGACTTTAGGAAAGGGTGAAATATTGTGTGGTGTGAAGTGGATCCCTCAGCTCTCAGTAGGGCATCGTGGCTTTTCAGGGTAACCTGGGAGTGTGATCCCTCTCCATCTCAGAAAAGTGCAAGCACAGGGCAACTAGGAACAAGAGTGAGGGACAGAGCAGCTCCCTTCCTTCTGCACTGGGCCACAGGCAATGCTCTTGCTTCCCTGGACTCCCTTCGTTCTCCCTGAGTGCAGCAGAGATGCTGATGGTTTCTGACTTCCAGAAAAAAAAAAAAAAAAAACACCCAGCTGAGATGGAACAAGGCTGTAAAAAAAACTTCTCCCCCTCAAACACTTTTACAGTTTGGGTTTCTTAACTCTGGGTGTCCAGATGCTTTCAAGCCTTTTTGCATTAGGAGCAGTTTTAACTGGAAAATTGGAATACCAGAGCTGTCCCCACTGTCCCCGTGACTCCCTGCTGCAAAGCAGGGCTGACTCCTCACAGCCAGTCGGCAGAGGCCCTGCTCATCCCGGCATGTTCAGCTGGAAGCAAGCAGGGCTCCAGGCACGAAGCTTAAGGAAGGTCTGTGAAAGGAAAAGCAGTGGCAAGTGTACAGTGTGAGAAATGGCTTTGATTTGGCTCAGAGACATCTCCCCTAAATTGTCACTGTAATTTCATTTTTTTCAGTGCTTCACATCATGAGCCAGCAGATGTCTAACAGCAGCTCCATCAGCCAGTTCCTCCTCCTGGCATTCGCAGACACTCGGGAGCTGCAGCTCTTGCACTTCTGGCCCTTTCTGGGCATCTACCTGGCTGCCCTCCTGGGCAACAGCCTCTTCATCACCACCATCGCCTATGACCACCACCTCCACACCCCCATGAACTTCTTCCTCCTCAACCTCTCCCTCCTCGATCTGGGCTCCATCTCCAACACTGTCCCCAAGTCCATGGCCATTTCCCTCTGGAACACCAGGGCCATCTCTTATGCGGGATGTGCTGCCCAGGTCTTCTTTGTATTCTTCTTGTTCGGTGCAGAGTATTCTCTTCTCACCATCATGTCCTACGACCGCTACGTTGCCATCTGCAAACCCCTGCACTACGGGACCCTCCTGGGCACCAGAGCTTGTGTCCACATGGCAGCAGCTGCCTGGGGCGCTGGGTTTCTCACTGCTCTGCTGCACACGGCCAATACATTCTCCCTGCCCTTCTGCCAGGGCAATGTTGTGGACCAGTTCTTCTGTGAAGTTCCCCAGATCCTCAAGCTCTCATGCTCACACTCCTACCTCAGAGAAGATGGGTTTATTGTGTTTAGTGCCTGTTTAATTTTTAGCTGTTTTGTTTTCATTGTGGTGTCCTATGTGCAGATCTTCAGGGCTGTGTTGAGGATCCCCTCTGAGCAGGGACAGCACAAAGCCTTTTCCACCTGCCTCCCTCACCTGGCCGTGGTCTCCCTTTTTATCAGCACTGGCCTGATTGCCTATCTGAAGCCCCACTCTATCTCTTGTCTATCTCTGAACCTTGTGGTGTCATTTCTGTACTCAGTGGTGCCTCCAGCACTGAACCCCCTCATCTACAGCTTCAGGAATCGGCAGCTCAAGGATGCAGTTTGGAAACTGTTAACTGGATGTTCTATCAAGCAATAAATTTCCCATCTTCTTGTGCATAGCAATTATAATGTAACTCAGTGCGTGTCAGCCTGTCATCTGTATGTATTTGCTGTTGTGGTTGTTCATGTGGAACCCCTTGAGCTCCACTTAGAGCACCAGAAAGCACTGTCATGGTTTAACTCCAGTAACAGCTCAGTTCCACGCAGCCACTCATTCTTTCCCCCATGGTGTGATAGGGTAGAGGATTGGAAGGGAAAAGTAAAAAAAAAGCATGAGTTGAGACAAAAATATTTTAATTGGTAATGCAAGACTGTGCTTGCAAGCAAAGCACATCAAGGGATTCTTTCACCATGTCCAGTTGGCAGGAAGGTGTTTAGCCCTCTCTGGGACAGCAGGGCTCCATCAGCAGTAATGGTTTCTTAGAAAGGCAAAAATCATCACTCTGAAGATCTTCAATCTCTTCTTTTTAATCCAATTTAATTGCCAAGTGTCGCATCCTATGTTACAGAAAGTACTTTTGGTCAGTTCGGGTCAGCTGTTCCAGCAGTGTCCCCTTGTAGCTTCTTGTGCAGCCTGAGTCAACTCCCTGGTGGAGCCGTGTCAGGAGCAGAAAAAAGCTTGATGCTGTGTAAGGCTTGTTCAGCAATGATGAAAATCTCTCTGGGTCACGGACAGCACAAAGCTAAACCTCAGACCCATTCTGGTCATGGTGAAGAATTTTAACTCAACCCAAAATAAACCAGAACAACAAGCCAAGTGATTTCTCATCCCCATCACACACGCAGCCACCAGTGACACCACAAGCACCATCTCAGTCCAGACTCCTTCTCCAGCCCTGTTTTTCCGTCAGCCATGAGGGACATCACAAGAAGCTCAAAGAGCCTGGCCCTTCTGTCCAATCCTCTCAGTTTCTTGGCTATTAGTTACCTCACAGACACCTGCACAAGCCAGGTCATTGTCCCACCCAGACAGCTGCTCAGGCCAAAGTGACATGAGGAGCAGATGCACCAGCCCGGTGTCTGTTCATACCCAAACAGCTTCTCAGTCATGAGATATCAAAAAAGTGCCCCTACAGGTAAGGTGCCTGCTCGTGCACCACACACTCAGCCACCTCTGACCTCACAAGGGCCATCAAAAGTCAGGACACTGCTCCTGCTCTGTGACATAATCAGACACCAGTGACATCACAAGCCCCTGTGGAACACAAAAGCCTGGAGCGAGCCTGCAGGGTGTGCTGGTACCAGAGACATCCCATGTTCCTGTGCAAGGCAGGAACCTGCTCCTGGTCTGAGATCTCCTCAGCCACCAGGGACATCCCATAGCAGCAGCACAAACCAGGGCTTTGCTCCTGCCCTGCCACCCCCTTGGGATGCTGAGACATCAAACACACCCTCACAAGCAAAGGGGCTGCTCCTCTGCTCAAACCTTCTCAGCACTTCTGGCCTCAGAAGCACCTGCACAGCCCAGGGCATCTCGTGCCCTGCCACCCACTGACCCAGGCAGCAGCAGCAAAAGGCAGGGGCTGGTCCTGCCCTAGAACATCTTTAGGGACCTGTGACCTCACAGGCAGCACCACAAGCCAGGGCCCTGCTCCTGCCCTGCCCTCTGATCAGTCACAGGTGGCATCCCAAGCACCAGCACCAGCCAGATGCCTCCTCCTGGCCTCTCAGCTCCTCACCCATCAGTGACAATGTGAGCAGCTGCACAGACCAGGGCTCCCTCCTGCCTCATCACCTACTCAGACACCTGGGGCATCCCAAAAAGCTGCAAAAGCCACATGCATGCCCCTGCTCTACTTGCTGCAGAGACACCAGTGACATCATAAGGACCTGCACCACCAGCTGTCTGTTCATTCCCAGTCAGCTCCTGAGGCACCAGGGGCAGCAGAAGCAGCTGCACAAGCCAGAGTCCTGCTCCTGCCCTGGCACCTATTAAACCACCAGCATCATCACAAGCACCTGCGGGAGCCAGAGGCATGTTCCTGCCCTTAAGTGCTTTTGACAGGACAAGCTCTTGGTGAGCTGGAGCATCCTGGTGCAGTGGGAGGTGCCCCTGCCCATGGCCGGGAGGTGGAACTGGGGAGGCTTTGAAGCCCCTTCCAACCTAAATCATTCTATGATTCTATGACTTTTAGCATAAACCATAGTTACCATAAGAGCACAAACTGTCAAACACTCTTTGAAATCAAGAGATCTCCAGAAGAAATGTTTTGCTGTGAGGGTGGGGAGGCCCTGGCCCAGGCTGCCCAGAGCAGTGGGGGCTGCCCCATCCCTGCAGGTGCTCAAGGCCAGGTTGGATGCAACCTGATGCAGTGGGAGGTGTTCCTGCCCATGGCCAGGAGGTGGAACTGGGGAGGCTTTGAGGTCTCTTCCAGCCCAAACAACTTCATGATTCCATGATGCCGTGCACTATGATCAAAGCAATACAGCCCTTAATTAAATTTAAAAAAACCCACAAAAAACCAAAACCCAGAAAAAAATTCACACTGCTTATCAGATGCTATACAAAATACACTTTATTTTTAACACAGTCCACTACAAACCATCCAATGGGAACTGTTCCCATATCCACACGGCCTGGAAAGCAGCTGGGGGTTCACTGGAGGTCACAGAGGTTTGTATGGAGGGACTACAGCGGCTCTGAGACATTGAGTGTGTCCGGAGCAGCGACGCGGCCAGCTGGGTGCTGGCTGGTGCTGGCTTTTTGGCTCCCAGGGAGCACGCAGCTGTGTTGTCTCCTGAGGTGACCTCTGCAGGGTTGGTTACCGAGGTGGGCTCTGCAGGGCTGGCTCCCAAGAAGCACTGGGTGCAGGAGTGCCAACACCCTGCCCGTGTGCGTGGTTGGACCTCTCACGGACCTCTCGGGGCTTGTTACTGGTTGTCCAACTTCACAGACTGTAGTGCTGCTGCGGGGAGCGGCTGCAGGGCCTTCCCTTCACCATCCACCTTCACACGTGAGTGGACAAGCTATGCAGAACTCCTCGTGGTTGGCATCAGCTCGCACCGAGCAGCAGGCGCTCCAACGGCTGCCGGCAGAGGGGGCAGGTCCTGCTCATCTTGGCCCAGCGCTGGATGCACACAAAGCAGAAGCTGTGCTGGCAGTTGTCCACATAGGTGGTGTCTGTGATATCCTCCAGGCAGATGGGGCACTTGGGGGCTTCTGCTGCCTTCACCGGCACTGCCTGGGGCTGCTGGCTCCTGCCGCCGTCCCTTTCAGCAGAGCTTCTTGTTTCAGGACCGCTTGTGTGCTTCTTTCTGTGGGAGTAGATCAACCAGCACCCAATAACTCCCACCGCTGCAGGCACAGCACAGACTAGAACATTGTGGAAGGAACCATGGTTCCAAAACCATGGTTGGGGTTGGAAGGGGCCTCAAACATCCTTCTGGCCCAACCCCACTGCCATGGGCAGTCGCACCTTCTACTCCATCAGGTTCTCAAAGCCCCATCCAACCTGACCTTGAACACTACCAGTGATGGGGCATCCACAGCTTCTCTGGGAAACCTGATCCAGTGTCTCAGCATCTTTTTCATAAAAATCCCCTTCTGATAATGAACGACTGCAATTGGCTCTCCCTGGAGCCTTGTCTTCTCAAGCCTGAACAGCCCCAGGATCTCCCCAACCCAGCTGCAGGACCCTTCACTCTGCCCCATGGAACCCCCCCACAAGGTTCAGGTGGACCCACTGCTCCAGTGTGCAAAGGGGGGGGCTTTTTCTCACAAATTCCCAGAAATTCAGTTACTTGAAAACTCTTTAGCAGATCTAAGGGTCTCCAGTGGAAGAGAAGTCTTCATTCCAACAGTGATATTTCTATGATTCTATCAATTCCTTTAATGGATTGTGCTGGGTTCTCCTTCATGAGTGCAGAAGCTTTGCAGATGCCGCATGGGAATCTGTTTGTTGTAAACCCTGCAGGTTTTCACCTCTTTTGACTGCTACAGTGGGAAAACTGTAGAAGTTTGACACCCTCCTGGGTCTGGGTCTGTGGCTGCTATGTGGCTGTGACTCTTCTCTTGAGATGCTCCTCAAATCTCAGCCCACCCGACTGATCTGTCTGAATGAGAAAGTTTTCTCTCCCTTCTGCTGTGGAGAAATGCCCTTGCCACGTATCCAGGGGTTCCCTTACTTCCCAGAACTCCCTTTTGATTGCCTCACAGGGTCCTCACTGGCCCTTAGAAAATACCCTTCAAGGCACCAGAGCTCAGAACATGCTTCCTGATCAGCAGCTGTTGATTGTAGGGGTGTTTTGATCCATTTCTTTTCCTGGCTGGTACTGGCAAGTGTGCAGTTTGTCCTTGCAGCCCCAGTGACTCTCATGGTTATGAGGACTCTTCTGCACAACTCTGTCCTTCCCTGCCCTGGAGACTTCCTTGTCCCTGTGTCCCCGTGGCTGGAGGGGAGATGGACGCGTAGCTGGAGCCCCAGGAGTTAGTCAAACATGCAGCCAAAGCTGAACTCGGTGCTGGAGACGAGCCAGGTGAGGGCACCAGAGCTCCTCAAGGGAAAGGGGAAGGATGCCATGGAGTTCAAGACTCCAGCTCCCAGCACAACATGGGGTGAAGGTGCAAGCTCCCAGCCTCCTTTGGGATGATGGTCTCCAGTACCCAGCCTGCTATGGGGTGAAGGACACAACTGCAGACTCATAAGAGAGCTTTTGGGTTGCAAGAGACCTTAAAGATCTTCCAGATCCAGCCCCCTGCCAATGGCAGGGACACCTCTCGCTGGACCAGGCTGCTCAAAGCCCCATCCAGCCTGGGTTGAACACCTCCAGGGATGGGGCAGCCAAAACTTCTCTGAGCAACCTGCTTCCCTTAGCAAGTTGCAGATGACACCAAGCTGGGTGGAAGTGTGGATCTGCTGGTGGTAGGGAGGCTCTGCAAAGGGACCTGAACAGGCTGGACTGCTGGGCTGAGACCAACGGCATGAGGTTTAACATGGCCAAATGCCGGGTCCTGCACTTGGGGCACAACAACCCTAAGCAGAGGTACAGACTAGGAGAAGCCTGGCTGGAAAGCTGCCAGGAGGAGAAGGACCTGGGGGTGTTGGTTGACAGCCAACTGAACATGAGCCAGCAATGTACCCAGGTGGACAAGAAGGCCAATGGCATCTTGGCTTGTATCAGAAACGGCATGACCAGCAGGTCCAGGGAGGTTATTATCCCTCTGTACTCGGCACTGGTGAGACTGCACCTCGAGTACTGTGTTCAGTTCTGGGCCCCTCACCACAAGAGGGATGTTGAGAGTAATAAGGCCTCCCCGTCAGCCCCCTCTTCTCCAGGCTAAACACTCCCAGCTCTCTCAGCCGCTCCTCATAAGGCCTGTTCTCCAGCCCCTTCACCAGCTTCGTTGCTCTTCTCTGGACTCGCTCCAGAGCCTCAACATCCTTCTTGTGGGGAGGCGAGAAGCCTCATGGCCCTTGTTGCTGGTTCATTCTTTCGGTAAGCTGGTGTCTTGTTTTACATCTCAAGCTCACTCGTTACGGTACAGATCATTAATCTCTACTAGAATCTTGTGATGGAAAGAAGTAAGAAGGAAGGATATCCAGCAGTTCATGCCTTTGATATTTTATTCCATTGCAAAATAAGTTCTTGGGGCTGCGCAGCAGGGAAGAGATGGACCAGAGGTGTGGATCTCTTCAAGCAGGATGTTGTCTGAGTCCCTGTCTACCAGAATCACCATCTGACTCTTGTGGTGAGTCAAACTGGCTTTTCGTTTGGAATTGGATGTCCCAATTCTGTCCCAAAACCTACTCCCTGTGTCCCCAAATCCATCTTTTCTGCACAAAAATCCAACCCAAATCAACCTTTTGTCCCCAAACCCATGCCCTGTGTACTTAAATCCACCTTTTGTGCCCCAAACCCCATTCCCTGTGCCTCAAAATCAAAATTTTCTGCCCCAAAATTCACATTTTGTGTCCCAAAACAAACCCTTTCACCCCAAATCCACCTTTTGTGCCCCAAAACTCCCTTTTGTGCCCCCAAATCCAACTTTTGTGCCCTAAACCTCCCTTTTATGGCTCCAAAATCCAATATTTGTGACACAAACCCCACCCTCTGCACCTCAAATCAACCTTTTGTGCCTCAAAATCAACCTTTTATGCTCAAAATCCAATATTTATGCCCCCAAATCCACCTTTTCTGCCCCAAACCCCATCCCTGTGCCCCCAAATCCACCTTTTGTTCCCCCAAACCCTCCACTTAAGCCTCAAAATCCACCTTTTCTGCCCCAAAACTAACACCTTGCAACTCAAAATCCATCATTTCTGCCCAAAATCTATATTTTGTTCCCTCAAATCCAGATTTTCTACCCCAAAACAAAGCCCCTAGGACTCAATCCCACCTTTTCTGTCCCAACATCTACCTTTTATGACCCAAAATCCACATTTTCAGCCCCATAATCCGCCAACCACACCCCAAAATCTATATTTCTTCTCCCAAAATCCACCTTTTCTGACACAAAAACCAAATTTTCAGCCCCAGGATCCACCTTTCGTGCTGCAAACCCCACATTTGTGCCTTAAATCCAACCCTTACGCCCCAAAATCCTACTTTTCTGCTCTAAAACCCACCCCTTATGCCCTCAAATCCATCTTTTATGGACCAAAATCCATCCTGTGCCCCCAAATTCACATTTTCTGCTCTAGAACCTACACCTTGTGCCCCAAATACACAATTTTGCCCCTTAAATCCATGTTTTGTACCCCAAAATCAACTTTTCTGACCCCAAATTCAAAGTTTGTGTCCCCACATCAACCTTTTGTGCCCCAAAATCCTCCCTTGGTGCCCCAAAACACACACCCTGTGCTCTAAAATCAACCTTTTACAGGTTCTGTGTGCCAAAAACATAGGCCCTCCACCTCCAAATCAAACATTTGTGCCACAAAATCCACCTTTTCTGTCCCAAACCCCACCCCTGCACCCCCAAAATCACCTTTTCTGCCCTAAATTCTACTTTTTGTGCCCCAAAATCAACACCCTCAGCCCCAAAATCTACATCTCTTGTTCCAAAATAAAACTTTCTGCCACCAAATTCACCTTTTTTCCACAAATCCAACTTTTGTTTCCCGAAATCAACATTTTGTTCCTCAAAACCCACATTTCTTGTCCTAAAATCCAAGTTTGTGCCCCAAAAACTTCCTTTTATTCCCAAAATCCACATTTTGTGCCCCCAAATCCACATTTTCTGCCTCAAAATCCACTATATATCCTCTAATTCAAACTTTGCTAGCCCAAACCCAACACCCTGTGCCTCAAATTTCACCTTTTCTGCACCAAAATCCAAGTTTTGTGCCAAAAAATCCATGTTTTCTCCCCCAAATCCACGTTCTGCCACAAAATCCACCTTTTCATGTCCCAAAATCCACCTTTTCTGCCCAAAAATCACCCATTTCAGCCCCAAAATACACTTTCTGTGCCCCAAACTCCCTTTTGTGCCCCCAAATCCACATTTTGTACCACAAAATCCGCCTTTTTGCCTCAAAATCCACTTTTTGTGTCCCCAAACCAACTCCCTGTGACTCAAAATCCACCTTTTCTGCCCCCAAACCCTCCCCCTGCACCCCAAAATCTACATTTCTAATCCCAAAATCCATCTGTTCTGACTCAAAATCCATCTTTGTGCCCCAAACGCCACCCCTGCGCCCCCAAATCCACTTTTTCTGCCGTCAAATCCAGATTTTCTAACCCAAAATCAACTCCCTGCGACTCAAAATCCACTTTTTCTGCCGTCAAATCCAGATTTTCTAACCCAAAATCAACTCCCTGCGACTCAAAATCCACATTTTCTGCCCCCAAATCCACGTTTTCTGCACCAAAACCCCATTTTGTGGCCACCCACCCCCCAACCTGTGGCTCTGGCCGAGGCCTCTGTGATGTCCCCCTCTGTGACGCTGCCCTCGCAGCCCTCGCTGGGGAACAGGACGAGCCCCCTCTGGCCTCACTCTCCAGCAGGACCTGGAGGAGGCAGGTGGGCTCTGCGCTGGGAGCTGCCTGCGTCTCGCTCGCTGCGTGAGGAACAAAGCTGAACGAGAAATTCTGTCCCACGGCCAAGGGTAGGGGCAGGGCTCTCCCCTAAAGGGCTCCCGGGAGCATCTAGAGGGTTCTAGAAGGGCCTAAACGGGTCCCAGGGGAGATCTAGAAGGTTCCTAGAGGGCCTTGAAGGCCCTAAAGGGTTCCCAGGTGGATATAGAGGGTTCCTGGGGGGTTCCTTGAAGGCCCTAAAGTGGTCCTATGTGGATCTAGATGGCTTCTTGGTTCCTTGAAGGCCCAAATGGGGTCCCGGGTAGATCTAGAGGGTTCCTGGAGCTCAAGGTAGGGTCCTATAAGGCCCTAAAGGGGTCCCAGATAGATCTAGAAGATTCGTGAGGCTCCTAGAATAGTCCTAGGAAGCCCTAAGGGGGACCCAGGTAGTTCTAGATGGTTCCTGGACCTCCAGATAGGGTCCCAGAAGGCCCTAAATGGGACCCAGGTAGATCTAGAGGGTTCCTAGGGCACCTAGATGGCTCCTAGAAGGACATAAAATGGACCCAGGAAGATCTAGGGAATTCCTGCAGCCACAGGTAGGGTCCTATAAGGCCCTAAAATGGTCCCAGGTAGATCTAGAGAATTGCTGGGGCTCCTAGAAGCATCCTAGAAGGCCGTAAAGTGGTCCCATTTAGATCTAGAGGGTTCCTGGGAGATCTAGAAGGGTCCTAGAAGGCCTTAAAGAGGTCGCAGGTAGATCTAGTGGGTTCCTGGGGATCAAAAGAGGGTCTTAGAAGGCCCTAAAATGGTCCCAGGTAGCTCTAGAGAGTTGCTGGGGCTTGTAGAAGGGTCCTCGAAGGCCCAAATGGGGTCCCAGGTAGATCTAGAGGGTTCCTGGGACTCCTAGTAGGGACCTAGAAGGACCTAAAGGGGTCCCAGGTAGATCTAGAGAGTTCCTGTGGCTCCTAGAAACGCCCTAGAAGGCACTAAACAGGTCCAAGATAGTTCTGGAGGGTTCCTGGGGCTCCTAGAAAGATCCTGGAAGGTCTTAAATGTGTCCCAGGAAGATCTGGAGGGTTCCTGCGGCTCCTACGTGGGTCCTAGAAGGACCTAAAACAGAACCAGGTAGATCTAGAGGGTTCCTGGACCTCCAGGTAGTGTCTAGAAGGACCTAAAGGGGTCCCAGGAAGATATAGAGTGTTCCTGGGGCTCCTAGAAGAGTCCTAGAAGGCCCTACGTGTATCCCAGGTAGATCTAGAGAGTTCCTGAAGCTCCCAATAGGGTCCTAGAAGGCTGTAAATTGGTCTCAGGTAGATCTAGAGGGTTACTGGGGCTCCTAGAAGGGTCCTAAGAGGTGCTAAAAGAGTCCCTGGTAGATCTAGAGAGTTCCTGGGGCTCCTAGAACAATCCTAGTAGGCCCTAACTGAGTCCCAGGTAGGTCTAGATGGTTCCTGGGCCTCCTAGAAGGGTCCTAGAAGGCCCTAAAGGCGTCACAAGTAGATCTAGAGGGATCCTGGGGCACCTAGAAGGGTCCTAGAAGACATTAAATGGGTCCCAAGTAGGTCTAGAGGGTTCTTGGATGCTTCTAGATGGGTCCTAGGAGGCACTAAAGGGGTCCCAGGTAGATCTAGATGGTACCTGGAGCTCCACTTAGTGTCCTAGAATGCAATAAATGGGTCCCAGTTACATCTAGAGGGTTCCTGTATGTCCAGGTAGTGTCCTAGAAGGCCCTAAAGGGGTCCCAGGTAGATCTAGAATGTTTCTGGGTCTCCTAGAAAGGTCCTAGAAGGCCCTAGATAGGTCCCAGGTAGGACTAGAGGGTTCCTGGGGCTCCTAGAAGGGTCCTGGAAGGCCCTAATGGGATTCCAAGTAGATCTAGAAGATTCCTAAGGGTCCTAGAAGGCCTTAAATAGGTCCCAGGTAGATCTAGAGGGTTCCTGGTTGTCCTAGATGGCTCCTAGAAGGACCAAAAATGGACCGAGGTATATCTAGAGGGTACCTGGAGCTCCAGGTTGTATCCTAGAAGGCCCTAAAGGGGTCCCAGGTAGATCTAGAGGGTTCCTGGGGTTCCTAAATGACTCCTAAATGGAACAAAAATAGACCCTGGTAGATCTAGAGGGTTCCTTGAGCTCCAGGTAGCGTTCTAGAAGTCCCTAAAGGGGTCCCAGGTAGATCTAGAGGGTTCTTGGGGCTCCTAGAAGAGTCCTAGAAGGCCCTAAAATGGCCCCAGGTAGATCTAGAGGGTACCTGGAGCTCCAGGCAGGCTTCTAGAAAACCCTAAAAGGGTCCCAGGAAGATCTAGCGGGATCCTGGGTCTCCTAGAAGGGTCCTAGGAGGCCCTAAGGGAGTCCCAGGTAGATCTACAAGGTTCCTGGGGCTCCTACAAGGGTCCTGGAAGGCCCTAAGGGGGTCCCAAGTAGATCTAGAGAGTACTTGGAGCTCCAGGTAGGGTCCTAAAGGCCCTAAAGGAGTCCTAGGTATAACTAGAGGGTTCCTGGAGCTCCTAGAGGGGTCCTAGAAGGCCCTAAAGGGGTCCCGGGTAGATATAGAGGGTACCTGGAGCTCCAGGTATGCTCCTAGAAGGGGTCCCAGGAAGATCTAGCAGGATCCTGGGTCTCCTAGAATTGTTCTACAAGGCCCTAAAGGGGTCCCAGGTAGATACAGATAGTTCCAGTGGGTCCTAGAATTGTTCTACAAGGCCCTAAAGGGGTCCCAGGTAGATCTAGAGGGTTCCTGGGCCTCCTAGAAGGGTCTTAGAAGGACCTAAAGGGGTCCCAGGTAGAACTAGAGTGTTACTGGGGCTCCTAGATTGCTCCTAGAAAGAACCTAAAATGGACCCAGGTAGATCTAGAGGTTTCCTGAGGGTCCAAGAAGTGTTCTAGAAGCCTCTAAATGGGTCCTAGGTAGATCTAGAAGGTTGCTGGGGCTCCTAGAAATGTCTTCGAAGGCCCTAAAGTGATCCCAGTTAGATCTAGAGGGTACCTGGAGCTCAAGGTAGAGTCCTAGAAGGCTCTAAATGGGTCCAAGGTAGATCTAGGGGGATCCTGGGGCTCATAGAAGAGTCCTAGAAGGCCCTAAGGGAGTCGCAGGTAGATCTAGAGGGTTCCTAGATCTACAGGAAGGGTCCTAGAAAGCCCTAAGGGGGTTCCAAGTAGATCTAGAAGGTTTCTGGAGGTACCAGAAGGCCCTAAGTGGGTCCTTGGTAGATCTAGAAGGTACCTGGAGCTCCAAGTAGGGTCCTAGAAGGCCCTAAATGGGTTCCAGGTAGATCTAGATAGTTCCAGGGGGTCCTAGAATTGTCTTAGAAGGCCCTAAAGGAATCCCAGGTAGATCCAGAGGGTACCTGGTGCTCCTAGAAGGGCCGTAGAAGGCTGTAAAGGGGTTCCAGCTAGATCAAGAGGGTTTCTGGGGCTCCTAGAATGGTCCTAGAAGGCTTTAAAGGTGTCCCAGGTAGACTCCAAAAGCTCCACCTCAGCCCCCACAAACCTCCAAGGAACCCCAAAAGCTCCACCTGAGGACCCCAAAAACAGGAGGGGACCCCAAAACCCCCTCAATCACCGGGTTCGGGGAGTCATTAAGATTTAGGGGGAACTCCGAAGGTTTAGGGGGGGCCCCAAGTATCGGGCTGGGAGAAGATTGATGGTATCCAAGGGATTTAATGGGAGTTCCCAGGGTTTTGGGGGCTCAAGGGCAGATTTTGGGGTGCAGCGAGTGGATTTGGGGGTGCAAGGAGTGGATTACGGGGTTTGGGATTGGGATTTAGGGGTGCAGGGAGTGGATTTATGGGTGCAGAGACTGGATTATGGGGTTCAGGACTGGGGTTTTAGGGTTCAGGGTCAGGATTTGGGGGTCTGGGGTTGGGATTTCAGGGTGCAAAAGGTGGATTTGGGGGTTCAGGGTGGATTTGGGGGCTCGGGGCTGGGATTTTGGGGCACAAAATGTGGATTTTGGAGTTTCAGGGTTAGTGTTGGGTGTACTGGGTTGGAATTTTAGAGTGAAAAATGTGGATTTGGTGGTTCAGGGTCAGGATTTGGGGGTTCAGGGGGTCAGGATTTTGGGGCACAAAAGGTGGATTTGAGGGTTCAGGGTCATGATTTGGGGGTTGAGGGGATAGATTTTGGAGAATAAAAGGTGGATTTGGGGTTCCACAGTTGGTGTTGGGAGTTCAGAGTTGGGATTTTGGGGCACAAAAGGTGGATTTGGGGGCACAAAAGATGGATTTTGGGGGTTCAAGGTGGATCTGGGGGTTCAGGATTGTGATTTTGAAGCACAAAATGTGGATTTTGGGGTTCAGGGTCAGGATTTGAGGGTTCTGAGTGTAGATTTTTGGGGCCAAAAAGGTGGATTTGGGGGTTCAGGGTGGATCTGGGGGTTCAAGGTTGGAATTTTGGGGCATAAAAGGTGGATTTGGGGGTCCAGAATCAGGATTTGGGTGTTGAAGGAGTAGATTTTGGGGCACAAAAGGTGGATTTGGAGTTTCAAGGTTGGCGTTGGGGGTCCAGCATTGGGATTTTGGGGCTGAAAAGATGTTTTTTGTGGTGCAGGTTGGGAATTAGGGGTGCCAGGGGTGGATTTGAGGGTTCAGGGTGGGGTTTGGGGCATGGGGGGTGGATTTGGGGGCTTCAGAGTGGGTTTTGTGGTCTCACCCATGATGGCACGGGGGCTGCGTCTGGCGGTGCTGAAGGCGCAGGGTGCGGGGGCCTCTCTGGGCAGTGAGAAGGTGGCCAGCAACCACTGCGACTCCATATAGGGAACTAGCACTGGGCCCACCTGCACCAGCCTGCGCGACCAGTAGAGACCAGTACAGAACAGTACAGACCACTACAGACCAGTACAGAGCAGTATGGACCACTATATAGACCAATAGAGATCATTATGGACCAGTATGGACCACCATATAGACCAGTATAGACCGCTACAGACCAATATGGACCACTATATACACCAGTACAGGTCACTATAGACCTATACAGATCAGTATGGACCAGTACAGACCACTATGGACCAGTATGGACCACTATATAGGCCAGTACAGACAGCTATGGGCCAGTACAAACCACTACGGACCAGTATGGACCACTATACAGACCAGTATAGTCCACTACAGACTAGTATGGATCACTATATAGTCCAGTAGAGACCACTACAGACCAGTATGCACCACTATATAGACCAGTACAGGTCACTATGGACTAGTACAGACCAGTACAAACCACTACAGACCAGTACAGGTCACTATGGACCAGTACAGACCAGTACAGAACAGTACAAACCAGTACAGACCACTACGGACCAGTATGGACCACCATATAGGCTAGTACAGGCTAATATGGACCAATATATAGACCAGTACGGGCCACACCAGACCAGTGCGGACCAGCATAAACCAGTACAAACCACTATGGACCAGTATAGACTAAAATAAACCACTAAAGGCAACTGTGGATGAGTATGGACCAGTCCCTCTCAGTGCCTCCCAGTGCCCTCCAGTCCCTCCCAGTGCTCCCCAGTCCCTCCCAGTGTCTCCCAGTTCCCCCTCCAGTACCCTCCAGTCCCTTCCAGTACTCCCAGTGTCTCCCAGTTCACCCTCCAAATGCTCCCAGTAATCCCAGAGTCTCTCAGTTCCCCTCCCAGTGCTCCCAGAGCCCCTCCAGTCCCTCACAATACTCCCGGTGTTTCCCAGTTCCCCCTCCCACTCCCTCCCAATACTCCCAGTGCCTCCCAGTTCACTCTCTCAGTGCTCCCAGTTCCCCCTCCAGTCCCTCCCAGTGCCCTCCAGTCCCTCCCAGTGTCTTCCAGTTCCCTCCAGTCCCTCCCAGTGTCTCCCAGTTCCCTCTCCCAGTGCCTCCCACTCCCTTCTAACCTTCTCCCAGTGTGTCCCAGTGCTCCCAGTAGCCCTAGTAGCTCACGCCGAGCGCCAGTTGAGCCGCATCTCCCTCATGGTGAAGCCGTGGCTGGTGCCTTTGCCGCTGGTGGCGCTCAGGAAGACCGAGTCGGGGCTGAACACCAGGCTATTCCCAGTATGGACCAGTATGGAACACTATAGACCAGTTCCCTCCCCCAGACCCCTCCCAGTGACCCCAAACGCTCCCTAGTCCATCCCAGTGCTCCCCAGTTCCTCCTTGGTACCTCCCAGTGCGTCTCAGTCCATCCCAGTGCCTCCCAGTGCTCCCCAGTCCATCCTAGAGCCTCCCAGTCCCCTCCCAGTACCTCCCAGTCCCCTCCCAGTACCTCCCAATACTCCCTAGTCCATCATATTCCATTCTCAGTGCCCTCCCAGTGCCTCCCAATCCTCCCCAGTCCATCATATTCCACTCCCAGTGCCTTCCAGTGCCTCCCAGTCCCCTCCCAGTGCAAAACAGAGCCTCCCAATGCTCCTTAATGTCCTCCTAGTGCCTCCCAGTCCATCCCAGTGCCTCCCTAGTCCTTCCCAGTACAACCTTGTCCCCACTCAATGCTCTCCAGTCTGTCATATTCCACTCCCAGTACCTCCCAGTGCCCTCCCACTCCCCTCCCAGTGCCTGCTAGTCCTTCCCAACCCCCTCCCAGTGCCCCCCAGTGCCTTCCAGTCCTTCCCAGTCCTCTCCTAGTGTCCCCCACTGCCCTCCAGTCCTTCCAAGTCCCCTCCCAGTCCCTCCCAGTGCCTCCTAATATTCCCCAGTCCATCATATTCTACTCCCAATGCCTCCCAATGCCCTCCCAGTGCCTTCTCAGAACCACCTAATGCTCCCCAGTCCATCCCAGTCCCCTCCCAGTGCCTCCCAGTTCCCCCAGTGCCCCGTACCAGTAGAGGATGGTGGGGTCTGTGCCCCGTCGCAGCTCGAGCACCATCGCTCGGCTCTGGGTGCAGAAGAGGTGGACAAGGGTCACTCAGCACGAGGCCGAAGCCACCAGCACGCCTGGCGGGGACAGGGCCAGGCAGCCGACCTCGCTCTGGTGCACATTGATGGTCACTGGGGCCACCGACGTCCCCGCCTGCGCCCAACCCAGGGCCTGAAACCAGTACAGACCAGTAAGAACCAGTAATGAACAGGAACAGACACCCATGGGCCCGCCTGCACCCAACCCAGGGGCTGGAAAGGCATTAAAAGCCAATAAAAAACAATAAAAACCACTAAAAAACAGTAACAGCCACCGACGTCTCCACCTGCGCTGAGCCCAGGGCCTCAAACCAGTACTGACCAGTAAGAACCAGTAAGAGCTGCGAACAGACACCCACAGCCCTGCCTGGACCCAGCCCAGGGCCTAAAAAAGCACTAAAAACCACTAAAAACCAGTAAGAACCAGTAAGGACCAGTAACAGCCACCCACGGCCCCACATGCGCCAAGCCCAGGGCCGGGAAAACCACTAAAAATACTAAAACCCAGTAAGAACCAGTAAAAACAGTAAGAACCAGCCCGCCTGCACCGACTCCAGGGTGTGGAAAACCACTAAAAAACACTAAAACCCACTAAAAACCAGTAACAGCCACCCACAGCCCTGCCTGCACCAAGCCCATAGCCTGAAACCAGTAACGACCAGTAAGAACCAGTAACAGCCAGGAACAGACACCCACGGGCCCACCTGCGCCGAGCCCAGGGCCTGGAAAACCAGTAACAACCAGTAACAACCAGTAACAACCAGTAACAACCACCCATGGCCCCACCTGCGCCAAGCTCAGGGCCTAAATAACCACTAAAACCAGTAACAACCAGTAACAGCCACCCACAGCCCTGCCTGCACTGAGCCCAGGGCCTGGAAAACCAGTAAAAACCACTAAAAACTGGTAACAACCAGTAACAACCAGTAGCAGCCAGTAACAGTCACCCATGGCCCCGCTTGTGCCAAGTCCAGGGCCTGCAAACCAGTAAAAACCAGTAGCAACCAGTAATAACCAGTAACACCCACCCACGGCCCCTCCTACGTTCAGCCAATGGCCTGGAAAACCAGTAAAAACCAGTAACAACTAGTAACACCTAGCTCCCATCCAGTCCCTCCCAGTGCTCCCCAGTGCCTCCCAGTATCCCCCAGTCCCACTCACCACTAACTGGAGGCTCCCACACTTGTGTCCCAGGAAAACCAGTAAGGCCTTCTCCAAACTGGGACAGAGATGGCAGATCCCTGGGGCAGGGGATGGAAGAACTGGGTCCCAGTCCCCTCCCAGTGCCTCCCAGTTCATCCCAGTTCCATTAAGCCCCTCCCAGTTCCCTCCCAATTCCCACTAGTTAATCCCAGTCCCTCCCAGTGCCACTTAACACTCTCCCAGTGACTCCCAGTCCCCTCCAGTCCCGCCTAACCCTCTCCCAGTGACTCCCAGTTCCCTCCAGTCCCACCTAACCATGACCCAGTGCCTCCCAGTGCCTCCCAGTACAACCTAACCCTCTCCCAGTACCTCCCAGTCCCCTCCAGTCCCGCCTAACCATCTCCCAGTGGCTCCCAGTCCTACCTTACCCTCTCCCAGTGCCTCCCAGTCCCATCCAGTGCCTCCCAGTCCCCCCAGTGCCGCCTAACCCTCTCCCAGTGCCTCCCAGTGCCTCCCAGTGCAACCTAACCCTCTCCAAGTGACTCCCAGTCCCATCCACTGCCTCCCAGTCTCCTCCAGTCCCACCTAACTTTCTCCCAGTGCCTCCCAGTCCCCTCCAGTCCCGCCTAATCCTCTCCCAGTGCCTCCCAGTGCAACCTAACCCTCTCCCAGTGCCTCCCAGTACCCCCAGTTCCACGTAACACTCTCCCAGTGCCTCTCAGTACAACCTAACCCTCTCCCAGTGACTCCCAGTCCCTCCCAGTACAACCTAACCCTTTCCCAGTGGCTCCCAGTACAACCTAACCCTCTCCCAGTGCCTCCCAGTCCCTCCCAGTACTGCCTAGCCCTCTCGCTGTGCCTCCCAGTCCAGTGCCACCTAAGTATCCCCCAGTGCCTCCCAGTCCCCCCCAGTACCACCTAACCCTCTCCCAGTCCCCCCTAGTGCAACCTAACCCTCTCCCAGTTCCACCCAGTCACCCCAGTGCCACTTAAACCTCTCCCAGTGCCTCCCAGTGCCTCCAACCCTCTCCCAGTGACTCCCATTGCCTCCCAGTCCCCCTCCAGTGACACTTAACCCTCTCCCAGTGCCTCCCAGTACCCCCTAAACCTCTCCCAGTGCCTCCCAGTCCCGCCTAACCCTCTCCCAGTGACTCCCAGTCCCCCTCAGTCCCTCCCAACCCTCTCCCAGTGCCTCCCAGTCCCCCCAGTCCCCCCAGTGCCCCCAGTTGCCACCTTTGGGGTTGTCACGGGTGTCGAACTCGAAGCGCTTGGTTGGGTTTTGGGGGAAGGAGAAGACATAGAGGCGGGTCTGCAGCACGACCACCAGCCTGGGGCACACATACGGGGACTGGGGGCGGGCCCAGCTGTGCTTTGGGGCACCTCCCCCCATAACACCTCTATTTTTGGGGTGATTCCAAGCACTTTTGGGGTCCCCTTTCACTTATCGGGGTGCATCTGCACAGCCAAGACAGGTTTGGGGAAGGTGAATTCCAGCACCAGCTTGTCCTTCCCTTCCCATGCATCGTCCCAAATCAACACTGCAATTAAAAAGAAAAAGTTGGGGGGCTATAAAGGGGCACCCCAAGATTTTTTGGGGCCCCCTACCCCCTTTTATTTTGAGGCTAACCTGACACATCAGGGAATTTGGGGTGACTCCCACCACCCATGATAGCCAAGGTTGGAGCGGTTCAGCATCTCCGCCAGCCCCACGCTGCCAACCTGCTCCGCATCTGGAAGGGAACACCAATATTTGAGGTCCCCCCCAAAAGTTCAGGGTCCCCCCTTCAAGATTTAGTACACCCCAAACTCTAGGGACCCCTGAATTCTCTCATCTCCTACCTCAAAATCTTTATTAGCCTATAATGAGAAACTTGGGGGCCCCACACTGCCCAAGTACTCTGCGTCTGGAGGGGAACCCCAATATTTGAGGGCCCCCCAAAAATGTTTAGGGACCCACCTTCAAGGTCTAGGGCCCCTCAAACTCTTAGGGTCCCCCTCAAACTCTAGGGAGTACCCAAAACTAGGGACCCCCCAAATCTCTGTCCTCCTCCCTAAAATCCTTATTAGCCTGGAAAGAGAGATTTGGAGGCCCCAGGCTGCCTATCTGCCCCACATCGGCTGGGAAGCCCAATATTTGAGGGCCCCTCAAAAACCTTTAGGGTTCCCCCTTCAAGATTTAAGGCCCTCCAAACTCTTAGTGTCCCCCCAAATCTCTTGTCTCCCACCCCAAAATTCTTATTAACCTGGAAAGAGAGATTTGGGGGCCCCACACTGCCCACCTCCTCCATGTCTGGGGAGGAACTCCAACATTTGAGGGCCCTCCAAAAAATTTACGGTCCCTCCTTCAAGATTTAGGGCCCCCAAAACTCTTAGGGACCCCCCCAAACTCTAAGGACCCCCTAAATCTCGTCCCCCACCCTAAAATCCTTATTGCCCTGTAAAGAGAGATTTGAGGGCCCCACGCTACCCACCTGCTCTGCATTTGGCAAGGAGACCTCAACATTTGAGGGTCCCCCAAAAATGTTTAGGGTCCCCCCTTCAAGACTTAGGGCCCCCCAAACTCTTAGGGTCCCCTCCAAACTCTAGGGACCCCACAAACTCTAGGGACCCCCCCAAATCTCTTGTCCCCCTCCCTAAAATCATTATTAGCCTGTAAAGAGAGATTT
Organism: Clamator glandarius; assembly: GCA_033459285.1. NCBI lineage: Eukaryota > Metazoa > Chordata > Aves > Cuculiformes > Cuculidae > Clamator > Clamator glandarius. The sequence goes on along the minus strand of JAUNZM010000866.1, from coordinate 401,914 downwards.
GGGAGGACCTAAAGCTCCCTCAGACCCTCCCCAAACACCCTCAGACCCCCCCAAAACCACCTCAGACTCCTCAAAACATGCTCAGATCCCCCAAATCACCCTCAGACACCCCAAACACCCTCAGACCCATCAAAACACTCTTACCCTCCCAAAACCTTTTTTCGGTTAAAAAAAAGAGGAGGGTGATTGTCTTGGGGGATTCCCTTCTCAAAGGAATGGAGGGTCCCATCTGTAGGCCGGACCCGCTCCATAGGGAGGTCTGCTGCTTGCCGGGAGCATCAGTGAGGGTTACCCTTTGAGGGCTTTGGGGTCAATTATGAGGGTTCTGAGGATCATGATGGGGGTTCTGGGGTCAAATATGAGGAATTTGGAGGTCATTATGCGGATTGGGGCAGAATTTCAGGGTTTTGGGGGTTCCATTTGAGGTTTTTTGGAACGTTTACGGGTGTTTTTTGAGCCATTATGTGGATTTTGGGGTCCATTATAAAGGTTTTGGAATCAATTATGGGGTTTGGGGGGCCACTAGGGGGGGATTGGGGGTCATTTTGGGGATTTGGGGTTCCCTTTGAGGGTTTTGGGGTCTTTATCAGGAGTTTGGAGGCAATTATAGGGGCTTTATAGTCAATTACAAGGGGTTTGGGGTCCAGTATGAGGAGTCTGGGGGTTGATATGGGGGTTTGGGGGTCAATTATGAGGGTTTTAGTGTCAATGATGGTGGGTTTGGGGTGAATTATGGGGGTTTTGGGGTCCCCCCTGACATTTTGGGGTCAATTATGAGCATTTTAGGGTGCATGATGGGGGGATTGGGTTCAATTATGAGAGTTTTGGAGTCCCTTTTGAGACCTTTCGGGGGATTCTGGGGATTTTAAGGTCCCCTTTTGTCGGTTTTTGAGCCAACTCTGGAGGGTTTGGGGTCAATTTTGGTGGTTTTGGGGCCCCTTTTAGGGGTTTGGGTCAATTCTGAGGACCCGTTGAGGGTTTTGGGGTCAGTTCTGGGGAGGTTGGTGTCCCCCCTGCATGTTTTGAGTTCTCTTTTGAGGGTTTTTCAGTTATTTCTGGGGGCTCGGGGACCCCTTTGAGGATTTTGGGGTCAGTTCTGGGGGGTTTCTGGTCCCCTCTGCAGGTTTTGGGTCCCCTTTGATGATTTTGTGGGTCAATTCTGGGGGCTTGGACGCGCCTTTGAGGCTTTTTTCGGTCAATTCTGGAGCTTTGGAGGCCCCTCTGTGGGTTCTTGAATCAATTCTAGTGGGTTTTGGGACCCCTTTGAGGATTTTGGCATCTATTCTGTGGGTTTCGGGGCAACTTTGGAGGGTTTTGGGTCAATCCTGGGGGCCTGGGGGTCAATTCTGGGTAGTTTTGACCCCCCTTTACAGGTTTTGGATCCCCTTTAAGGCTTTTGAAGTCAGTCCTGAGGGGTTTTGGGTCCATTCTGGGTGTTTTGGGGGTCCCTCCCGCACTCACTCCGGTTCAATATCCTGGTTGAACCAGATGCTGTTGATGCTCCGGGCTTGCGCCAGGGTTTACTGGAGCCCCTGCAGGTGGAACAGGAGGTGAACGGGGAGCCCCCCCGACACGCTAAAACCCTCCTTTTCCCCAAAAATGGGGTGGTCCCCTCACGAGCCGGTGGATAGTGCGGTACTTCCGGCCACGTGACAGGCATGCCTGCATGGGCGGGCGTTGCTGATGCCGCCATCTTTGAAGCGGGCACCATAGGAACCGATAATAGCCGCCATCTTGGAGGAGGGCGGTGTCGGGCGCGGTTGCCTAGCAACGCGCCATCTTGGAAGCGGGCAACACATTTGGCATTAAAGGGAGCGCCCCCCCTCCCTCACTTTTTACAGCAGAAACAGGGATTTTGCCTCACGGAAAAGAGGTTTTTACAACTCATGGAAGTGATTTTATCTCAAAAAAAGGTGATTTTACGTCAAGGATAGTCCATTTTACCTCACCAAAAAGATTTTTTTTCACTTAGAAACAAGGTTTTTCACATCACAGCGGTGATTTTTCATCTCTGTGTGGGCGTTTTTCCTCAAAAAAGGAGGTTTTACCTCAATAACAATAGATCTTACCTCACAGAAAATATTTTCTTACCTCAGGAAAAGAATTTTTTTCACATCATACACATGATTTTTCCTCTCAAGGAGGAGATTTTTCACATCAAGGAGATTTTATCCCCCCTCTAAAAGATTTTACCTCATGAAAGATCAATTTTACCTCACCAAAATGATTTCTTTTTCCTCTTTAAAAGGGTTTTTCACATCACAGAAGTGATCTTTCACTTCAGGGAGGGGATTCTTCCTCAAAAAAGGACATTTTACCTCAATAACTATCAATTTTACCTCACCAAAAAGATGTTCTTCTCTCAGGAAAAAGGGTTTTTCTCATCAGGGAAGTGATTTTTACACCCTAGGGAGCAGATTTTATCTCAGGAAAGTTAAAATTTAAGTCACAGAGGAGATTTTTCCTCAGAAAATACAGTTTTTCCTCCAGAAAGGTCAATTTTACCTCATGAAAGAGGTTTTTTTTTCCCTCAGGAAAGGGGACTTTCACCTCAAGAAAAAGAACCTTACACCTTAGGGATGGGATTTGACCTCAGAAAAGGGCAAGTTTGCCTCAGAAATGGCAAAGCGTACCTCAAAAAAAGAGCGCTTTACCTCAAGAAAGCTGGATTTATCTCAAAAAAGTAGGATATTTACACCAGGGAAGGGGATTTAACCTCAGATAAAGGATTTTTTACACCATACATGGTGCAGTTTTTACAGCTGCATCCAGTGAAGGATGCCATCCCTATGTTCCGGAAAAAAGCCGGCACAGGAAAACACAGCTTGGTTGAATAGAGAGATCTTGAGTGATATCAAGAAGAAGAAGAATGTTTAGGAGCACTGGAAGAGGGGACAGGCCTCTTGGGTGGACAACAGGAGGGAAGTGAGATTGTGTAGAGAAAAAACCAAAAGGGCTAAGGCCCAACTAGAAATCAGATTGGCAAAGTCGGTGAAAGATAACAAAAAACCTTTCTATAAATATATAAATAATAAAAGGAGGACTAGGGAGACCATACAGTCCCTATTGGATGCAGAAGGAGCAACAGGGACAGGGGATGACGAAAAGACCGAGGTACTTCATGCCTTCTTTGCCTCAGTCTTTAATTGTAAAGAAAATTGTTCCCTCTGTGTACAAAACCCAGAGCTATAGGAGCAACATGAGGCTCCCATGGTCCAAGAAGAGGTGGTCAGAGCCTTGCTAGCCCAACTTGACACCCACAAGTCTATGTGGCTGGATGGGATTCACCCACGGGTATTGAAGGAGCTGGTGGATGTGCTGGCCAAACCCCTTTCCATCATCTTCCAACAGTCCTGGCTGCCTGGGAAGTTCCACTGGACTGGAGGCTGATGTTGTGCCCATCTACAAGAAGGGTCGCAGGGAGGATCCAGGGAACTACAGGCCTGTCAGTCTGACCTCAGTGCCAGGGAAAGTCATGGAACAGGTGACCTTGAGTGCGATCATGAAGCACATGGCAGAGAACCAGGGGATCAGGCCCAGTCAACAAGGGTTCATGAAGGGCAGGTCTTGCCAAACTAACCTGATCGCCTTCTATGACAAAGTGACTCGGCTGCTGGACGAGGGAAAGGCTGTGGATGGATCTTCCTGAACCTCAGTAAAGCCTTTGACACAGTTTCTCCCAACATTCTGCTACGGAAACTGTCACGTCCGGCCTGGACAGGCGCACACTCTCCTGGGTGGAAAACTGGCTGGGTGGCCGAGTCCAGAGAGTGCTGGGAAATGGCTGAGAGAGCTGGGAGTGTTTAGCCTGGAGATGAGGAGGCTGAGGGGAGATCTCATTCCCCTCTATACCTACCCAAAGGGAGGTTATAGAGAGGAGGGTGCTGGGCTCTTCTCCCAGGTGACAGGGGACAGGACAAGAGGGAATGGCCACAAGCTCAACCAGGTGAGATTTAGGCTGGATATCAGGAAAAAAAATTTTCACAGAAAGGGTCATTTGACACTGGAACAGGCTGCCTAGGGAGGTGGTGGACTCACCTTCCCTGGAGGGGTATAAGGCACGGGTGGATGAGGTGCTAAGGGGCATGGTTTAGTGTTCAACAGGAATGGTTGGACTCGATGATCCAGTGGGTCTCTTCCAACCCGGTTATTCTATGATTCTATAGTTATTCTATGATCAAAACCTCAAGACGCCATGGATGTTAACATCAATATTAAACAGGGATATTATGTCACGGATTTAAACACACAGAATCACAGAATAACCAGGTTGGAAGTGACCCACTGGGTCATCGAGTCCAACCATTCCCACCAATGCCTAAATCAGGCTCCTAAGTACCTCATCCACCCTAACCTTAAACAACTCGAGGGACAGCGACTCAACCACCTCCCTTGGCAGACCGTTCCAATGCCTAACCACCCTCTCCGTGAAGAATTTTTCCTAATCTCAAGCCTAAATCTCCCCTGGCAGAGCTTGAGGCCATTCCCTCTCGTCCTGTCCCCTGTCACTTGGGAGAAGAGGCCAGCTCCCTCCTCTCCACAACCTCCCTTCAGGTAGTTGTAGAGAGTAATAAGGTCTCCCCTCAGCCTCCTCTTCTCCAGGCTGTACAACCCCAGCTCTCTCAGCCGCTCCTCATAAGATTTGTTCTCCAGCCCCTTCACCAGCTTCGTTGCTCTTCTCTGGACTTGCTCCAGAGCCACAACATCCCTCTTGTGGTGAGGGGCCCAGAACTGAACACAGTACTCGAGGTGCGGTCTCACCAGTGCCGAGTACAGAGGGAGAAGAACCTCCCTGGACCTGCTGGTCACGCCATTTCTGATACAAGCCAAGATGCCATTGGCCTTTTGGCCACCTGGGCACACTGCTGGCTCATGTTCAGTCGGCTGTCCACCAACACCCCCAGGTCCTTCTCCTCCTGGCAGCTTTCCAGCCAGGCTTCTCTTAGTTTGTACCTCTGCTTAGGGTTGTTGTGCCCCAAGTGCAGGACCCGGCATTTGGCCTGGTTAAACCTCATGCCGTTGGTCTCAGCCCAGCAGTCCAGCCTGTTCAGGTCCCTTTGCAGAGCCTCCCTACCACCAGCAGATCCACACTTCCACCCAGCTTGGTTTCATCTGCAAACTTACTAAGGGACACCTGGCAATGACTGCACGGAAGCAGGCTCAGACACACCAGATCTTCCCTAGTGGTAGGACAGAGTTTCCCTTCTGGCAGAACCAGCACTTGGTGCTCTGATGGCCGAACCACTGCCACACACGGTGAGGCACAGACAGCTCCCAGAGGAGAGACCACCGGTCTCCTGCAGATCCTACTGGAGAGTGAGTCCAGAGGGTGCTTGCCCTGGACAGCAGAGAAGTCTCCTAGGACACAGGGCAGCATCACAGAAATTGAAATCACAGAGGCCTTGGCTGGTAGATGTTGTTTGGTTGCACAGGTGGTAAAAGTGCGATCTGGAGGCCCTGCCATAGCGATTAAACTCCAAGCAATGGCTGCGCAGAAGCAGGCACAGACACAGAGACTTGAAGGGGAGAGCAGGTCTCAGTCAGCTCTCTCAGTTTGCATCGCGATGGCATTGATTGGAAGGCTCCTTGCAAAGGTCAGGGAGATGAGGGCAAGAAGGAATGCACACATTTGCCTACCTTCAATAGAAATCAACAAACAAAACACCAAGGAATGTCAGCTTCCTCTCCTCATTCACATGAGCTTCCCAGCACAGCTTGAAGTCTCCTTCTTTCTCCGGCCAGGACAAACAACCCTTATTGGACACATCCTTTTAAGGTGAGGCGTGTTCGCAGCACCAGGTTCTCACTGAAGGCAGAGAATTCCCTCTCAACACGTGAGAATAGACTTTGGCAAGCACTCCCTCCAGGTGTTCATGGCTCTCTGCACCCAGGAAGGTTCATTCTTTGCACCACCTGCTTCAAGGCTCCACCAAAAGAGAGATAGGACAACTCCCAAGTGCCTGAGCCCCCATGCTCTGCAAGGACAGACATGACCATACTGCAGTTCCCTGCCTCCTCCACCTCCCATCTGGAGAGCTCTCACTGCCAAACCCAAAAAGGGCTGAAAATCCAGGTTGGAATTAATGACCATTTCGAAAGATTACCCAGCAAATAAGCAGGCGGGTAAATTGGAACAAAGATTCAGCATCCACGCCAGGATGGCAGGAGTAAGCGATACAGCACTCGGAAACCAATTGGGGCAGCATGGGCAGACACCTGGCCAGCTGAGGATTGCCTTGAGGACATGGACATGGACACCAGGATGCTTGCTTGTCCTCACTCACATGAGACCTCCACCAATCCCATGCTATGTCAAAAGATATCTTCCAAAGAAATACTGATCTTCTCCTGGAACTTCTTCATCCTACAGAAGAGAAGGCTTTTAGGAGATCTTCTAGCAGCCTTCCAGTACTTGAAGGGGTTCAGCAGGAAAGCTGGGGAGGGACTTTTTACAAGGGAATGGAATGATAGGATTAGGGAGCATGGCTTTATAGTTGGAAGAATAAGATTTATATTAGATATTGGGAACAAATTGTTCCGAAATGAGGTGGTGAGGTGGTGAGGCAGTGGCCCTGGTACCCGGGGTAGCTCTGGATGCCCCTCCCTAGTTGTACTCAAGGCAAGCTGTGATGGTACCTTAAGCAGCCTGGTCCAGTGGGAGGTGTCACTGTCCATGGCTGAGGGTACAACTGGATGGGCTTTAAAGTCCCTTCCAACCCAGACCATTCTATGATTCTGAAAAGTATGGAAACACAAAGACTAAACTAAAGCATATTTTTTTTAGGTTCACTTTGAAATCTTCCTCTTTAATCACACTGATTCTCAGCAGGTTCCCCTGGGGCCCCAGGGACACTTTGAGGGAGCCCAGAGGGGGCAGAGAAAGCTCTGTCTTGGGCTGCTACTGTGCTGCAGAGCTGGGCTGGGCTCCTGGCAGGGAGGGAGCTGGTGGCAAGTGGGTAGCACTACAAAGAGCCAGGCCTGGCCAGGGGCAGCTCCTCTGCAAAGCCCAGCAGGGCTGAGGGCACTGCCTGCAGTCAGTGAAGGGAGAGGAGGGAGCAGAGAGAGGGGAAAGGCTGGGTAGGGTTGGAGGATGCTGAGAGCTCCCTTCCTGAGGAACCCTCACAGCCCTTCTCAAGGTGAGTCTCTGGGTGCAGGACAATGCAGGTGCGGTTCCTGGAGGGATTTCCTAAAGCCGGCACAGCCACAGCCTGAGGGATCTGTCAGGAGGGCTCTTGCAGTCTCTCTAGCAGAGAGAAAAAACAGGGTCAGTGCTCAGCCTGCCCAGGGGGCTCCTCATAGTGAGACAAAGAGAAACTGTGGAGGGAAGAAGCAGCTCCAGGCAGGACAGGGTCTTTCTGCTTTCAGGAGGGGGCTGTGTGAGTCAGGGCTGCTCAAAGCTCCAAATCAGCCCAGGATACTTCTAAGAGGACATTTCAAGGGGAAGATTGGGGCAGGGATTACATTAAAGATAAGGAACTTTTCTGAGTCTGTGTTTTAAGTTTCCTCTTCTTGGGGATTTTCAGCAGAGTAAAAGTCTCATTCTTGAAAAAATCATTGAGACTCCTGAGCTGTGTCCTGGGGTGGTCAGTAGCCTCTGAAAGTGTCTCCAGCTGCTCCTCTCCCATGGACACAACCAGCATCACCTCTGCTGAACCCACCAGGTTCCATCTGTGCTATCCTTTCTGCTCATACACAAGAACCTGTGCCCAGCTTTACCCGGCAAACAGGCAGGTTTGTGTAGGGCCAGGGGAGTGAAGAGTGGGTCACATGGGTCTGCAGGTGAAAGGAATGCTATCAGAGGATAAAATGAACTTAAAAGAAAGATGTTGTGGGAGAGAGAATTCAGAAAGCTCTGTGTGATCCCCTGCAGGGCAGCCCCTTCCTCTGAGCAAGCCCCTTGCCCCCTCTCCCACCCAGCGAAGCCTCTGCCCTCAGGGCTCTGGGCTCCAAGGCTGAGCCCCCTCCTCTGCAGCCACAGCTCCAGTGCCCTCTCCAGAGCCCAGGGTCTGAGAGCAACTGCCCGGCAAGGTTGGTGTCCGGAAGGGGGCAAGCAAATCTAGGGAAGAGGAACGCTGTCTGTGTGCCCAGCTGCCTCTGCCCTATCCTCTCACATCCAGACCCTCTCTCTCTTTCTCCCTGTTTCTCCCACTGTCTCTGTCCTTGATATTTCTCTCTTGTTCTCTCTACAAGGCTCTCTGGGGATGGGATATGCAGCAGTCGAGTCAGGCACTGATCTTCTGATTCCTCCCATGCTGGTGGGTTCATGGGAATGCAGAGTCCAAGCTTTCGTCTCTCCCGTGGGGCTGTGGGCAGTGCAGTCTGTGTCATTCCCCAAGGAATAAGCTGTCTGTCCCTTACTCTGAGATGTCATCATTAGGATGCTCAGTCTTTTTCTTGAAGTTTGTTCCCAAGCTGTGACCTTCCCTCCAGGATGCCTGTCCTGTCACAGCTTGGTGTTACCTGAAAGCACAACGGAGAAATGCAGAGATGCTACAAGAGAGAAAATGCTGTTGGTTTTTGAAATGAGCTGTGCGTGTCCTGGGCGGAAAGTGGGGGGATGAGACCTTAGGAAAGGGTGAGATCTTGAGTGCTCGGCAGTGTGGTTCTCCACTCTCAGTGCCTGGTGGCTTTTTAGGTTAACATGATAATTACAAGCCCAGGGCAGCTGGAAAGAAGAGCAAGGGACAGAACAGCTCCTCTCCCTCTGTACTGAGCCACAGGCAATGCTCTCAAATCACAGGACTCTCTCTGCTCTCCCTGAGTGCAGCAGAGATGCTGAAAGCTTTTCACTTCCAGGAAAAATCTCCAGCTGAGGTGAGGCAGAGGTACAAACCCCTCAAAGACTTTTTCCTTTGGGGAGTCTTAGCACTGGGAGTGCAGATGCTGCCGAGCACTTTTGCATTAGCAATAGTTTTATCTGACAAATTTGAAAACCAGAACTGACCCCATCATCCCCATGACCCCCTGCTGCAGAGCAGGGCTGACTCCTCCTGGCCAGTAGAAAGAGGCCCAGGCCTCCCAGGAGATTCAGAGGGCACCAAGCAGGGCTCCAGGCACTGAGCTGGAGAAAGGGCTGCAAGAAAAAGGACAAAGTGTGTGCGGCAATGGGAGAGGAATGATAAATAGCTTTGATTTTGATCAGAGCAGTCTCCCCTAACTAATCACTGTCCTTTCTTCATATGACAGTACCCCATGTCCGGAGGCAGCTGATGTCCAACAGCAGCTCCATCACCCACTTCCTCCTCCTGGCATTCACAGACACACAGGAGCTGCAGCTCTGGCCCTTCTGGCTCTTCCTGGACATCTACCTGGCTGCCCTCCTGGGCAACGGCCTCATCATCACCACCATTGCCTGTGACCATCACCTCCACACCCCCATGTACTTCGTTCTCTTCAACTGCTCCCTCATCGACCTGGGCTCCATCTCCACCACTGTCCCCAAATCCATGGCCAATTCCCTCTAGGACACCAGAGCCATCTCCTACACAGGATGTGCATCCCAAATGTTTCTGTTTCTCGTTTTCATTTCAGTAGATTATTTCCTTCTCACCATCATGTCGTACAACCGCTATGTTGCCATCTGCAAACTCCTGCACTCAGTGCTTGGCAGTGGGTTTGTCTCCTTTCAGCACATCCTGGTGGCTTTTAAGGTAAATATGAAAGTGTGATTACTCTGTCTCTTAAAGGTGCAAGCCCAGGGCAGCTGGGAACAAGAGCAAGGGACAGAGCAGCTCCCCTCCCTCTGCACTGAGACACAAGAATTGCTCTCACCTCCCAGGACTCCCTCTGATCTCCCTGAGTACAGCAGAGATGCTGAGGGTTTCTGATGTTCAGGAACATTGCCAGGGGTGGAGTGTTAGCTGTAAAACCCCAAAGCTGCCTTCTGCCCACTCAGTTCCTCATCCTTGGCAGTGCAGATGCTGCCAGACCTTCTGCACCAGGAGCAGTTCCAGAGGTCAGAGTTGAACTCCAGCAGTGTCCCCTGTCCTAATGTCCCCATGACCCCCTGCTGCAGAGCAGGGCTGACTCCTCGCAGCCAGCAGGCAGAGGACCTGCTCCTCCAGGCACATTCAGCCAGCACCAAGCTGGGCTCCAGGCACAGAGCTGGAGGAAGGGATGGGAGAAAAGGGCCAGGGTGATTGAAGCAGTGGGAAGGGAATGAGAAATGGCTTTGATTTTGATTAGAGCATTCTCCCCTAACTTCTTACTGTCCTTTCCTTCTGTTACATTATCTCAAGTGCAGAGGCAGCTGATGTCCAACAGCAGCTCCATCACCCAGTTCCTTCTCCTGGCATTCACAGACACCCGGGAGCTGCAGCTCTTGCACTTCTGGCTTTTCCTGGGCGTCTACATGGCTGCCCTCCTGGGCAACGGCCTCATCATCACCACCATCGCCTGGGACCATCACCTCCACACCCCCATGTACTTCTTCCTCCTCAACCTCTCTGTTCTTGACCTGGGCTCCATCTCCACCATTGTCCCCAAATCCATGGTCAATTCCCTCTGGGAAACAAAGGCCATCTCCTACTCAGGATGTGTTGCCCAAGTCTTTCTCTTTGTCTTCTTCCTTGGAGCAGAGTTTGCCCTTCTCACCGTCATGTCCTACGACCGCTACGTTGCCATCTGCAAACCCCTGCACTACGGGACCCTCCTGGGCAGCAGAGCTTGTGTCCACATGGCAGCAGCTGCCTGGGGCGCTGGGTTTCTCGATGCTCTGCTGCACACAGCCAGTACATTTTCCCTGCCCCTCTGCCAGGGCAATGCTGTGAACCAGTTCTTCTGTGAAATCCCCCAGATCCTCAAGCTCTCCTGCTCAAACTCCTACCTCAGGGTGTTTAGGCTTCTTAGCGGTGCTGCCTGTTTAGCATGTGGCTGTTTTGTTTTCATTGTGGTGTCCTATGTGCAGATTTTCAGGGCTGTGCTGAGGATCCCCTCGGAGCAGGGACGGCACAAAGCCTTTTCCACGTGCCTCCCTCACCTGGCTGTGGTCTCCCTGTTTGTCAGCACTGGAGTATTTGCCTACTTGAAACCTCCCTCCATCTCCTCTCCGTTCCTGGACCTGGTGGTGTCAGTTCTATATGCAGTGGTGCCTCCAGCACTGAACCCCCTCATCTACAGCTTGAGGAGCCAGCATCTCAAGGATGCAGTGTGGAAACAATTAACTGGATGGTTCTTTGAAGCAATGAACTCCTCATAATCTTCTACGTAACAGTTATCATGTAACTTATGGCAGGCCCAGACTGCCTTCTCTATTTGTTGGTGGTTTTTTATCTGTGACAATCTTGACATCCTGTTTATAATTCACTGTCTTCTTCCCTTTTCTTGCTGTTTGAATGTGTAAAGAGGAGCTGCACTCTCTGTGTGTTTAAAAAAATTAAAGAGATATTCAATGCCTTTTGTTTCGTGGTATCTTTCCTCCAAGGCCTTTTGGAGCTGCAGGGACAGTTCCTGCGGGCAGCCGTGCTGCGTGGCAGTGCTGCGCCCGCAGGCAGGGACAGGCACTGGGCACTTGTGGGACACAACAGCCTTTCCATGGAGTGAGAGGATCTCCTTAAGGCAATGACTGCAGGCTTAAGAGTCTCCCAAATAGTCTTTCAAGACCATTGCCATGAAATTGCCCCCAGATGGAAGCCCCAGTGTTCAGATAAACAGTGTCACTGTGCAGGGTTGGGACAGGCTACTAAAACCAAGCTTCTCATGTGAGACCTGAAGGAGCAGCCGGGCAGGGTCTGGTCTGTGCCCATGTGCATTCGACACCCTGGGGAACCTGCCTCAGGGCAATCGTCCTGGAGTCGCCCCTCACAACCATCATTGCCAGCACTGGTCTCTCACCCCAGCTTGTGTGAGTTGACATGGACCCAGGTGAGACCAGACTTAAGACCAAGTGTTCCTTAGGTTCCAAGAGGGCCTGTGGGAATCATATTTCCTTGAGGTCACTTCACATTGAGTGTAAAATCCCATGGGAAACAGCCTGAATATAGAACTGGGAACAGCTTCCATGAACTGAGCTCCCTGTGTTCATTCCTCATGGCTTGGTTCATCTCAGAGAAAAGCAGATCGGGGTGACACACTGCAGAGCTGAGGTGCCTCCCATCCTCTGGGAGTGACAACCAGGAGCCAGATGATGTGACTCCTGAAGTGCCTCTATATTTGAAAAAAGACCTTGTCAGTGAACATCCCTGGGTGCATTAGGGGTGCATGAGGCCCACTGAGATGCTGACTCCTGACAGAACCCTGGGATTTCTGTGTGTGACTCCAGGAACAAACCCTCCACTAGCCCAGGGAGATGCATCTCAGCTTTCTTGGACACACCCAGTGTAAGTGTTCCTGTCTGCTGTGTCACCTTGGTCCATGATTCTAAATTGTGCTCTCAAAGGTGCCAGAGCAATATGAGCCCTTTTGGGGTCCTTGGAAAAGGCAGATGTCACACCCATCTTCAGGAAAAGCAGGAATGAGAATTGGGAGAACTACAGGCAGGTCAGGCAACCCCCGACCCTAGGAAGGGGCTGGCACACGTCCTGCAGGCATTTCCAGGCCCTTGAAGGACAAGAAAGAGGTTTCTGAGCCAAAATAGGCAGGGAAAGAAGGGCATGTTGTGTACATGGAATTATGCGAGGCCTTAGACATGGTCTCTTGTGGTGTCCTCAGAGCCAGATTGGGGCTGTCTGGGATGAAGAAGTGACACTGGGTGGGAAGTTGGCTGAACAACCAAGCCCAAATTTCATCAGTGGTACAAAGTCCTCCATGCAGCCAGTTCCTGGTGGCATGGCTCAGTGCTTAAGTCAGCACTGTGAAATGTCTTTATTACCACCCTGTATGATGTGATGGAGCACACTTTCAGCTGCTTTGTGGATGATGCAAAGCTCTATGGGGGCCTTGAGCAGGGGAGTGAGACAAGAGGATGCTCAGAACACTCTTCAAAACCGGATTCTTCTGTGATGAAATGAAGTGTCATTGCTCCTCTTATTAAAATGGCTGAGCGTGAGAATCACTTAGTTTAGCCCCATCATTACAAAGAACCCTGGGGTGGTGACAGGGAATGATCTCATATCTGCAAGCAGAAGGATGTGTCCCATTAAGTGAATTCAGGCATTTCATCCTGGGCCTTTAGACCTGGAGCTGGAAAGACATCCAGCTCTCTTCTGTCCTTGCTTCAGCCTCAGTGGGCAGCAATGTCCTCAGCCAGGGGCACGGGCAGGAGGAGCTGGAGCGGTTTCTGTGGGAAACAGACCTACAACAGGGTCACAGAACTCAAGGTAGATGATCTTCAAGGACAGTATCCTCCAGGACCAGAAAGGGTCAAGACAAACCTGCTCTCAACCCGAAAAGCCATTCATGGCCCCCCTGTTGAGTGTTCGCTGCTTCAGGAACAGTTAAAAAAGGAGAGAAAGACACAGTGGATACTGCTGCATTTAGGAAGAGGAGGTGTAGACAGATCTGAGATTCCATGTGTCCTCTCTGTCCCTGCCTTCCCCAGCAAGGTCTCCCAGGCCTCTGTGACTCAGGGCAGGACTCTGGAGGAGATCAACCAGTGGTGGGTGGGGACCAAGTCAGGGATCACTTGAGCAAATGTGATCCTTCCCAGTCTGTGGGACAGGTGGGGCAGCATCCCAGGGAGCTTAGTGAGCAGGACAATGTCCCAGTGAGGCCTCTCTCCATCATCTTCCAACAGTCATGGAGACTAAGGAAACTCCCTGACCACTGACACCACTCCCGCTTGGCATGTTCTTTTCAGAAATGGCCAGTGGAGGAATAGGGAAACTAAAGGCTGTGCCCCAGGCTTTGTCCACTCAAATCCCATTTCTGGATGTCTGAAAGAGAAGGGGACTGGACTTTCCTTGCTGAGATCGTGTCTCACCATCCTTGTGTCTCACCCAAGACTTCCATGACTCAGCTCTTCTTTGACCCAGTCCTTGTATGACCTGGCTCATCTGTGACTCCTCTATGACCCGACTCTTAATGAGCTCCCTGTTCTGTGATCTGACCTGTGACCCGATTCCTGTATGATCTGATGCTTATATGACCCTTCCAGAGCTCATAAGACCTGAGTCTTGTATGTCCTGACTTCTGTGAAACTTATACAACCCGAATATTCTACAAAACTTTTATGAGCAGACTTTAAACAACTCTTCTATGACTCGATTCTTATATGACCCATCTCTTCTATGACCTCTATAAACCTTCTGTGACTGAACTTTTCTATGACCTGACTCTTCTATCACCCCACTCTTCCTTGACTCCTTTATGACAGGATGCTCTATGATCTCCCCTCTATGACCCAACTCTTCCCTGAGCCTTCTGTCACTTTCTATGACCTGACGACTCCAGGACTCTTCTATAATCCAGCTGTTCTCTGACCCGACTACTCTAAGACCCAATTCTTAAATCAATTCGACTTCTATGATTTGACTCTCCTGTGACCCCTATATTGCCAAACTAAACCCTCACGCTTCTATGACTCAGCTCTTCCACAACCCCAATATTCTATCACCCTTCTGTTACCAAACACTTCTATGACCTTCTATGACCCAGCTCTTGTCTGGATTTTCTATGATGCGGCATACTATGACCCAAGTCTTCTATGACTCTTCTATGACCTGACTCTTCTACGCAATAAATCACCTATGCCTCGTGATTTCTACAACCAGACACATCTACGACCAGACTCTTCTATGACACAACTATTCTGGGACCCAACCCTTCTATGAACCAACCCTGCTATTAACTGACCCTCCTATGACCTGACTCCCCTATGACTCCTCTGTGACACGATGCTTGTATGAGACATCTCTTCTATGACCCAACACTGCTTCATTCTGAATATTCTAGGACCCATGGGCCTTCTGTGACCCAAGACTTCTCTGCACCTTCCAAATCAAACAGTTCTAGGACCTGACTCTTCTATTAACCCCGGCTTTTAATACTCCTCTATGACCTGACTCTCCTAAGACCCGAGCCTTATCTGAACCAAGCCACCGATGACCCAACCCAACTCTTTGATCCTTCTATGACTTTCTCTGACTTGACTTCTCTATGAGTCTTCTCTAACCCAGCTCCTGTATGAGTTCAATATTCTATGACCAAACCATTCTGTGACCCAACATGGCTATGAACTGACACTTCTATGATCTGACCCTCCTATAAATCTTCTATGACCCTTCAGTGAACTGATTCTTCAATGACTCTTCTAGGACCTGACCCTTCTCTGAACAGACCCCATTATCACCAACTTTTCTAAAACCTGCATAAATATCACACTTCTACAACTCGACACTTTCAAGACCTTCATCTTCTATGACCCAACATTTCTGTGAATCTTTCAGGAATGAACTCCTCTACTAGTCCCCTAGGACCTAACTATTCTGTGTCGTGACTCTTCTCACACCCAAGATTTCTCTCATTCTATTTTGAACCAATTCTTTTATGACCCAAACATTCCAGGATCCAAGTCTTCTACAACCACATCAAGCTGTGTGAGAGCCTTGGCTCCACCCATAACTATCAAGCCTTCTTTTTTGAATAACATGCAATAACTGCTCCCAATTTGATTTTGTAATTTGAGAATGTTCATGACACCAGTGTCACTGTAGGCAAAGCCAGATCTGCCTGCCCAGGGCCTGAGGGTCAGGGCTTGGCCTTTCTGCTTCACCAAGCAAGCCCAGGCTTTTCACAGCATCACAGCTGCCTGCACTGAGCTTCTGCCCTCCTGCAATCATGGCTTCCAATTATCAGCACTAACGAGTCCCTGGGGAGGCTTTGTCACCAACAATCCTCACTGAAACCAATTAACACTTCAAGTTAGTCTGAGTTGTGTTTTGGACTTCTTAAGAGATCTCCTCAATCTCCTCTCAGCAGCTGAGGTTCTAGACTCAGCAGCAAATCCACCCTGGGTCTCATTAAAACAAAGAAAGCTTTAACAAGCTCTTTCTCTTCCTGTTGTTTTCTTCAGGTCTTCAAGCCTTGGACATCTCCCTGGAGTCATTTCCCAGTGTGGTTAAAGAGGAAGATTTCAAACTGCACCTAAAAAAATACTTTCTGTTTATAGTTTATATTTCATTCATTTTCAGCTCAGAGAACAAATGACAGAAGCATCCTCCAATGGGCATTGATGGTGAATGTCACCTCCAGAGGTCTGGGCAGCATGGAAAAGCATCCCTTGAGGTCTGACCCTGCATGGACAGCCTTGCTGCTCACCTCCCTAGCCCCCCAATTTCTGGCAGTGACCACATGGCACTTGTATCCCTTTTCATGATGTTCCTTTCCTGTTCCATTCTGATAGCTTAGGGGAATGAGATCATTCTTTCAGCTTCCTGGTGGTACAACTCCCTCTTCTCCACCTCCCCAGTGATTTTCCTGCCCAAGTGATGCAATGACGGGAGGGAACATCAGGGGTGGCTTCAGCCTATTTCTCAGGAGGTTCCCCTGAAGCCCCAGGGACACCTTGAAGAAGCCCAGAGGGGACAGAGAAAGTGCTGCCTTAGGTGCTCCTCTGCCGCTGAGCTGGGCTGGACTCCTGGCAGGGAGGGAGCTCATAATGAGACAGGAGTTTAGAAAAGAGCCAGTTCAGCACAGGAGCAGCTCCTCTGCCAAGCCCAGTGGGGCTGAGTCCTCTCTCTGCAGGCATAGAGGGGACGAGGAGGGAGCAGAGAGAGGGGAAAGGCAGGGTAGTGTAGGGGAATCCCTGCACCTCTTAGTAGAAGGCAGTGCAGCTTCAGTTCCTAGAGGGATCTCCTAAAGGGGACACATCCCAGACGTTATGTAGTCTGTTAGTACAACCCTCACTTTCTTTAGATGGGAGGAGGAGGAGGACTTGCAGCAGATGAGGGATTTTCCACTGAACCATCAGAGGGACAGAACGCAACCGCTGCCTTCTGCTGCTGGCTGTGGGGGTGGAAAGGTGAATCTGCACCGGTGGATGCCCAGGATTGGTCTTCCAAACAGTTGATTGTGGTGGGGTGGGGAGAAGCTGTTGTGGAAGGAGAAACTCGCAGCAAGGCAGAGTCATTCTGCTTCCAAGGGCTCTGGGTCACCCCTAGAATATTTCTAAAGGGATGTCTCAAAGTCAAAGAAGGGGTTGCTATACAGGTAAGGAGCTGGCCTGAGACTGTTTTCTGTTTCCTTTTCCAGGAGAGCAGGGAGTGGGGAGAGAAAAGGTGCCTTCAGGAACTTCTCTCCCTATGGACAGCACCAGCCTCACCTCTGCTGGACCCATGAGGTTGTTCAGCCTTTTTTCCCCTGAAAACAGGAACCTGCGCCCAGCAGTGCCCTGCAAACAGGAAGGTTTGAGTAAGGGAGTGCCCAGAAGGTCAGATGAGGTCTGAGAGCAGGGAGAAACATGGCACAGGGAAACACCTCCAGTGAGGCAAATATCCAGGCAGAAGGGAGA
The DNA here is from genome assembly GCA_033459285.1 of Clamator glandarius. Classification (NCBI taxonomy): domain Eukaryota; kingdom Metazoa; phylum Chordata; class Aves; order Cuculiformes; family Cuculidae; genus Clamator; species Clamator glandarius. The sequence continues at coordinate 384,528 of JAUNZM010000866.1, read as the reverse complement.
GGATCACAGAATGGGAGAAATAAAAATAGAGATGTTAGGGAGGGAGAATTCAGAAAGCTCTGTGTGATCCTCTCCAGTGCAGCCGCTTCCTCTGAACAAGCCCCCTTGCCTCCTCTCAAACACAGAAAAGCCTCTGCCCTCAGGGCTCTGGGCTCCAAGGCTGAGCCCCCTCCTCTGCAGCCACATCTCCAGTGCCCTCTCCAGAGCCCAGGGTCTGAGAGCAACTGCCCAGCAAGGTTGGTGTCTGGGAGGGGGCGAGCTCAGCTGGGGAAGGGGAAACGCTGTCTGTGTGCCCGGCTGCCTCTGCCCTGGCCTCTCACAGCCAGACCCTCTCTCTCTTTCTCCTTGTTTCTCCCCTTTTCTCTGTTCTTTCTATTATTCTCTTGTTGTCGCTGCCAGGCTCTCTGGAAATGGAAGGCACAGCTGCAGAGTCACCCACTGCCCTGGTGGCTCCTTTCCTGCAGTTGTGTCCATAGGAACCTGTGTCCCTGCTTTGCTCTTAGCTGTGAAGCTGTGGGCAATGTAGTCATTGGGGCTGGGGAAGGAGCTGAATCTCCCTTCATCTAATGACACCTTGAGGACATTTGGCTTTCTCCTTAAGTGTCCTTCCAAGCTGTGAGTTTCCCTCCAGGATATAAACATGACCTGTCACATCTTGCTGTGACCTGGAAGCCCCATGGAGAAGCAAGGAGACGCTCCAGCAAAGGAAATTCTGTTGGGTTTGTGAAATGAGCTGTGTGTGTCCTGGGGTGAATATGGGTTCTGAGAACATAGGAAAGGGTGAGACATTGAGTGTTGTGAGGCAGATCCTTTTGCTCACAGCAGTACCTGGTGGCTTTTTAGGGTAACATGGGAGTGTGATCACCCTCCATCTCAAAAAGGCACAAGCCCAGGTCAGCTGCAAATGAGAGTGAGGGACAGAGCAGCTCCTCTCCCTCTGCACTGAGCCACAGGCAATGCTCTCGCCCTGAGCAACTGCTTTGTTATCCCTGCATGCAACAGAAAGTCTGAGGGTTTCTGATATCACCCTCTCAAACATGGTGGAGACTGTGGATTCTTATAAGTGGGAGTGCAGATACTGAGAAGGCCTTTGGCATGGGGAGCAGTTTTAACTGTAAAATTGGAACACTAAGGCTGCACACGCCATCCCCATGACACTCCTGCAGAGCAGGGCTGGCTTCTCTCAGCCAGCAGCTAGAGGCCTTGCTCCTCTGGCACATTGAGCCAGCACCAAGCAGGGCCCCAGGTATGGAGCTGAATGATGATCTCCTGGGAAAGAAGAAGCAGTGAAGAGTGTGCATTGTGAGAAATGGCTTTGATGTTCCTAAAAGACATCTCGCCTAATTTTCACTGCCTTCTTTTTTCATGCTCAGTGCTTCACATCCAGAGGCAGCAAATGTCAAACAGCAGCTCCATTAACCAGTTCCTCCTCCTGGCATTTGCAGACACACGGGAGCTGCAGCTCTTGCACTTCTGGCTCTTCATGGGAATCTTTGTGGCTGCCCTGCTGGGTAACAGCCTCATCATCACCACCATTGCCTGCGACCACCGCCTCCACACCCCCATGTACTTCTTCCTCCTAAACATCGCCTTCCTCGACTTGGGCTCCATCTCCACCACTGTTCCCAAATCCATGGCCAATTACCTCTGGAACTCCAGAGCCATCTCTTATGCGGGATGTGCTGCCCAGGTTTTCTTTCTGTTCTTCTTGTTCGGTGCAGAGCATTCTCTTCTCACCATCATGTCCTATGACCGCTACGTTGCCATCTGCAAACCCCTGCACTATGGGACCCTCCTGGGCACCAGAGCTTGTGTCCACATGGCAGCAGCTGCCTGGGGCGCTGGGTTTCTCTATGCTCTGCTGCACACGGCCAGTACATTCTCCCTGCCCCTCTGCCAGGGCAATGCTGTGGACCAGTTCTTCTGTGAAATCCCTCAGATCCTCAAGCTCTCCTGCTCACACTCCTACCTCAGGGTGGTTTGGCTTCTTTACATTAGTGCCTGTTTAGGATGTGGCTGTTTTGTTTTCATTGTGGTGTCCTATGTGCACATCTTTATGGCTGTGATGAGGATCCCCTCGGAGCAGGGACTGCACAAAGCTTTCTCCACGTGCCTCCCTCACCTGGCTGTATTCTCCCTGCTTATCAGCACTGGTACGGTTGCCTATCTGAAGCCCCCCTACATCTCTTCTCCATCTCTGAACCTTGTGGTGTCATTTCTGTACTCAGTGGTGCCTCCAGCACTTAACCCCCTCATCTACAGCTTCAGAAACCAGCAGCTCAAGGATGCAGTGTGGAAATGGATAACTGGATGTTCTTCATAAGTAATACATTTCCCATCTTCATTGCAATTTCCATGTAAGCCGTTGTGTGTCCAGCCTGTCTTCTTTATTTATTGGCTGTTGTGGTGATTCATGTTCAACCCCTTGAGCTCCATGTAGAACAGTAGAAAGCACTGTCATGGTCTGACTCCAGTAACAGGTCGGTTCCACACAACCACTCACCCTTTCCCCCATGTTTTGAATGGGAAGAGGATTGGAAGGGAAAGTGAGAAAACACATGGGTTGTGACAATAACATTTTAATTGCTAAAGCAAAACTGTGCTTGCAGGCAAAGCACATCAAGGGATTCATTAACTATGTCTAGTTGGCAGGAAGGTGTTCAGTTGTCTCCAGGACAGCGAGGCTCTGTCTACAGTAGCGGCTTCTTAGAAAGACAAATGACATCATTTTGAACATTCTCAACCTCTTCTTTTTAACCCAATTTTGAGTGCAGACTGTAGCATCCCATGTTACAGCAAGTCCCCTTTGTCAGTTAGGCTCATCTGTTCCAGCAGTGTCCCCTCCAAGCTTCTTGTGCACCCCGAGTCCACTCCCTATTGGATCCGTGTGAGGAGCAGAAAAGACCTTGATGCTGTGTGAGCCCTGCTCAGCAATACTGAAAACCTCCCTGGGTTATCAACAGCACAAGTCCAACCTTCACTCTCACTCTAGTCACATTTAAGAATGTTGACTCTACCCAAAAGAAACCAGCACAATAAGCCAAGTGACTTCCCGTCCCCATCACTCACATGGCCACCAGTGACAGCACAATCATATCTCAGGTCAGATTCCTTCTCCAACTTTGTTCCTAACTCAGTTATGAGGAGCAGATGCACCAGCCCGGTGTCTGTTCATACCCAAACAGCTTTTCAGCCAGGAGTTATCTAGAAATTGTCCCCCCAGGCAAGGTGCCTGCTCCTGCCCCTCCACACACTCAGCCACCTCTGACCTCACAAGGGCCATCAAAAGTCAGGACACTGCTCCTGCTCTGTGACATAATCAGACACCAGTGACATCACAAGCCCCTGTGGAACACAAAAGCCTGGAGCGAGCCTGCAAGGTGTGGTTTTCTTTCTATTCTTCTTGTTGGGTGCAGAGTATTGCCTCCTCACAGTCATGTCCTATGAGCACTATGTTGCCATCTGCAAACCCCTGCACTACGGGACCCTCCTGGGCAGCAGAGCTTGTGTCCACATGGCAGCATCTATCTGAGGTGGCTGTTTTATGTTCATTGTTGTGTCCTATGTGCAGATCTTCAGGGCTGTGCTGAGGATCCCCTCTGAGCAGGGACGGTATAAAGACTTTTCCACATGCCTCCCACATCTGACTGTGGTCTCCCTGTTTATCTGTACCTCCTTTTTTGCTTACCTGAAGCCCCCTTCCTCCTCCTCCCCATCCCTGGGTCTGGTGCTGGCAGTTCTCTACTCAGTGGTTCCTCCAGCACTAAACCCTCTCATCTACAGCTTGAGGAACCAGCAGCTCAAGGATACAGTTGGGAGACTGACATGTGACTCTTTTTAAGCAGCAATAAGCTGTCCATCTTCATCTCGGTTTCCCTTGCAATATAATGCAACACAGAGCCAGCCTTTCTTTGGTAGCTTATTTACATTCATTTGAGGTTTATTTTTCTTGGTTTTAATAAAGTTGTCCACAGAGAAATATTCTTGTGTCCCAGCTTTGCTCTGAACTGTGAGGCTGTGGGCAGCTCAGGCAAAGGGGCTGGGGAATGAGCTGAATCTCCAGTAATCAAATGCCACCTTGAGCACACTTGACTTTCTCCTTAGGTGTCCTTCCAAGCTTTGAGTTTCCCTCCAGGATGTAAACATGATCTGTCACATCTTGGTGTTACCTGGAAGCTCCATGGAGAAGCAAGGAGATGCTCCAGTCAAGGAAATGCTGTTGGGTTTGTGAAATGAGACATGTGTGTCCTGGGCTGAAGATGGGTTCTGAGACTTTAGAGAATGGTGAGACACTGAGTGGTGTGAAGCAGATGCTTCTGTTTCCAGCAGGGCCTTGTGGCTTCTCAGGGTAACATGGGAGTGTGATGCCCCTCCATCTCAGAAAGGTGGAAGCCCAGATCAACTGAAGACAAGAGCAAGGGACAGAGCAGCTCCCCTCCCTCTGCACTGAGCCACAGGCACTGCTCTCTCCTTGCAGGAATTGCTTCATTGTCCCTGAATGCAACTGAAAGTCTGAGAGTTTCTGACATCACCCACTCAAACATGTTGGAGACTGCTTTCTTAACACTGGGAGTGCAGATGCTGAGAACTCCATTTGCATGGGGAGCAGATTTAACTGGAAAATTAGAACACTAGGTCTGCTTGCACCATCCCCATGACCTCCCTGCAGAGCAGGGCTGATTCCTTGCAGCCAGCGGGCAGAGGTCCTGCTTCTCCAGCACATTCAGCCGGCACCAATCAGGGCTACAGGCATGGAGATGAAAGTGGATCTCCTGGGAAAGGAGAAGCAGTGGGACAGTGTGCATTGTGAGAAATGGCTTCCACGTTCCTCAGAGACATCTTGCCTAATTTTCACTGCTGATTCTTCATGTTTAGTGCTTCATGTTCAGAAGCAGCAAATGTCCAACAGCAGCTCCATAACCCAGTTCCTCCCTCTGGCATTTGCAGAGACACGGGAGCTGGAGCTCTTGCACTTCTGGCTCTTCCTGGACATCTACCTGGCTGCCCTCCTGGGCAAACGACTAATCATCATCACCATCGCCTGTGGCCACCACCTCCACACCCCCATGTACTTCTTCCTCCTCAGCCTCACCCTCCTTGATGTGGGCTCCATCTCCACCACTCTCCCCAAATCCATGGCCAATTCCCCCTGGAACACCAGGGTCATTTCTTATGTGGGATGTGCTGCCCAGGTTTTCTTTGTATTCTTCTGGGGGCAGAGTTTTCTTTTCCCACCATCATGTCCTATGACTGCTATGTTGCCATCTGCAAACCCCTGCACTACGGGACCCTCCTGGGCACCAGAGCTTGTGTCCACATGGCAGCAGCTGCCTGGGGCACTGGGTTTATCACTGCTCTGCTCAAGCTCTCCTGCTCTCACTCCTACCTCAGGGAGGTTCAGCTTCTTGTGCCTGTATATTCTGTGTCTATTTTGTTTTCATTATGGTGTCCTATGTGCAGACCTTCAGGACAGTGCTGAGGATCCCCTCTGAGCAGGGACTGCACAAAGTGTTTTCCACGTGCCTCCCTCACCTGGCCATTGTCTCCCTGTTTACCAGCACTGGCATGATTGCTTGTCTGAAGCCCCTTCCCTCTCCTGTCCATTTCTGAACCATGTAATATCAGTTTTTTATGTGGTGGTTCCTCCAGCACTGAACCCCTCCATCTACAGCTTCAGGAACCAGCACCTCAAGGACACAGTTTGGAAACTGATAACTGGATGTTCTTTGTAAGCACTAAATTGCCCATCTTCTTCTTCTTCATGGCAAATATAACGTGACTCGTTGCATGTCCAGCCTGCCATCTTTATTTTTGTTGTTGTTCTGGTGCTACATGTTCAACCCTTTGAGCTCCATATAGAGCACCAGAAAGCACTGTCATGGTTTAACTCCAGTAACAGCTCAGTTCCTCACAGCCACTCTGTCTTTCCCCCGTGGTGAGATAGGGGAGAGGATTGGAAGGGAAAAGTGAAAAAACACAGGGGTTGAGACAAAACGTTTAAAATGATAAAACAAAACTGTGCTTGCAAGCAAAGCAAATTGAGAGATTCATTCACTATGTCCAGTCAGCAGGAAGGTGTTCAGCCCTCCCCAGGACAGCAGGACTCCATCAACAGTAATGGTTTCTTAGAAAGAAAAAAGAAATCATTATGAATATCCTCAAACTCCTCTTCTTTTTAACTCAAATTTAATTGCAGAGTGTGGTCTCCTATGTTATAGAAAGTCCCTTTGGTCAGTTAGGGTCAGCTATTCCAGCAGTGTCCCCTCTCCGTTTCTTCTACACCCCATCTTTACTCCCTGGTAGTGCCGTGTGAGGAGCAGAAAAGACCTTGATGCTCTATAAGCCCTGATCAGCAGTAACAAAAAAACATCCCTGGGTTATCAACAGCACAAATCCAAACCTCAGCTACATTCTGGCCACGGTGAAGAATGTTAACTCTACCCAAAACAAACCAGCACAATAAGCCAAGTGACTTCTCATCCCCATCCCCCACACGGCCACCAGTGACACCACAAGCATCATCTCAGGCCAGGCCCCTTCTCCACTCCTGTTTTTCTGTCAGCCATGAGGGACATAACGAAGCTCCAAGAGCCTGGCCCCAGTTTCCAGTCCTATCAGTTAATCAGCCACATCTGACCTCACAAGGGCCATCAAACGTCAGGTCACTGCTGCTGCCCTGTGACATAATCAAACACCAGTGACATCACAAGCCCCTGTGGAACACAAAGGAATGCTTGGAACCTACATAGTGTAGTGGTACCAGAGACATCCCATGTTCCTGTGCAAGGCAGGAACCTGCTCCTGGTCTGAGATCTCCTCAGCCACCAGGGACATCCCAAAGCAGCAGCACAAACCAGGGCTTTGCTCCTGCCCTGCCACCCCTTGGGATGCTGAGACATCAAACACACCCTCACAAGCAAAGGGGCTGCTCCTCTGCTCAAACCTTCTCAGCACTTCTGGCCTCAGAAGCACCTGCACAGCCCAGGACATCTCGTGCCCTGCCACCCACTGACCCAGGCAGCAGCAAAAGGCAGGGGCTGGTCCTGCCCTAGACCATCTTTAGGGACCTGTGACCTCACAGGCAGCACCACAAGCCAGGGCCCTGCTCCTGCCCTGCCCTCTGATCAGTCACAGGTGGCATCCCAAGCACCAGCACCAGCCAGATGCCTCCTCCTGGCCTCTCAACTCCTCACCCATCAGTGACAATGTGAGCAGCTGCACAGACCAGGGCTCCCTCCTGCCTCATCACCTACTCAGACACCTGGGGCATCCCAAAAAACTGCAAAAGCCACATGCATGCCCCTTGCTCTACTTGCTGCAGAGACACCAGTGACATCATAAGGACCTGCACCACCAGCTGTCTGTTCATTCCCAGTCAGCTCCTGAGGCACCAGGGGCAGCAGAAGCAGCTGCACAAGCCAGGGTCCTGCTCCTGCCCTGGCACCTATTAAACCACCAGCATCATCACAAGCACCTGCGGGAGCCAGAGGCATGTTCCTGCCCTTAAGTGCTTTTGACAGGACAAGCTCTTGGTGAGCTGGAGCATCCTGGTGCAGTGGGAGGTGCCCCTGCCCATGGCCGGGAGGTAGAACTGGGGAGGATTTGAGGTCCCTTCCAGTCCAAACCACTTCATGATTCCATGATGCCGTGCACTATGTCCAAAGCAATATAGCCCTTATTTAAACCAAAAACAAACAAGAAAAAAAACCCAAAACAAAAGAAAAAAACCCAAACCCAGCAAAAATTCACACTGTGCCTGATCAGATGCTATACAAAATGCACTTTATTTTTAACACAGTCCACCACAAACCACCCAGTGGGAACTGTTCCCATATCCGCACGGCCTGGAAAGCAGGTGGGTGTTCACTGGAGGTCACAGAGGTTTGTGCGGAGGGACTGCAACAGCTCTGAGACATTGAGTGTGTCCGGAGTAGCAACGCGGCCAGCTGGGTGCTGGCTGGTGCTGGCTTTTTGGCTCCCAGGGAGAACTCAGCTGTGTTGTCTCCTGAGGTGACCACTGCAGGGTTGGTTACTGAGGTGGACTCTGCAGGGCTGGCTCCCAAGAAGCACTGGGTGCAGGAGTGCCAACACCCTGCCCGTGTGCGTGGTTGGACCTCTCACGGACCTCTCAGGGCTGGTTGCTGGTGGTCCAACTTCACAGACTGTAGTGCCGCTGCAGGGAGAGGCTGCAGGGCCTTCCCTTCACTGTCCACCTGCAGGCGTGAGTGGGCAAGCTATGCAGAACTCCTCGTGGTTGGCATCCGCTCACGTCGAGCAGCAGGCGCTCCAACGGCTGCCGGCAGAGGGGGCAGGTCCTGCTCATCCTGGCCCAGTGCTGGATGCACATGAAGCAGAAGCTGTGCATGCAGTTGGCCACGTAGGTGGTGTCTGTGATATCCTCCAGGCAGATGGGGCACTCGGGGGCTTCTGCTGCCTCCACCGGCCCTGCCTGGGGCTGCTGGCTCCTGTCGTCGTCCCATTCACCAGAGCTTATTGTTTCAGGACCGCTTGTGTGCCTCCTTCTGCAGGAGTAGATCCACCAGCACCCAATAACTCCCACCGCTGCAGGCACAGCACAGACCATAATATTGCGGAAGGATAACGGCATTTTGAAGAGCCTCAGCTGATGCCACCTGCTTCCTCCAGATCCTCCTGGAGAGTGAGTGCAGAGGGTGCTTGTCCTGGACAGCAGAGAGGTCTCCTAGGACACAGGGCAGCATCACAGAGGGTGACATCATAGAGGCCACGGCCAGAACCATGGTTGGGGTTGGAAGGGGCCTCAAACATCCTTCTGGTCCAACCCCCCCCTGCCATGGGCAGTCACACTTTCTACTCCATCAGGTTCTCAAAGCCACATCCAACCTGACCTTGAACACTACCAGTGATGGGGCATCCACAGCTTCTCTGGGAAACCTGATCCAGTGTCTCAGCATCTTTTTCATAGAAAGCCCCTTCAGTTATTGAAAGAGTGCAATTGGCTCTCCCTGGAGCCTTGTCTTCTCAAGCCTGAACAGCCCCAGGATCTCCCCAACCCAGCTGCAGGACCCTTCACTCTGCCCCATGGAACCCCCCCACAAGGTTCACGTGGACCCACTGCTCCAGTGTGCAAAGGGGGGGGGCTTTTTCTCACAAATTCCCAGAAATTCAGTAACTTGAAAACTCTTTAGCAGATCTAAGGGTCTCCAGTGGAAGAGAAGTCTTCATTCCAACAGTGATGTTTCTATGATTCTATCAATTCCTTTAATGGATTGTGCTGGGTTCTCCTTCATGAGTGCAGAAGCTTTGCAGATGCCACATGGGAATCTGTTTGTTGTGAACCCTGCAGGTTTTCACCTCTTTTGACTGCTACACTGGGAAAATTGTAGAAGTTTGGCATCTCTTGTAACACCCTCCTGGGTCTGGGTCTGCGGCTGCCATGTGGCTGTGCCTCTTCTCTTGAGATGCTCCTCAAATCTCAGCCCACCCGACTGATCTGTCTGAATGAGGAAGTTTTCTCTCCCTTCTGCTGTGGAGAAATGCCCTTGCCACGTATCCAGGGGTTCCCTTACTTCCCTGAACTCCCTTGTGATGGCCCCAAAGAGTCCTCACTGGCCCTTAGAAAATACCCTTCAAGGCACCAGAGCTCAGAACATGATTCCTGAGCAGAAGCTGTTGATTGTAGGGGTGTTTTGCTCCATTTCTTTTCCTGGCTGGTACTGGCAAGTGTGCAGTTTGTCCTTGCAGCCCCAGTGACTCTCATGGTTATGAGGACTCTTCTGCACAACTCTGTCCTTCCCTGCCCTGGAGACTTCCTTGTCCCAGTGTCCCCTGGGCTGGAGGGGAGAAGGACGCGCAGCTGGAGCCCCAGGAGTTAGTCAAACACGCAGCCAAACTGAACTCGGTGCTGGAGACGAGCCAGGTGAGGGCACCAGAGCTCCTCCAGGGAAAGGGGAAGGATGCCATGGAGTTCAAGACTCCAACTCCCAGCACAACATGGGGTGAAGGTGCAAGCTCCCAGCCTCCTTTGGGATGATGGACTCCAGCACCCAGCCTGCCATGGGGTGAAGGACTCAACTGCAACTGCAGACTCATAAGAGTGGTTTGGGTTGCAAGGGACCTGAAAGATCTTCCAGTTCCAGCCCCTGCCAATGGCACGGACACCTCTCGCTGGACCAGGCTGCTCAAAGCCCCATCCAGCCTGGGTTGAACACCTCCAGGGATGGGGCAGCCAAAATTTCTCTGAGCAACCTGGCTCAGGGCCTCCCCACCCTCACCGTGAAGAATTTCTTCCTAATGTCTAATCTAAATCTTCCCCCTTCCCATTTCAAGCCATTTCCCCTCATCCTATCACTCCATGGCCTTGGAAAACGTCCCTCTCCATCTCTGCCATAGCCCCTTCAGGCACTGCAAGGCTGCTCTAAGTTCTCATCAGTCTTCTCTTCTCCAGGCCATACAATCCCAGCTCTCTCAGCCTGTCCTAATAGGGGAGATGCTCCAGACCTCTGATGATCTTCGTGGCTTCTTCTGGACCTCCTCCAAGACTTCCATGTCCTTCTTCCATATCCTTTTTCTATGTTAGCCGGTTATTAACTTTTTAGTGTTTCAATGACTTCTTCTCCTTTTACTTATCTAAAATAAAAAGACATCTTGTTCATTTTTTCACCCAACACTATATTCAGGTATTATTTTATATCATCTGTCTTCCATAACTGCCATTTTAGTAAATCTACTAAATAATGAATAACTACTTCCACTTGACATCAGCAATGAGTTTCTAATGCTTCTGAAGTGAATGTTCAGCTCTCCACAAAACACTCTACTACTGCAGAAACTCATTCCTGATTTCCCTTGTTCATTCTCCACGCATTGGAATCATAGAATCATAGAATCGCCAGGTTGGAAGAGACCCACCGGCTCATCGACTCAGACCATTCGTATCAGACACTAAACCATGTCCCTCAGCACCTCATCCACCCGCATCTTAAACCCCTCCAGGGAAGGTGAATCAACCCCCTCCCTGGGCAGCCTGTTCCAGTGCCCAATGACCCTTTCCATGAGAATTTTTTACTGATGTCCAGCCTGAACCACCCCTGGCAGAGCTTGAGGTCATTCCCTCTCGTCCTGTCCCCTGTCACTTGGGAGAAGAGCCCAGCTCCCTCCTCTCCACAACCTCCTCTCAGTAGTTGGAGAGAGCAATGAGGTCTCCCCTCAGCCTCCTCTTCTCCAGGCTAAACACCCCCAGCTCTCTCAGCCGCTCCTCATAAGGCCTGTTCTCCAGCCCCTTCACCAGCTTCGTTGCTCTTCTCTGGACTCGCTCCAGAGCCTCAACATCCTTCTTGTGGGGAGGCGAGAAGCCTCATGGCCCTTGCTGCTGGTTCATTCTTTCGGTAAGCTGGTGTCTTGTTTTACATCTCAAGCTCACTCGTTATGGTACAGATCATTAATCTCTACATGAATCTTGTGATGGAAAGAAGTAAGAAGGAAGGATATCCAGCAGTTCATGCCTTTGATATTTTATTCCATTGCAAACTAAGTTCTTGGGGCTGCGCAGCAGGGAAGAGATGGACCAGAGGTGTGGATCTCTTCAAGCAGGATGTTGTCTGAGTCCCTGTCTACCGGAATCACCATCTGACTCTTGCGGTGAGTCAAACTGGCTTTTTGTTTGGAATTGGATGTCCCAATTCTGTCCCAAAACCCACTCCCTGTGTCCCCAGATCCACCTTTTCTGTCATAAACCCACTCCCTGTACCCCCAAATCCACCTTTTCTGTCTTAAACCCACTCCCTGTGCCACCAAATCCACCTTTTCTGTCTTAAACCCACTCCCTGTGCCCCCAAATCCACCTTTTCTGTCCTAAACCCACACCCTGTGCCACCAAATCCACATTTTCTGCACAAAAATCCACTATTTGTCCCCCCAAATCAACCTTTTCTGTACCCAAACCCACCTCCTGCGCACCCAAATTCAACTTTTCTGCCCTAAAATCCACTTTTTGTGCCCTAAACCCTACTCCCTGTGCCCCAAAATCAATATTTTTGCCCCCAAATCCACTTTTCACCCAAATCTACCTTTTCTGCCCCAAAATCCACTCTTTGTGCCACTAAATCTACATTTTGTGCCCCAAAATTCACCTTATCTGCCCCAAAATCCACCCTCTGCCCCCAAATCCACCTTTACTGCCTCAAAATCCATCTTTTCTTCCACAAAACCTATGCCCTGTGACTCAAAATCCACCTTTTCTGACACAAAAATTCATCTTTTCTGCACAAAAATCCACTAATTGTACCCCCAAATCCACATTTTGTGTCCCAAAACCCACCTCCTGCCACCCAAATCCACCTTTTATGCCTCAAAATCCACCTTTTGTGCCACTAAATCTACCTTTTCTGCCCCAAAGCCAATTCACTTTTCCTGAAAATCCACTTTTAATGCGCCAAAATCCACCTTTCCTTCCCTCAAACCAACACCCTGCAGCTCGAAATCCACCTTTTCTGCCCCAAAACCCACCACCTGCACCCTGAAATCCACCGTTTCTGCCCCTAAATCCACCTTTTATGCGCCCAAATCCACCCTGTGACCAAAAATACAACTTCTGTGCAAAAAAATCCAATTTTTCTATCCCCAAATCCACCTTTTGTTCCCCAAACCCCACCCTGTGCCCCAAATCCACCTTTTCAGCCCCATAATCCACATTTTCTGCACCCTAAAATCTACATTTCCTGTCCCAAAATCCACCTTTTCTGACCCAAAATCCACTTCTGTGCCCCAAACCCCACCCCTGTGCCCCAAAATCTACATTTCGTGCCCCATACCTACCCCTGTGCCCCAAAACCCACTTGCTGTGCCCCAAAATCTACCCCCTCTGCTCCCACATCCACATTCTTGGTCCAAAATTCCACCTTTTCTGCGACAAAATCCAGGTTTCTACCCTAACCCCCACCTCCTGCACCTCAAAATCCACATTTTCTGCCCCAAAATCCAGGTTTTGTGCCCCCTAAATCTAACTTTTGTTCCCCAAAACCCACAACTTAAGCCCAACATCCACCTTTTCTGCCCCCAAATCCACATTTTCTGCTCCAATATGAAGACCCTATGACTCAAAATCCACCTTTTCTGCCCAAAATCCACATTCTGTTCCCCCAAATCCAATTTTTCTGCCCCCAAATCCAGATTTGCTACCCCAAAACCAAGCCCCTACGACTCAAATCCACCTTTTCTGTCCCAAAATCTACCTTATCTTCCCCAAAATTCACTCTGGGACTCAAATTCCACTTCTTCTGACCCAAAATCTATCTTTCCTGTGCAAAAATCCACTAATTGTGCCCCCAAATCCACAATTTGTTCCCCAAACCCCATTCTCTGCACCCCCAAATCCAACTTTTGTGCCCCAAAATCCACCTTTTGTGTCCTAAATCCCACTCCCTGTGCCTCAAAGTCAACATTTTTTGCCCCAAAATCTACATATTCTGCCCCAAAACCCACCTTTTGTTCCCCAAACCCCACCCCTTATTCCCCAAAATCCACCTTTAATGCACCAAAATCCAGATTTTCTTCCCTCAAACCAACACCCTGCGACTAAAAATCCACCTTTTCTGCCCCAAATCCACATTGTGTGCCCCAAAATCCCCTTTATGTGCCCCCAAATCCATCTTTTCTGCCAAAATTTCCACCTTTTTTGCCCTAAAATCCACCTTTCTGTCCCAAAACACACTCCCTGTGCCCCAAAATCCACTTTTGTGCCCCCAGATCCACCTTTTCTGCCCTGAAATAAAACCTTTCTGGCCCTAAATCTACATTTTGTGCCCCAAACACCACCCCTTACATCTTAAAATTCACCTTCTCTGCCCCAAAATCCAGGTTTTGTGCCCCAAAACACACCCCCTGCACCTCAAAATCCACATTTCCTGCCCCTAAAGCAACAACCTGGGACTCAAAATCCACCTTTTCTGCAACAAAATCCACCCTGTGCCCCAAAATCCACATTTTCTGTCCCAAACCCCACTCCCTCTGCCCTCAAATCCACCTTTTCTGCACAAAAATCCATTATTTGTGCCCCCAAATCCATTTTGTGCCCCAAACCCACACTCTTCACCCCAAAATCCACCTTTTGTGTACCCAAAACCATTCCCTGTGCCTCAAAATCAACATTTTTGCCCCAAAATCCACATTTGGGGCACAAAAATCCACCTTTTGTTCCCCGAAATCCAATTTTTCTACCCCCAAATCCACCATATATGCCCCCAAATCAACCTTTTCTGCCCCAAAACCAACCCACTGCTCCCCAAAATTCACCTTTTCTGTCCCAAAATCCATTTTGTGCCCCAAAATCCACTTTTCCACCCCAAAATCCACTTTTCTGCCACAAAATCCACATTTTCTGCCCCAAAATTCACGTTTTGTGTCCCAAAACAAACCCCTTCACCCCAAATCCACCTTTTGTGGCCCAAAACTCCCTTTTGTGCCCCCAAAATCCACCTTTTGGCCCTAAATCTCCCTTTTCTGCCCCCAAAATCCAACTTTTGTGGCCAAAATCTCAACCCCTGCACCTCAAATCCACCTTTTGTGCCTCAAAGTCCACTTTTTATGCTCCAAAATCCAATATTTGTGCCCCAAACCCCACCCTCTGCACCTCAAACCCACCTTTTGTGCCTCAAAATCCACCTTTTATGCTCCCAAATGCAATATTTGTGCCCCCAAATCCACTTTTTGTGCCCCAAACCCCATCCCTGTGCCCCCAAATCCACCTTTTGGTTTCCAAAACCCTCCACTTAAGCCTCAAAATCCACCTTTTATGACCCAAAATCCACATTTTATGCCCCAAAACTAACACCTTGCAACTCAAAATCCACCATTTCTGCCCAAAATCCACATTCTGTTCCCCCAAATCCAATTTTTCTGCCCCCAATCCAGATTTTCTACCCCAAAACCAAGCCCCTATGACTCAAATCCACTTTTTCTGTCCCAACATCTACCTTATCTGCCCCAAAAACCACTCTGTGACTCAAAATCCACCTTCTCTTCTCCAAGATCCAGGGTTTCTGCCACAAATCCACACCATGTTCCCCAAAATCCACATTTTCTGCCCCAAAATCCACATTTTCAGCCCCATAATTTACCACCTGCACTCCAAAATCTACATTTCTTCTCCCCAAATCCACCTTTTCTGACCCAAACACCAAATTTTCAGCCCCAGAATCTGCCTTTCGTGCCACAAATCCTACCTTTCTGCCCTAAAATCCAACCCTTATGCCCCAAAATCCTACTTTTGTGCTTAAAAACCCACTCCTTATGCCCCTAAATCCATCTTTTATGGACCAAAATCCATCCTGTGCCCCCAAATTCACATTTCTGCTCCAGAACCCACACCTTGCACCCCAAATCCACAATTTTGCCCCCAAATTCAACTTTTCTGCTCCAAATTCAAAGGCCCCTAAATCAACCTTTTGTGACCCAAAATCTACCTTTAGAGCCCCAAAATCCTCCTTTGGTGCCCCAAAACACACACCCTGCGCTCCAAAATCAACCTTTTACAGGTTCTGTGTGCCAAAAACATACGTCCTCCACCTCCAAACCCACCTTTTGTGCCCCCAAAGCCACGTTTTCTGTCCCAAACCTCACCCCTGCACCCCCAAAAACACCTTTTCTGCCCTAAAATCTACTTTTTGTGCCCCAAAATCAACACAATCAGCCCCAAAATCTACATCTCTTGTTCCAAAATGAAACTTTCTGCCACCAAATTCATCTTTTTTCCACCAATCCAACTTTTGTGCCCCGAAATCAACATTTTGTGCCACAAAACCCACATTTCTTCTCCTAAAATCCAAGTTTGTGCCCCCAAAATTTCCTTTTCTTCCCCAAATCCACCTTTTGTGCCCCCAAATCCGCATTTTCTGCCTCAAAATCCACTTTTTCTACCCCCAAATCCACTATATACACCCCCAAATCAACCTTTGCTACCCCAAACCCAGCCACCTGCACCTCAAATTTCACTTTTTCTGCCCGAAAATTCAAGTTTTGTACCCAAAAATCAACTTATATTTGCCTCAAAATCCACGTTTTCTGTCGCAAAATCGAGGTTTTGTGCCCCAAAATCCAATTTCTGTGCCCCAAACTCCCTTTTGTGCTGCCGAATCCACCTTTTGTGCCACAAAATTCAACTTTTCTGCCCCAAAATCCAATTTCGGTGCCCCAAAATCCTTTTTGTGCCCCCAAATCCACCTTTTGTGCCCCCAAACCCACCCCTTGCAACCCTAAATCCACCTTTGTACCACAAAATCCACCTTTTTGCCTCAAAATCCACCTTTTGTGTCCCCAAACCAACTCCCTGTGACTCAAAATCCACCTTTTCTGCCCCCAAACCCACCCCCTGAACCCCCAAAATCTACATTTCTTATCGAAAATCCATCTCTTCTGACCCAAAATCCACTTTGTGCCCCAAATCCCACCCCTGCTCCTCCAAATCCACATTTTCTGCACCAAAATCCAGATTTTCTAACCCAAAATCAACCCCCTGCCACTCAAAATCCACCTTTTGTGCCTCAAACCCCACCTCTTGCACCCCCAAATCCAATTCCCTGTCCCAAAATCCACCTCTTCTGCCCCCAAATCCACGGTTTGTGTCCCCAAACCCACCTTTGGTGCCCCCAAAACCCACCCCCTGCACCTCAAATCCACCTTTTCTGCCTCAAAATCCCCAGCCCTCGCTGGGGTCCAGGACGAGCCCCCTCTGGCCTCACTCTCCAGCAGGACCTGGAGGAGGCAGGTGGGCTCTGCGCTGGGAGCTGCCTGCGTCTCGCTCGCTGCGTGAGGAACGAAGCCGACAGAGACACTCTGCCCCACGGCCAAGGGTAGGGGCCGGGCTCTCCCCTAAAGGGCTCCTGGGGGCATCTAGAGGGTTCTAGAGGGGCCTAAAGGGGTCCCAGGGGGATCTAGAGGGTTGCTGGGAGTTCCTAGAAGGCCCTAAAGGGTTCCCAGGTGGATATAGAGGGTTTTCTGTTGCAAAGCCCACACCCTGTGCCGCAAAATACACCTTTTGTGCCCCAAAATCCAAATTTGCATCCCAAAATCCAACTTTTCTGCCCCAAATCCAGGTTTTGTGCCATAAACCCACTAAACGTGCCACAAAATACATCTTTTATTCACAAATAATTCACCTTTTGTCCCCCCAAATGCACATTTTCTGCCCAAAAATGCAACATTTTGTGCCCAAAAATCCACATTTTGTGTCCCAAAATCCAATTTTGTTCCTCAAAATCCACATTTTGTGTGCCTAAATCTACCTTTTGTGCCTCAAAACCCACCCCTTAGGCTCCCAAATCCATATTTTCTGCTTCCATATCTACCTTTGTGTCCCAAAATCCATGTTTTGCACCCCAAAACTCCATTTTGTGCCCCCAGATGGGTGTTGAGGACCCTTCCCCCCCACCACCCCGCCCCGTGGCTGTGGCCGAGGCCTCTGTGATGTCCCCCTCTGTGACGCTGCCCTCGCAGCCCTCGCTGGGGAACAGGACGAGCCCCCTCTGGCCTCACTCTCCAGCAGGACCTGGAGGAGGCAGGTGGGCTCTGCGCTGGGAGCTTAAACGGGTGCCAGGTAGATCTAAAGGGTTCCTGGGGCTCCTAGAAGGGTCCTGGAAGAACATAAATGGGTGCCAGGTAGACCTAGAGGGTTCCTGGGGCTCCTAGAAGGGTCCTAGAAGGCCCCAAAGGGGTGCCAGGTAGATCTAGATAGTTATAGGAGCTCCAGGGAGGGTCCTAGAAGGACCTAAAGGGGTCCCAGGTAGATCTAGAGGGTTCCTGAGGCTCCTAGATGGGACCTAGAAGCCCTTTTAAGGGGTCTCACGCAGGTCTAGACGGTTCCTATGGATCCTATAATGGTCCTAGAAGGCCCTAAATGGGTCCCAGGAAGATCTGGAGAGTTCCAGGGGGTTCTAGAAGGGTCCTAGATGGCCTTAAGGGGGTCCCAGTTAGATCTTGAGGTCCTGGGGTTCCTACAAGTGTCCTAGGAGGCCCTAAAGTGGTCCCAGGTAGACCTAGAGGGTTCCTGGTGGTCCTAGAAGCCTCTAAAGGGGTTCCAGGTAGACCTAAAGGGTTCCTGGGGCTCATAGAATGGTCCTAGTAGGCCCTAAAGGGGTCCCAGGTAGATCTAGAGGATTCCTGGGGATCGTAGAAGCATCCTAGAAGGCCCTAAAGGGGTCCCAGGAAGATCTAGAGGGTTCCTGGGCCTCCTAGAAGGGTCCTAGAAGCCCCAAAGGGGTCCCATATAGATCTAGAGGGTTCCTGTTACTCCTAGAAGGGTCTTAGAAGGCCATATAGGGGTCCCAGGAAGGTCTAGAGGGTTCTTGGGGTTCCTAGATGGGTGCTAGATGTCACTAAAATGGACCCAGGTAGGTCTAGAGGGTTCCTAGAGCTTCATGTAGTGTCCTAGAAGGCCCTAAAAGGGTCCCAGGTAGATCTAGAGGGTTCCTGGGGCCCCTATAATGGTTCTAGAAGGCCCTAAAGGAGTTCCAAGTCGATCTAGAAGGTTCCTGGGCCTCCTGGATGGGTGCTAGAAGGCCCTAAAGGGGGTTCCAGGTAGATCTAGAGAGTACCTGGAGCTCAATATAGGGTCCTAAATAGCCCTAAATGGGTTCCAAGTAGATCTAGAAGGTTCTTGGAGTTCCTAGAAGGCCCTAAGTGGGTCCCAGGTAGATTTAGAGAATTCCTGGAGTTCCAGGTAGAGTTCTAGGAAGCCCTAAGTGGGACCCAGGAAGGTTTAGCGCGTTCCTGGGGCCCCTATATTGGTGCTAAAAGGCCCTAAAGGGGTACCAAGTAGACCTAGAGGGTTCCTGGTGCTCCTAGAATGGTCCTACAAGGCCTTATAGGGGTCCCAGGTAGACCTAGAGTGTTGCTTAGGCTCCTAGAAGGGTCCTAGAAGGCCCTAAAGAGCTTCCAAGTAGATCTAGAGGGTTCCAGGAGCTCCTAGAAGGCCCTAAAGGAGTCCTAGGTAGATCTAGATAGTTCCAGGCAGTACTAGAATGGTCCTACAAGTCCCTAAAGGGGTCCCGCGTAGATCTAGAGGGTTCCTGGGCCTCTTAGAAGGGTCCTAGAAGGCCCTAAACGGGTCCCAGGTAGTTCTAGATGGTTCTTGGAGCTCCTAGTAGGGTCCTAGAAGGCCCTAAAGGGGTCCCAGGTAGATCTAGAGGGTTCCTGGGGCTCCTACATAGGTCCTAGAAGGACCTAAATGGGTCCCATGTAGATCTAGAGGGTTCCTGAGCACCTAGAATGGTTTTAGAAGGCCTTAAAGGGGTTCCAAGTACATCTAGAGGGTTCCTGGAGCTCCTGCAAAGCCCTAAGTGGTTCCTGGTAGATCTAGTAAGTACCTAAAGCTCCAGGTAGTGTCCTAGAAGTCCCATGTAGATCTAGAGGGTTCCTGGAGCTCCAGGTAGGGTCCTAGGAAGGCCCTAAAGGGGTCCCAGGTAGATCTAGAGGGTTACCGGGGCTCCTAGAAGGGTCCTAGAAGGCTGTAAGCCGCATCTCAGGTAGATCTAGAAGTTTCCTGGCTCTCCTTGAAGGGTACTAGAAAGCCCTGAAGGGGTCCTAGGTAGATCTAGAGGGTTCCTGGGGCTCCTAGAAAAGTCCTAGAAGGCCCTAAATGGGTCCCAGGTAGATCTAGAAGATTCCTAGGGCTCATAGATGGATCCTAGAAGGACCTAAAATGGACCGAGGTAGACCTATAAGGTTCCTGGGGCTCATAGAAGGGTCCTAGAAGGTCCTAATCGAGTCCCAGTTAGATCTAGAGGTTTCCTGAGGGTCCTAGAATGGACCTAGAAGCCCCTTTAAGGGGTCTCAGGTTTGTCTAGAGGATTCCTGGGGCTCCTAGATGGCTCCTAGAAAGAACCTTATATGGACCCCCGGTAGATCTAGAGTGTTCCTGGAGCTTCAGGTAGGGCCCTAGAAGGCCCTAAAGGGGTGCCATGTAGATCTAGAGGGTTCCTGGGGCTCTTAGAAGGCCCTAAAGGGACCCAGGTAGATCTAGAGAGGTCCTGGAGCTCCAGGTAGGGTCCTAGAAGGCCCTAAACGGGTCCCAGGTAGATCTAGAGGATTCCTCTGGCTCCTAGAAGTTTCCTAGAAGGCCCTAAAGGAGTCTCAGGTAGATCTAGAGGGTTCCTGGGGCTCCTAGAATGGTCCACGAAGGCCCTAAATGGGTTCCTGCTGAATTTAGAGGGTTTTTAGTGATCCTAGAATGATCTTAGAAGACCCTAAGTGTTTCCCAGGAGGCTCTGCATGGTTCCTTGGGCTTCTAGAAGGCCCTAAAGTGGCTCTAGAGGATATGAGGATATACGAGATTGACCTCAAGCGAAGATCAGCTCCAAGAGGATCTGAAACCCTCCGCATGTTGTCTTCTCTTCTTCTATGACTTCTTCCACCTCTTCTTGAATTAATTAATGGGATGAGTCTTGAGGGCTAGATGGAAACGAGGGAAGCGACACAGTCTCCTTGCTCTTCTTCGCTAATCACAGTCCCACCAAACATCTCAGACGCTTTGGGGGCTTCTAGAAGTTTCTCCTTGATGGTCCCAGCATGAAGCTCCACCTGAAAACTTCAGAACTTCTCTGTAGTTGTGGGAAGAGAATTATTGGAATGTGAAGCTCAGTCCTCTTGGAGACTCCCAGGACACCCCTAAGGAACCGCAGGAGCCCTCTAGGACCCCCAGGAGCCCTCTAGGATCCCCAGAACTCCCTCAAAGACCCCCAGGACCCCCCATAGCCTTCCAGGATCCCTCTAGGACCCCCAGAACTCCAAAAGCCCCTCAGGATCCATCTAGGACTCCCAGAACCCCTTAAAGCCCCCCAGGATCCATCTAGGACCCCCAAAATCCCCCCCAAAGCCCCCAGAACTACTCTAGGACACCCAGGATCCATCTAGGACCCCCAGAATCCCCCTCAAAGGCCCCCAGGACCCCTCTTGGACCCCCAGAACCCCTCAAAGCCCCCCCCGGACCCTCTAGGGCCACAGAATCTTCCCAAAAACCCCCCTAGGACCCCACTGCTTGTGTCTAGGTCTCAGGCCCCATTTTTGGGTTGTCTTTACCTGTTTTAGGGGTGTCTGGTCCCATCTTCGGGGTCCCTGTTAATCTGGGGGGGGGCACTGAGCCCAAAATTGGGAGTCCTCAAGCTTCTTTGGGGTCTCTGTGTCCATTTTGGGGGCTCTGGGCTCGGTTTTGTGGTCCCTGAGCCCATTTTGGGGGTCTCTGCTCCTATTTTTGTGTCTCTGAGCCCCCAGGAACTCCAAAACCCACCCCAGCCAACCCCAAACCCCCAAGGAACCCCAAAAGCTCCACCTCAGCCCCCCCAAATCCCCAAGGAATCCCAAAAGCTCCACCTCAGCCCCCCCAAATCCCCAAGGAACCCCAAAAGCTCCAACTGAGCACCCCACAACCATGAGGGGACCCCAAAAACCACACCAGCCCCCCCAAAACCCCCTCAGTCACTGGGTTTGGGGAGTCACCAAGATTTATGGGGGACTCCAAAGGTTTAGGGGGGACCCCAAGCATCAGGCTGGGAGAAGCTTAATGGGATCCAAGGGATTTAATGGGAGTTCTCAGGGGTTTGGGGGCTCAAGGGGGAATTTTGGGGTGCATGGAGTGGATTTGGGGGTGCAGAGACCGAATTATGGGGTTCAGGATTGGGGTTTTATGGTTCTGGGTGGATTATGGGGATTCAGGGTCAGGATTTGGGGGTTTGGGTCTGGGATTTTGGGGTACAAAAGGTGCATTTTGGAGTTTCAGGGTTAGTGTTGGGTGTCCTGGGTTGGAATTTTGGCATGTAAAAGGTGAATTTGGGGGTTCATGGGGTTGATTCTGGGGCACAAAAGGTGGATCTGAGCTTTCAGGGTCACCATTTGGGTGTTCAGGGTGGATTTGGAGGTTCGGGATTAGGATTTTGGGGCACAAATGGCGGATTTGGGGGTTTAGGGATTAGATTTTGGGGCACAAAATGTGGATTTGGGGTTTCAGGGTTGGTGTTGGGGGCCTCGGGTTGGTATTTTGGGGCTGAAATGATGGGGTTTGGGGTTCAGAGTTTGGAACTGGGGGTTCAGAGTTAGGATTTTGGGGTTCAAGGTGGATTTGGAGGTTTAGGGAGCAGATTTTGGGGCACAAAAGGTGGATTTTGGGTTTCAGGGTTGGCACTGGGGGTCCAGGGTTGGGATTTTGAGGACGAAAAGACGTTTTTTGGGGTCCGGGTTGGGAATTGGGGGTTTAGGTGATGGATTTGGGGGTTCGGGGCAGGATTTGGGGTTGAGGGGGTAGATTTTGGGGCACAAAAGATGGATTTGGGGGTTTCAGGGTGGATCTGGAGCTTCAGGATTGGGATTTTGGGGCACAAAAGGTGCATTTTGGGTTTCAGGGTTGGCGTTGGGGGACCAGAGTTGGGGTTTTTGAGGCACAAAATGTGGATTTTTGGGTTCAGGGTCAGGATTTGGGGGTTCAGGGTGTAGATTTTGGGACGAAAAGGTGGATTTGGGGGTTTGGTGTCTCCCAGTTCCCCCTCCAGTACCCTCCAGTCCCTACCAGTACTCCCAGTGTCTCCCAGTTCACCCTCCCAATGCTCCCAGTACTCCCAGAGTCTCTCAGTTCCCCTCCCAGTGCTCCCAGAGCCCCTCCAGTCCCTCCCAATACTCCCGGTGTTTCCCAGTTCCCCCTCCCAGTCCTCCCAATACTCCCAGTGCCTCCCAGTTCCCCCTCCAGTCCCTCCCAGTGCCCTCCAGTCCCTCCCAGTCCCTCACAGTGTCTCCCAGTTCCCTCTCCCAGTGCCTCCCAGTGCCTCCCACTCCCTCCTAACCTTCTCCCAGTGTGTCCAAGTGTGTCCCAGTGTGTCCCAGTGCTCCCAGTAGCTCACGTCGAGCGCCTGTTGAGCCGCGCCTCCCTCAGGGTGAAGACGTGGCTGGTGCCTTTGCTGCTGGTGACGCTCAGGAAGGCCGAGTCGGGGCTGAACGCCAGGCTGCTCCCAGTATGGACCAGTATGGACCACTATAGACCAGTTCCCTCCCCCAGGCCCCTCCCAGTGACCCCAAATGCTCATTAGTCCATCCCAGTGCTCCCCAGTTCCTCCTTGGTACCTCCCAGTGCGTCTCAGTCCATCCCAGTGCCTCCCAGTGCTCCCCAGTCCATCCTAGAGCCTCCCAGTCCCCTCCCAGTACCTCCCAATCCTCCCCAGTCCATCATATTCCACTCCCAATGCCTCCAGTGCCTCCCCGTCCCCTCCCAGTGCAAACCAGAGCCTCCCAATGCTCCTTAGTGTCCTCCTAGTGCCTCCCAGTCCATCCCAGTGACTCCCAGTGCCCTCCTAGTAACTCCCAATACTCCCTAGTCCATCATATTCCACTCCCAGTGCCCTCCCAGTGCCTCCCAGTGCTCCTCAGTCCCCTCCCAGTGCCCACCCAGACACTCCCAGTCCATCCCAGTGCACTCCAAGTCCCTCCCAGTCCTCTCCCAGCGCCCCTCCAGTGCCTCCTAACGCTCCCCAGTCCCTCCCAGTCCCCTCCCAGTGCAAACCAGTATATCCTAGTCCTTCCCAGTACAACCTTGTCCCCACTCAGTGCTCCCGAGTCCGTCATATTCCACTCTCAGTGCCTCCCAGTGCCCTCCCACTCCCCTCCCAGTGCCTCCTAGTCCTTCCCAAACCCCTCCCAGTGCCCCCCAGTGCCTTCCAGTCCTTCCCAGTCCCCTCCTAGTGTCCCCCACTGCCTTCCAGTCCTTCCAAGTCTCCCCCCAGTCCCTCCCAGTGCCTCCTAATATTCCCCAGTCCATCATATTCCACTCCCAATACCCTCCCAGTACCCTCCAAGTGCCTTCTCAGAACCACGTAATGCTCCCCAATCCATCCCAGTCCCCTCCCAGTGCCTCCCAGCGCCTCCCAGCGCCTTGTACCAGTAGAGGTTGGTGGGGTCTGTGCCCCGTCGCAGCTCGAGCACCCTTGCTCGGCTCTGGGTGCAGAAGAGGCGGACGAGGGTCCCTCAGCATGAGGCCGAAGCTACCAGCGCGCCTGGCGGGGACAGGGCCAGGCAGCCACCTCACTCTGGTGCACGCTGATGGTCACTGGGGCCACCAACGTCCCTGCCTGTGCCGAGCCCAGGGCCTGAAACCAGTAAAGACCAGTAAGAACCAGTAACAAACAGGTTAAGACACCTATGGGCCTGCCTGCACCCAACCCAGGTGCTGGAAAACCACTAAAAGCCAATAAATAACACTAAAAACCAGTAACAGCCACTGACATCCTTGCCTGCGCCGAGCCCAGGGTCTGAAACCAGTACAGACCAGAAAGATCCTGTAATGAAGAGGAACAGACACCCATGGGCCCACCTGCACCCAACCCAGGGGCTGGAAAAGCACTAAAAGCCAATAAAAAACACTAAAAACCACTAAAAACCAGTAACAGCCACTGACGTCCCTACCTGTGCCGAGCCCAGGGCGTCAAACCCGTACAGACCAGTAAGAACCAGTAAGAGCTGCGAACAGACACCCACGGATTCACCTGCACTGAGCCCAGGGCCTTAAAACCAGTAAGAACCAGTAAAACCAGTAAGAACCAGTAACGATCAGTAATAGCCACCCACGGCCTCGCCTGCGCCCAGCCCAGGGCCTAAAAAAGCACTAAAACCCACTAAAAACCAGTAAGAACCATTAAGGACCAGTAACAGTCACCCACAGAACCACATGCGCCAAGCCCAGGGCCTGGAAAACCACTAAAAATACTAAAACCCAGTAAGAGCCAGTAAAACCAGTAAGAACCAGTAACAGACACCCACGGGCCCGCCTGCACCGACTCCAGGGCCTGGAAAACCACTAAAAAACCCTAAAACCCACTAAAAACCAGTAACAGCCACCCACGGCCCTGTCTGTGCCCAGCTCAGGGCCTGAAACCAGTAACGACCAGTAAGAACCAGTAACAGCCAGGAGCAGACACCCACGGGCCCACCTTTGCCGAGCCCAAGGCCTGGAAAACCAGTAACAACCAGTAACAACCAGTAACAACCACCCACAGCCCCGCCTGCACCAAGCTCAGGGCCTAAAAAACCACTAAAAACAGTAACAACCAGTAACAGCCACTCACAGCCCCACCTGCACTGAGCCCAGGGCCTGGAAAACCAGTAAAAACCACTAAAAACTGGTAACAACCAGGAACAACCAGTAACACCCACCCACAGCCCCACCCACGTTCAGCCCAGGGCCTGGAAAACCAGGAAAAAACAGTAACAACTAGTAACACCCCGTTCCCCTCCAGTCCCTCCCAGTCCTTCCCAGTCCTCCCCAGTCCCTCCCAGTATCCCTCAGTCCCACTCACCACTAACTGGAGGCTCCCACACTTGTGTCCCTGGAAAACCAATAAGGCCTTCTCCAAACTGGGACAATGATCACAGATCCCTGGGGGAAGGAAGAACTGGGTCCCAGTCCCCTCCCAGTGCCTCCCAGTTCATCCCAGTTCCCCTTAAGCACCTCCCAGTTCCCTCCCAATTCCCACTAGTTAATCCCAGTCCCCTCCAGTCCCGCCTAACCCCCTCCCAGTACCTCCCAGTCCCTCCTAGTGCCACCTAACTCTCTCCCAGTGACTCCCAGTCCCCTCCAGTCCAACCTAACCCTCTCCCAGTGACTCCCAGTCCCTCCCAGTGCCACCTAACCCTCTCCAGTACCTCCCAGTCCCTCCCAGTGCCACCTAATCCTTTCCCAGTGGCTCCCAGTCCCACCTAACCCTCTCCCAGTGCCTTCCAGTGCCACCTAACCCTCTCCCAGTGCCTCCCAGTCCCATCCAGTGCCTCCCAGTCCCCCCGAGTGCCGCTTAACCCTCTTCCAGTGATTTCCAGTCCTCTTCAGTCCCACCTAACCCTCTCCCAGTGCCGCCAAGTCCCATCTAACCATGTCCCAATGCCTCCCAGTACAACCTAACCCTCTCCCAGTGCCTCCCAGTCCCTCCCAGTACTGCCTAGCCCTCTCGCTGTGCCTCCCAGTCCAGTGCCACTTAACTCTCCCCCAGTGCCTCCCAGTCTCCCCCAGTACCACCTAACCCTCTCCCAGTCCCCGCTAGTGCCACCTACCCCTCTCCCAGTTCCTCCCAGTCACCCCAGTGCCATTTAAACCTCTCCCAGTGCCTCCCAGTGCCTCCTACCCTCTCCCAGTGACTCCCATTGCCTCCCAGTCCCCCTCCAGTGACACTTAACCCTCTCCCAGTCCCTCCCAGTCCCCCTCCAGTCCTCCCAACCCTCTCCCAGTGTCTCCCAGTACCCCCTACACCTCTCCCAGTGCCTCCCAGTCCCATTTAACCCTCCCCCAGTGCCTCCTAGTCCCCCTCAGTCCCTCCCAACCCTCTCCCAGTGCCTCCCAGTCCCCCTAGTGCCCCCAGTTGCCACCTTTGGGGTTGTCACGGGTGTCGAACTCGAAGAGCTTGGTTGGGTTTTAGGGGAAGGAGAAGACATAGAGGTGGGTCTGCAGCACGACCACCAGCCTGGGGCACACAAACGGGGGGGCAGGGGGGGGCTAGCTGTGCTTTGGGGCGCTCCCCCTCTCACACCCCTATTTTTGGGGTGATTCTAAGCACTTTTGGGGTCCCCCCTCACTTCTCGGGGCACATCTGCACAGCCAAGACAGGTTTGGGGAAGGTGAATTCCAGCACCAGCTTGTCCTTCCCTTCCCACACATCGTCCCAAATCAACACTGTGATTAAAAAGTTGGGGGGCTATAATGGGGCACCCCAAGATTTTTTGGGGCCCCCTACCCCCTTTATTTTGAGGCTAACCTGACACATCAGGGAATTTGGGGTGACTCCCACCACCCATGATAGCCAAGGTTGGAGCAGTTCAGCATCTCCGCCAGCCCCACGCTGCCCACCTGCTCCGCATCTGGGGGGGGACCGCAATATTTGAGCCCCCCCCCAAAAGTTCAGGGTCCCCCCTTCAAGATTTAGTACACCCCAAACTCTAAGAACCCCCTGAAATCTCTCATCTCCCACCTCAAAATCCTTATTAGCCTGTAATGAGAAACTTGGGGGCCCCACGTTGCTTACCTACTCTGCGTCTGGAGGGGAACCCCAATATTTGAGGGCCCCCCAAAAATGTTTAGGGACCCACCTACAAGGTTTAGGGCCCCCCAAACTCTTAGGGTCCCCCTCCAACTCTAGGGAGCCCCCAAAACTAGGGACCCCCCAAATCTCTTGTCCTCCTCCCTAAAATCCTTATTAGCCTGGAAAGAGAGGTTTGGGGGCCCCAGGCTGCCTACCTGCTCCACATCCGGGGGGAAGCCCAATATTTGAGGGCCCCTCAGAAAACTTTAGGGTTCCCCCTTCAAGATTTAAGGCCCTCCAAACTCTTAGGGTCCCCCCAAATCTCTTGTCTCCCACCCCAAAATCCTTATTAGCCTGGAAAGAGAGATTTGGGGGCCCCACACTGCCCACCTCCTCCATGTCTGGGGGGGAACCACAACATTTGAGGGCCCTCCAAAAAATTTACAGTCCCTCCTTCAAGATTTAGGGCCTCCCAAACTCTTAGGATCCCCCAAACTCTAGGGACACCCCCAAACTTTAGGGACTCCCCAAATCTCTTGTTCCTCACTCTCAAACCCCCCTAAAAAAAAGTCAAACCACTCAAAACACCATCAGACCCCCCTCAAACACCCTCAGAGCCCCGGAAAACACCCTCAGACACCACCAAAACACCTGAGAACCCCCCAAAACACCCTCAGAACCCCCACATCGATGAGTTATACCCCAAAATCCTCCCACTCCCCTTCACCCGAGTGCACTTTCTCCATCAGGGGCTCCATGTTGAAGATCCGCACCCCAGAATGCATCGCCACGCAGAAACAGCCTGGAAAGAGGGATTTGGGGGTGAATTAAGGGGATTTCAGGGCCCACTTTGGGGGTTTTGGGGTCTGTTATGAGGGTTTTAGGGTCTCTTATGAAGTTTTGGGAAGTTATTATTGGAGCTCGGGGGTCAATTATGGGGATTTGGAGTCAATTATTAGGGTTTTGAAATCAATTACAAGGGTTATGGGGACCATAATGGGGCTTTTGGGTTCCGCTTTGAGGGTTTTGGGGTCAATTATGAGGGTTTTAGGGTCTATTATGAAGATTTCTGAAGTTATTATGGAGCTTGGGGTCAATTATGGGGGTTTGGGGATCATTATGAGGTGTTTGGAGTCAATTATTAGGATTTTGAAATCAATTACAAGGGTTATGGGGACAATAATGGGGCCTTTGGCGTCCCCTTTGAGTGTTGCGGGGTCCCCATTGAGGGTTTTGGGGTTCATTATGAGGATTTGAGAAGTTACTATGTGAGCTTGCAGGTCAATTATGGGGAATTTGGGGATCATTATGAGGAATTATTAGGGTTTTGAAATCAATTGCAAGTCTTATAGGGATCATAATGGGGCTTTTGGGTTCCCCTTTGAGGGCTTTGGGGTCAATTTTAGAGGGTTTTGTGGTCAATTATGAGGGTTCTGAGGATCATTATGGTGGTTTTGGGGTCAAATATGAGGAGTTTGGGGGTCATTATGGGGACTGGGGGGGAATTTCAGGGCTTTGGGGGTTCCCTTTGAGGTTTTTAGAATCTTTTACAGGTGTTTTTTGAGCCATTATGTGGATTTTGGGGTCCATTATAAAGTTTTCAGAATCAATTATGGAGTTGGGGGGGGCACTATGGGGGGCTTGGGGGTCATTTTGAGGATTTGGGGTTCCCTTTGAGAGTTTTGGGGTCTTTATCAGGATTTTGGAGGCAATTATAGGGGCTTTATAGTCGATTACAAGGGTTTTGGGGTCCAGTATGAGAAGTTTGGATGTAGATATGGGGGTTTGGGGGTCATTTATGAGGGTTTTGGTGTCAATGATGGTGGGTTTGGGGTGGATTATGGGGGTTTTTGGGTCCCCCTAGACATTTGGGGGTCAATTATGAGCATTTTAGGGTGCATGATGGAGGCTTTGGGTTCAATTATGAGAGTTTTGGAGTCCCTTTTGAGACCTTTTGGGGGATTCTGGGGATTTTAAGGTCCCCTTTTGTTGGTTTTTGAGCCAACTTGGGGGGGTTTGGGGTCAATTTTGGTGGTTTTGGGGCCCCTTTGAGGGGTTTGGGTCAATTCTGAGGCCCCCTCTAGGGTTTTGGGGTCAGTTCTGGGGAGTTTGGTGTCCTCCCCAGATGTTTTGAGTTTTCTTTTGAGGGTTTTTCAGTTATTTCTGGGAGCTTGTGGACCCCTGTGAGGGTTTTCAGGGTCAATTCTGGGGTTTTTGGGGCCCCTTGCAGGATTTGGGGGGTCAATTCTGGGGTTTGGGGCCCCTTTGAGAATTCTGGGGACTATTCTGGGGAGTTTGGTGTCCCCCCGGCATGTTTTGATTTCTCTTTTGAGAGATTTTCAGTTAATTCTGGGAGGTTGGGGACACCTTTGAGGATTTTTGGGGTCAATTCTGGTGAGTTTCAG
Organism: Clamator glandarius; assembly: GCA_033459285.1. Lineage (NCBI taxonomy): Eukaryota > Metazoa > Chordata > Aves > Cuculiformes > Cuculidae > Clamator > Clamator glandarius. Next base: position 355,112 of record JAUNZM010000866.1, on the reverse strand, counting down.
GTCCCCTCTGCAGGTTTTGGGTCCCCTCTGTGGCTCTTGGGGTCAATTCTGGGGGCTTGGGGGGCCGTTTGAGGCTTTTGGGGTCAATTCTGGAGTTTTGAAGGCCCTTGTGTGGGGTTTTGGGTCAATTCTAGCGGGTTTTGGGGCTCCTTTGAGGATTTGGGGGGTCAATTCTGGGGGGTTTTGGGTCCTCTCTGTGGGTTTTGGAGCCCCTTTGAGGATTTTGTGAGTCAATTCTGGGGGCTTGGGGGCCCCTTTGAGGCTTTCTTCAGTCAATTCTGGAGTTTGGAGGCCCCTGTGTGGGGTTTTGGGTCAATTCTAGCTGGTTTTGGGGCCCCTTTCAGGATTTTGGGGTCCATTTTGTGGGTTTCAGGGCACCTTTGGAGGGTTTTGGGTCAATCCTGGGGGTCTGAGGGTCAATTCTGGGTGGTTTTGCCCCCCCCGCTTTGCAGGTTTTGGGTCCCCTTTAAGGGTTTTGAGGTCAGTCCGGAGGGGTTTTGGGTCCATTCTGGGTGTTTTGGGGGTCCCTCCCCCACTCATTCTGGTTCAATATCCTGGTTGAATCGGATGCTGTTGATGCTCCGGGTTTGCGCCATGGTTTACTGGAGCCCCTGCTGGTGGAACAGGAGGTGAAGGGGGAGCTCCTCTGACACCCTAAATCCCTCGTTTTCCCCAAAAAACCCTCCGGTACCAGCTGTCAACACCGGCTCCCTGCTCAAAACCATCGAGTCCCCTCAGGAGCCAGTGGATAGAGCGGTACTTCCGGTCACGTGACAGACAAGCCTGTATGGGTGGTGTTGCTGATACCTCCATCTTTGAAGTGGGCACCATAGGAACCGATAATAGTCGCCATCTTGGAAGCGGGCCGCGTCGGGCACGGTTGCCTAGCAACGCGCCATCTTGGAAGTGGGCAACACATTTGGCATTAAAGGGGGCGCCCCCCCTCCCTCGCTTTTTACCGCAGAAACAGGGATTTTATCTCACGGAAAAGAGGTTTTTACACATCAGGGAAGTGATTTTCTCTCAAAAAAGGAGATTTTACGTCAAGGATAGTCCATTTTACCTCACCAAAAAGATTTTTTGCCTTCAGAAACAGGGTTTTTCACATCACAGGGGTGATTTTTTACCTCAGCGTGGGCCTTTTTCCTCAAAACAGAGGTTTTACCTCAATAACAATAGATCTTACCTCACAGAAAATATTTTCTTACCTCAGGAAAAGGATTTTTTTCACATGATACACATGATTCTTCCTCTCAGGGAGGAGATTTTCTCTCAAAAAGGGAGATTTTTATCTCAGGAATGGTAACTGTACCTCACGGAAAAGATTTTTCACCTCGGGAAGAGTTTTTCACATCAAGGAGGTCATTTTTCACATCAGGGAGGAGATTTTATCCTCCTTCCAAAAGATTTGACCTCATGAAAGGTCAATTTTACCTCACCAAAAAGATTTTTTTTCCCTCAGAAAAAGGGGTTTTCACATCACAGAGGAGATTTTTCACTTCAGGGAGGGGATTCTTCCTCAAAAAAAAAACATTTTACCTCAATAACTATCAATTTTACCTCACCGAAAAGATGTTCTTCTCTCAGGAAAAAGGGTTTTTCACATCAGGGAGGTGATTTTTACTCCCTAGGGAGCAGATTTTACCTCAGGAAAGTTAAAATTTAAGTCACAGAGGAGATTTTTCCTCAGAAAAAGCAGTTTTACCTCCAGAATGATCAATTTTACCTCACGAAAGAGGTTTCTTCCCTCAGGAAAGGGGACTTTCACCTCAAGAAAAAGAACCTTACACCTTAGGAATGGGATTTGACCTCAGAAAAGGGCAAGTTTGCCTCAGAAATGGTAAAGAGTACCTCAAAAAAGAGCGTTTTACCTCAAGAAGGCTGGATTTATCTCAAAAAGTAGGATATTTACACCAGGGAAGGGGGTTTAACCTCAGAAAAAGGAGGTAGCTAGAAAACTTCCTTCCCTGGTCCTCTGATTGTAGTCCGAGCTGGTAATGATGATTTAGTAAGCATAAAGACCAAAGCCATCAAGAAAGACTTCAGGGCCATTGGGAAAATGATGGAGGGCTCTGGGGCACAAATAGTGTTCTGCTCCATCCCCAGGCTAAACAGAGAGGACCTGGAAGTCAGGAAGAAGAACTCGATTAATGCCTGGCTCTGAGCCTGGTGTGAGGAGAGGGGCTTTGGCTTCTTTGATCATGGGGTGGCTCAGGCACCCCCAGGCTTTGTTGCTAAGGATGGGACACGTGTGTCTCCTAAGGGGCAAATGCCCTTGCTAAAAACCTAGCTAAGCTCATAAATCAAGCTTTAAACTAGATGTGAAGGGGGAAGGGACTGAGACCAGGCTAGACAGGAGTGAGACTGGATGTGGGGCACTGGTGATTCAGAGAGGGTGTGCTGGTGAGGACCACCAGTACATCACCACACAGAAAGTGGGGGAGAACACACCTGGGGGTGGTAAGGGAGATACAGGCACTCTGATACAAGCTACTCCAGTTACCAGGCAATTGGGAAGGAACTTTGTTCCTTTTAAGAGGGCTGAAGGCTCAGCTCAGCTCAGCTGAAGTGCAATTACACCAATGCACACAGCATGGGGAATAAGAAGGAACAGCTGGAAGCTGTTGTAGGGCAAGTAGCCTATGATGTCGTTGCCATCATGGACACATGGTGGGATGACTCATATAACTGGAGTGCAGCTATGGTGGGGTACAAACTCTTCAGGAGGGATAGGAAGGGAAGGAGAGGAGGCAGGGTAGCCCTCTTTGTAAGGGAGGACTTGGACACTGCTGAGATGGATCGTGGCGATGAGGAGATTGAGTGCCTGTGGGTTAAAATCAGAGGAGCCCCTAAGTAGGTAGATTTTGGGATGGGAGTCTGTTACAGGGCACCCAGCCAAGGAGAAGCAGCTGACAAGCTCTTCTATAAACAGCTGGGGTTAGTCTCTAGATCGATGCCTCTCGTTCTTGTGGGAGACTTCAATCTTCCTGATATCTGCTGGAAGTACAATAGAGCAGAAAGGAAGCAGTCTAGGAGGTTCCTGGAGTGCGTGGATGACAACTTCCTCGCACAGCTGATGACTGAACCAACAAGGGAAGGTGCCCTCCTGGACCTGCTGTTTGTGAACAGAGAAGGCCTTGTGGGGGATGTGGCAGGAGGAGGACACCTAGGACTAAGCGATCATGAGATATTAGGGATTTCTTTTCTAGGCAAAGTGAAGAGGATGGTTAGCAGGACAGTAGCATTAAATTTCCAGAGGGCAGACTCTGAACTCTTCCGAAGGCTGGTTGGCAAAGTCTCATGGGAGACAGTGCTTAAGGGCCAGGGAGCCTATGAGGGCTGGGAGCTCTTCAGAAAGGAGATCCTAGCAGCTCAGGAGAAAGCCATCCCCATGTTCCAGAAAAAAAGCCAGCACAGGAAAACATCAGTTTGGTTGAACAGAGAGATCTTGAGTGATATCAAGAAGAAGATGAATGTTTATGGGCTCTGGAAGAGGGGACAGGCCTCTTGGGTGGACGACAGGAGGGAAGTGAGATTGTGTAGAGAAAAAACCAAAAGGGCTAAGGCCCAACTAGAAATCAGATTGGCAAAGTCTGTGAAAGATAACAAAAAAATCTTTCTATAAATATATAAATAATAAAAGGAGGCCTAGGGAGACCATACAGTCCCTATTGGATTCAGAAGGAGCAACAGTGACAGGGGATGAGGAAAAGGCTGAGGTACTTCATGCCTTCTTTGCCTCAGGCTTTAATTGCAAAGAAAGTTGTTCCCTTTCTGTACAAACCCAGGAGCTGGAGGAGCAAAATGAGGCTCCTATGGTCCAAGAGGAGGTGGTCAGAGCCTTGCTAGCCCAACTAGACACCCACAAGTGTATGGGGCCGGAGGGGATTCACCCAAGGGTATTGAAGGAGCTGGCAGATGTGCTGGCTAAACCCCTTTCCATCATCTTACAGCTGTCCTGGAAGACTGGGGAAGTTCCACTGGACTGGAGGCTGATGTTGTGCCCATCTACAAGAAGGGTCGCAGGGAGGATCCAGGGAACTGGATCAAGTGCACCCTTAGCAAGTTTGCAGATGACACTAAGCTGGGTGGGAGTGTGGATCTGCTGGAGGGTCGGGAGGCTCCAAAGGGATCTTAACAAGCTGGACCGCTGGGCAGAGTCCAATGGCATGAGGTTTAACAAGGCCAAATGCTGCGTCCTGCACTTGGGGCACAACAACCCTAAGCAGCTACAGATTAGGAGAATTCTGACTAGAAAGCTGCCAGGAGGAGAAGGACTTGGGGGTGTTGACAGCCGACTGAACATGAGCCAGCAGTGGCCCAAGGGGCCAAGAAGGCCAATGGCATCTTGGCTTGGATCAGAAACGGCGGGGCCAGCAGGTCCAGGGAGGTTATTCTCCCTCTGTACTCGGCACTCATGAGACCACACCTCAAATCCTGTGTTCATTTCTGGGCTCCTCCCCTCAAGAAGGATGTTGAGGCTCTGGAGCGAGTCCAGAGAAGAGCAATGAAGCTGGTGAAGGGGCTGGAGAACAGGCCTTATGAGGAGTGGCTGAGAGAGCTGGGAGTGTTTAGCCTGGAGAAGAGGAGGCTGAGAGGAGACCTCATTGCTCTCTCCAACTACCTGAGGGGAGGTTGTAGAGAGGAGGGTGCTGGCCTCTTCTCCCAAGTGACAGGGGACAGGACGAGAGGGAATGGCCTCAAGCTCTGCCAGGGGAGATTTAGACTGGATATCAGGAAAAGATTTTTCACAGAAAGGGTCATTGGTCCCAGGCAGAGGCTGTCCTGGGAGGTGGTTGATTCACCTTCTGTAGAGGTGTTTAAGGTACTGGTGGATGAGGTGCTAAGGGGCATGGTTTAGTGTTTGACAGGAATGGTTGGACCTGTGCGTCTCTTCCAACCTGGTTATTCTATGATTCTGTGATTATTCTATGATCAAAACCTCAAGACACCATGGATATTAACATCAATATTAAACAGGGATATTATGTCATGGATTTTAAACTCCTAGCAATGACTGCACGGAAGCAGGCTCAGACACACCAGATCTTCCCTAGTGGTAGGACAGAGTTTCCCCTCTGGCAGAACCAGCACTTGGTGCTGTGATGGCTGAACCACTGCCACACAGGGTGAGGCACAGACAGTTCCCAGAAGAGAGACCACCGGTCTCCTGCAGGTCCACTGGAGAGCTCTCACTGCCAAACCCAAAAAGGGCTGAAAATCCAGGTTGGAATTAAAGACCAATTGGAAAGATTACACGAGCAAATAAGCAGGCGGATAAATTGGAACAAAGATTCAGTATCCACAACAGGATGGCAGGAGTAAGCGGTACAGCACTCGGAAACAAACTGGGGCAGCATGGGCAGACACCTGGCCAGCTGAGGATTGCCCTCAGGACATGGACATGGACACCAGGATGCTTGCTTGTCCTCACTCACAGGAGACCTCTACCAATACCATGCTACGTCAAAAGAGATTTTCCAAAGAAATACTGATCTTCTCCTGGAACTTCCTCATCCTACAGAAGAGAAGGCTTTTAGGAGATCTTCTAGCAGCCTTCCAGTACTTGAAGGGGTTCACCAGGAAAGCTGGGGAGGGACTTTTTACAAGGGCATGGAATGATAGGATGAGGGGGCATGGCTTTATAGTTGAAAGAATAAGATTTATATTAGATATTGGGAAGAAATTGTTCCGAAATGAGGTGGTGAGGTGGTGAGGCAGTGGCCCTGATACCCGGGGTAGCTCTGGATGCCCCTCCCTAGTTGTACTCAAGGCAAGCTGTGATGGTACCTTAAGCAGCCTGGTCCAGTGGGAGGTGTCACTGTCCATGGCTGAGGGTACAACTGAATGGGCTTTAAAGTCCCTTCCAACCCAGACCATTTATGATTCTGAAAAGTATGGAAATACAAAGTCTAAACTAAAGCATATTTTTCATAGGTTCACTTTGAAATCTTCCTCTTTAATCACACTGATTCTCAGCAGGTTCTCCTGGATCCCCAGGGACACACTGAGGGTGCCCAGAGGGGGCAGAGAAAGCTCTGTCTTGGGCTGCTACTGTGCTGCAGAGCTGGGCTGGGCTCCTGGCAGGGAGGGAGCTGGTGGCAAGTGGGCAGCACTACAAAGAGCCAGGTCTGGCCAGGAGCAGCTCCTCTGCAAAGCCCAGCACGGCTGAGGGCACTGCCTGCAGTCAGTGAAGGGAGAGGAGGGAGCAGAGAGAGGGGAAAGGCTGAGTGGGGTTGGAGGATGCTGAGAGCTCCCTTCCTGAGGAACCCTCACAGCCCTTCTCAAGGTGAGTCTCTGGGTGCAGGACAATGCAGGTGCGGTTCCTGGAGGGATTTCCTAAAGCCGGCACAGCCACAGCCTGAGGGATCTGTCAGGAGGGCTCTTGCAGTCTCTCTAGCAGAGAGAAAAAACAAGGTCAGTGCTCAGCCTGCCCGGGGGGCTCCTCATGGTGAGACAAAGAGAAACTGTGGAGGGAAGAAGCAGCTCCTGGCAGGAGAGGGTCTTTCTGCTTTCAGGAGGGGGCTGTGTGAGTCAGGGCTGCTCACAGCTCCAGATCACCCCAGGATACTTCTAAGAGGACATTTCAAGGGGAAGATTGGGGCAGGGATTACATTAAAGATAAGGAACTTTTCTGAGTCTGTGTTTTAAGTTTCCTCTTCTTGGGGATTTTCAGCAGAGTAAAAGTCTCATTCTTGAAAAAATCATTGAGACTCCTGAGCTGTGTCCTGGGGTGGTCAGTAGCTCTGATAGGAGCCTCTGAAAGTGTCTCCAGCTGCTCCTCTCCCATGGACACAACCAGCATCACCTCTGCTGAACCCATCAGGTTCCATCTGTGCTATCCTTTCTGCTTATACACAAGAACCTGTGCCCAGCTTTACCCGGCAAACAGGCAGGTTTGTTTAGGGCCAGGGGAGTGAAGAGTGGTTCACATGGGTTTGCAGGTGAAAGGAATGCTATCAGAGGATAAAAGGAACTTAAAAGAAAGATGTTGTGGGAGAGAGAATTCAGAAAGCTCTGTGTGATCCCCTGCAGGGCAGCCCCTTCCTCTGAGCAAGCCCCTCACCCCCTCTCCCACCCAGCAAAGCCTCTGCCCTCAGGGCTCTGGGCTCCAAGGCTGAGCCCCCTCCTCTGCAGCCACAGCTCCAGTGCCCTCTCCAGAGCCCAGGGGCTGAGAGCAACTGCCTGGCAAGGTTGGTGTCTGGGAGGGGGCGAGCACAGCTGGGGAAGGGGAATGCTGTCTGTGTGCCCGGCTGCCTCTGCCCTGGCCGCCTCTGACCTGGCCTCTCACAGCCAGACCCTCACTCTCTTTCTCCCTGTTTGTCCCCTGGTCTCTGTTCTTGCTGATGTTTTCTTGTTCTCTCTGCCAGCCTCTCTGGGGATGGGATATGCAGCAGTCGAGTCAGGCACTGATCTTCTGATTCCTCTCATGCTGGTGGGTTCATGGGAATGCAGAGTCCAAGCTTTCATCTCACCCGTGGGGCTGTGGGCAGTGCAGTCTGTGTCATTCCCCAAGGAATAAGCTGTCTGTCCCTTACTCTGAGATGTCATCATTAGGATGCTCAGTTATTTTCTTGAAGTTTGCTTCCAAGCTGTGACCTTCCTTCCAAGATGCCTGTCCTGTCACAGCTTGGTGTTACCTGAAAGCACAACGGAGAAATGCAGAGATGCTACAAGAGAGAAAATGCTGTTGGTTTTTGAAATGAGCCGTGCGTGTCCTGGGCGGAAAGTGGGGGGATGAGACCTTAGGAAAGTGTGAGATATTGAGTGCTCGGCAGTGTGGTTCTCCACTCTCAGTGCCTGGTGGCTTTTTAGGTTAACATGAAAATTACAAGCCCAGGGCAGCTGGAAAGAAGAGCAAGGGACAGAACAGCTCCTCTCCCTCTTCATTCATCTACAGGCAATGCTCTCAAATCACACGACTCCCTCTGCTCTCCCTGAGTGCAGCAGAGATGCTGAAAGTTTTTCACTTCCAGGAAAAATCTCCAGCTGAGGTGAGGCAGTGTTACAAACCCCTCAAAGACTTTTTCATTTAGGGAGTCTTAGCGCTGGGAGTGCAGATGCTGCCGAGCACTTTTGCATTAGCAATAGTTTAATCTGACAAATTTGAAAACCAGAATTGACCCCATCATCCCCTTGACCACCTGCTGCAGAGCAGGGCTGACTCCTCCTGGCCAGCGGAAAGAGGCCCTGCTCCTCCCAGGAGATTCAGAGGGCACCAAGCAGGGCTCCAGGCACTGAGCTGGAGAAAGGGCTGCAAGAAAAAGGACAAGGTGTGTACAGCAACAGGAGGGGAATGATACATAGCTTTGATATTGATCATAGAAAGCTCATAATCACCAATCACTGTTCTTTCTTCATATAAGAGTACCCCGTATCCGGAGGCAGCTGATGTCCAACAGCAGCTCCATCAGCCAGTTCCTCCTCCTGGCATTCGCAGACACACGGGAGCTGCAGCTTTTGCACTTCTGGCTCTTCTTGGGCATCTACCTGGCTGCCCTCCTGGCCAATGGCCTCTTCATCACCACCATCGCCTGTGCCACCACCTCCACACCCCCATGTACTTCTTTCTCTTCAGCTTCTCCCTCCTTGACCTGGGTGCCATTTCCACCACTGTCCCCAAATCCATGGCAAATTACCTCTGGGACACCAGAGCCATCTCCTACACAGGATGTGCATCCCAAATGTTTCTGTTTGTCTTTTTCATTTCAGCAGAATATTCTCTTCTCACCATCATGGCCCACGACCGCTATGTTGCCATCTGCAAACCCCTGCACTACGGGACCCTCCTGGGCACCAGAGCTTGTGTCCACATGGCAGCAGCTGCCTGGGGCACTGGGTTTCTCTTCGCTCTGCTGCACACGGCCAGTACATTCTCCCTGCCCCTCTGCCAGGGCAATGCTGTGGACCAGTTCTTCTGTGAAATCCCCCAGATCATCAAGCTCTCCTGCTCAAACTCTTATCGCAGGGAAGCTGGGCTTCTTAGTTTTAGTGCTTTTCTATTACTCGGCTGTTTTGTTTTCATTGTGGTGTCCTATGTGCAGATCTTCAGTGCTGTGCTGAGGATCCCCTCTGAGCAGGGACGCCTCAAAGCCTTTTCCACGTGTCTCCCTCACCTGGCTGTGGTCTCCCTGTTTGTCAGCACTGGAGTATTTGCCTACTTGAAACCTTCCTCCATCTCCTCTCTGTTCCTGGACCTGCTAGTGTCAATTCTTTATGCAGTGGTTCCTCCAGCACTGAACCCCCTCATCTACAGCTTGAGGAACCGCGAGCTCAAGGATGCAGTGTGGAAACTTATAACTGAATTGTTTAAGCAGCAGTAGCCGCCCATCTTCTGTCTATCACTGACAATGAAATGCTGTGCAGAAACATCCTGGATGGTTCTCTGAAGCAATGAACTGCTCATCACCCTCTGCACAGCAGTTATCATGCAACTCATGGCAGCCCCACACTGACTTCTCTATTTGTTTCTCTATTTCTGGTTTTTAACTGGGATAATTTGTCTTTTTTTTTTTAATTCATTTCCTTCTTGTCTTTTCTTACAGATCAGCTGTGCTATCTGTGTGTTTAAGCAAAATAAAGAGATTTTCAATGAGCTTTTTTTCCCTAATAGCTTTCCTCCAAGGCCTTTTGGGAGCTGCACAGACAGTTACTGTGTGTATGAGTGGAGGGGAAAGAGTCCCAGCATGGTAGCACTTCCAGACCCCAGTGCTTGATCTCCCAGAGCTGTTGTCTCTCCACTTCCACACTCTCCTCCTCACCCCTTGCCTTGCTGTAAGGCCTGAGGGCTCTCAGCTTGGTCCCAGCCGTGCTGCGTGGCAGTGCTGTGCCCGCAGGCAGGGACAGGCACTGGGCACTTGTGGGACACAACAGCCTTTCCATGAAGAGAGGGGATCTCCTCAGGGCAGAGACTGAAGGCTTAGGTCTTTTTTCGAAGGTTTCTCCAGAAACCATTGCCAGGAAATTGCTCCCATATGGAAGCCCCAGTGTTCAGATAAACAGTGTCACTGTGCAGGGTTGGGACAGGCTACTACAACCAGGCCTCCCGCGAGAGACCTGAAGGAGCAACCGGGCAGGGTCTGGTCTGTGCCCATGTGTTTTCAACACCCTGGGGAATCTGCCTCAGGACAATCATCCTGGTGTCGCCCCTCACAACCATCATTGCCAGCACTGGTCTCTCTCCCCAGCTTGTGTGAGGTGAGACGAACCCAAGTGAGACTAGACTTGAGACCAAGTGTTCCTTGGGTTCCATGGGGACCTGTGGAAATCACATTTCCTTGAGGCCACTTCACATTGAGTGTAATAGTCCATGGGAATCACCTGAACGTGGTGCTGGGATCTGCTTCCCTGAACTGAGCTCCCTGTGTTCATTCCTCACGGCTTGAGGCATCTCAGAGAAATGCAGATTGGGGTGACACACAGCAGGACTGAGGTGCCTCCCATCCTCTGGGAGTGACAGCCAGGAGGCAGAGAGATGCTGTGACCTCATGAAGTGCCTCTGTGTGTGAAAAGAAAGACCTTGTCAGTGAAGATACCTGGGTGCATTAGGGGTGCACGAGGCCAGCTCAGATGTTGACTCCAGACAGAACCCTGGGATTTCTGTGTGACTCCAGGAACAAACCCCACCAGCCCACAGAGATCCATCTCAGCATCCTTGGACACACCCAGTGCAAGCGTTCCTGTCTCCTGCATCATAGAATCATATAATAATAGAATCACCAGGATGGAAGAGACCCACCGGATCACCAAGTCCAACCATTCCTATCAAATAGTAAAACATTCCTCTCAGCACCTCGTCCACCTGCCCCTTTAACACCTCCACGTGGAGACATTTTACAGAGAAGAAGGCCTGGATTCTGTAGGACTGATTGGTATCGAGCAACTCTAACAAGGCCTTAAAACAGAGAACTGAAAGTTAAACAAAGGCCAGTTTGGTGAGGGGAAAAGACAGCCTTCTGATAAGCTAAGGCCAGCTGAAAGAAATACAAGGGCTAATTCAAAGGGAACGAGTATCAACTGAAAGGAAATCAACGGAAAAGAAATATCAACACAGATAATTTTAGTGTAACTTGGTTTTCTAGCGTGCGCGTTAGTTTAGGAAGTCATACGTTATTAATAGCTTTCTGGACACCTATTTTTAGCCAATAATACCCACGTGAAAACCCAGATATGTAACTAAAAAGGGTATATAAAGAAACAGAGAAGCTCAATAAAATGTATTTGATCCATCAGGTCGAAGTCCGTGTGATTAATCGCCCCATGTGACTATTGTGACATCAGTGACATCTATGATGTCTGTGACTATTGTGACATCAGTGATTCTGTGAAGTCTCTGACCATTTGACATCAGTGACATTTGTAATGTCTGTGACGAGGCTGTGGATGTATCTTTCTGGACCTCAGTAATGCCTTTCACACAGTTTCTCCCAACATTCTGCAACGGAAACTGTCACCTCTGGCCTGGATGGGCGCACACTCTCCTGGGTGGAAAACTGGTTGGATGGCCAGACCCAGAGAGTGGTGCTTAATGGTGTTAAATCCAGCTGGAGGCCAGTTCCAAGTGGGGTTCCCCAGGGCTCAGTCCTGGGTCCAGTCCTGTTCAAAGTCTTTATCAATGACCTGGAAGAAGGCATCGAGTGCTCCCTTAGCAAGTTTGCAGACAACACTAAGCTGGGTGGAAGTGTGGATCTGCTGGAGGGTCGGGAGGCTCCAAAGGGATCTGAACAGGCTGGACTGCTGGGCAGAGTCCAATGGGATGAGGTTTAACAAGGCCAAATGCACTTGGGGCACAACAACCTTTGCAGTGCTACAGACTAGAAGAAGTCTGTCTAGAAAGCTGCCAGGAGGAGAAGGACCTGGGGGCGTTGATTGACAGCCGACTGAACATCAGCCAGCAGTGTGCCCAGGTGGCCAAGAAGGCCAATGGCATTTTGGCTTGTATCAGAAACGGCATGAGCATCAGGTCCAGGGGAGTTATTCTCCCCCTGTACTCGGCACTGGTGAGACCGCTGTTCTGATGCTGTGTTCAGTTCTGGGCTCCTTACCACAAGAAGAATGTTGAGGCTCTGGGGTGAGTCCAGAGAAGAGCAACAAAGCTGTTGAAGGGACTGGAGAACAGGCCTTATGAGGAGCAGCTGAGAGAGATGGGATGTTGAGCCTGGAGAAGAGGAGGCTGAGAGGAGACCTCATTGCTCTCTCTAACTACCTGAGGGGAGGTTGTGGAGAGGAGGGAGCTGGCCTCTTCTCCCAAGGGACAGGGGACAGGACAAGAGGGAATGGTCACAAGGTCCACAAGGGGAGATTTAGGCTGGATATTAGGAAAACATTTTTCACAGAAAGGGTCATTGGGCACTGGAACAGGCTGCCCTGGGAGGTGGTTGATTCACCTTCCCTGGACGTATTTAAGGCACGGGTGGACAAGGTGTTAAGGGGCATGGTTTAGTGTTGATAGGAATGGTTGGACTCAATGATCTGGTGGGCCTCTTCCAACCTGGTTATTCTATGTTTCTATGATTGTGACGTTAGTGACATCTTTGACATCTGTGACCATTGTGGATTCAGTGATATTTGTGACTATTGTGACTATTGAGACATCCATGAAATATGACACATCTGTGACGTCTGCTACATCTGTGATATCTCTGATATCTCTGACATATGTAATGTCTGTGACTATTGTGACATCAGTGACATTTGAGACGTCTATGACGTCTATGACTATTGTGATATCAGTGACATCTTTGATGCCTGTGATTAGTGACATCAGTGACTTTTGTGATGTATGTGACTATTGTGACATATTGAGACGTCTGAGATGATTTTTACATCAGTGACATCTGTAACGTTTGTGACCTCTGTGATGACTGTGGCATCACTGACATTTGTGACATCAGTGACATCTGTGATGACTGTGATGATTGTTACGTAAGTGACATCTGTTACATCGGTGGCTATTGAGACATCAGTGATGTCTGTGACTATTGTGACATCAGTGGCAATTATGGCGTCTGTTGTTGTGACACCAGTGACCTCTGTGAAGTCTGTGACATCTGTGACAATTGTAACATCAATTACCTTTTGGCGCCTGTGACTGTTGTGACATCAGTGACATCTGTGATGACTGTGATGATTGTTACATAAGTGACATCTGTTATGTCTATTGTGAAAACAGTGACATATATATAACATCAGTTATATCTGTGACGTCTGTGACATCTCTGACATCTGCGATGTATGTGACAATCATGACATCAGTGACACAGTGACATCTGTGACTTCTCTGACTGTTGTGACATCTGTTACTATTGTGACATCAGTTACATCTGTGACATTTCTAACGTCTCTGACGATAGTGACATCAGTGATATTTGTGACGTTTATGGCATCTGTGACTATTGTGACATCAGTGACATCTGTGAAGTATGTGACTTCTGTGACCTAAGTGACAACATTTATATGTGTGACGTCTGTGATGATTGTGGCATCAGTGAAATCTGAGACGTCTTTGACTACTGTGACATCTGTGACGACGTTGACAATTGTGACATCAGTGGCATTTATGATGTCTGTGACTATTGTGGCATAAATTATAACTGTGCCGTCTGTGCCTTTTGTGACATGAGTGACATCTCTGACTTTTGTAAAGTTTGAGACGATTTTGACATCAGTGACATTTGTGACGTCTGTGATTACTGTGAGCATTGTGATGTAAGTGACATCTGTGATATCTGTGACATCAGTGACATTTTTTATCTCAGTGATGTCTGTGACTATTGTGACATCAGTGATGTGCATGAGGTCTGTGACGATTGTGACATCAGTGACATTTGTGACGTCTTTGGAATCTGTGACTATTGTGACATCAGTGACATCTGTGATGTCTGTGATGATTGTGATATCAGTTACATCTGTGACTTCTGTGACTATTGTGTCATCAGTGCCATTTTTGATATCTCTGACTATTTTGACATCAGTGACATCTATGACGTCTGTGACGATTGTGATATCAGTTAAATATGTGATGTCTTTGACTATTGTGACATCAGCGACATCTGTGAAGTCTGTGATTTCAGTGACAATTTTGACATCAGTGAAATCTGTGATTTCAGTGACAATTTTGACATCAGTGATATTTGTGACATCTGTGAATATTGGGACAGTGACATCTGTAACATCTGTGACATCTGTGCCGATTGTGTAATCAGTTACATCTGTGGTGTCTGTTACTATTTTGATATCAGTTACATCTGTGACGTCGGTTATTATTGTGACATCAGTGATATTTGTGACGTCTCTGGGGTTTTTTACTATTGTGACATTAGTAACACCTGTGACGTCTGACACAATTTTTACATCAGTGACATCTATGTCATCTGTGACTATTGTGGCATCAGTGTCACCTTTGACGTCTTTGATGTCTGTGACTATTGTAACACCAGTGACATCTGTGACGTTGTTGATGTCTTTGAGAATTGTGATATCAGTCACACTTGTGACGTGTTTGACTATTGTGACATCAGTGACATCAGTTACTATTGTTATATCAGTGACATCTGTGACATCTTTACTATTGTGATATCAGTTACACCTTTTACCTCTATGACTATTGTGACATCAGTAACATCTCTGAAGTCTGTGAACTTTGTTGTGATTGTGACATCAGTGACATTTATTACATCTGTGGCATCTTTGACTATTGTGACATCAGCGACATCTGTGACGTCTGTGATGACTGTGACAATTGTGTCATCAGTGGATGTAGTGACATCTGTAGCATATGTGACTATTGTTACATCAGTTTTGTCTGTGACATCTGTGACATTTGTTATGATTGCGTCATCAGTGACATCAGTGATGTCTGTGACATCTGCAACTATTGTTACACCAGTGACATTTGTGACATCTGTGACCTGTGTGATGTCTGTAACTATTCTGAAATCAGTGACATTCCTGATGACTGTTACTATTGTTACATCAGTGACATCTCTCACATCTGTATTGTTTGTGACGATTGTGACATCAGTGACATCTGTGATATCTGTGACGTCTGTGATGTTTATTACTATTGTTACATCAGTGACATCTGTAACATCTGTTAATACTGTGACATCAGTTATATCTATGATGTCTGTGATATTGTGGCAACAGTGACATCTGTGATGTCTGTGACAATTGTGACATCAATGACATCTGTCACATCATTGACTATAGTGGCATCAGTGAAATCGGTGACGTATATAATGACTGTGACGATTGTGACAATTGTTACAAATGTGATATTTGTGACATCTATGACATCTGTGTCTATTGTGCCATCAGTGACATATGTGACATCTGTGACTATTGTGCCATCAGTGTCATATGTGATGTCTGTGATGATTGTGATATCAGTGACATATATGACGTTTGTGATGATTATAACAGTTCTGACATCAGTGAGATCTGTGACGTCTGTGCCTATTGTCACATCAGTGACATCTGTGATGTCCATGACTGTTTTTACATCTCTGACCTTTGTAATGTCTGTGACTATTGTGACATCATTTACATATGTGACCTCTGTGACGTATATGACTACTGTGACATGAGTACATTTACGATGTTTGTGATGGAAGTCTTAGACAATTGTGACATCAGTGACATCTGTGATGTCTGTCATTTCTGAGACTATTGTGACATAAATGACATCTGTGACGTCTTTGATATCTGTGATTATTGTAAGATCTGTGACATCAGTTACATTTGTGACATCTCTGACTATTTTGATGACAGTGACATCTGTTGTGTTTGTGACTATTGTTAATTCAGGGTTAGGATTAGGGTTAGGGCCATTGACATCTGTGGCTATTGTGACATCAGTGACATCTCTGACGTCTGACATCTGTGACAAATGTGACATCCGTGACAACTGTGATATCCGTGACATCTCTGATGTCTTTAATATCTCTGATGATTGTGACATTACTGACATTTGTGACGTCTGTGACATCTGTGACTATTGTGACATCAGTGACATCTGTGATCACTTTGACGTTTGTGACTATTGTTACATCAGTGACCTCTAGGACATCTGTTACGATTGCGACATCAGCAATATTTGTGATGTCTGTAAATATTGTGACATCAGAGACATCTCTGGCGTACGTTGCTATTTTGACATCACTTATATCCGTGATGTCTCTGACGCCTGTGACGATTGTGACATCAGTGACATGTGTAATGTCTTTGGCTATTGTGACATCAGTGACTTCTATGATGTCTGTGACTATTGTGACATCAGTGAGATCAGTGACATCTGTGACGTCTAGGACATCTGTGACTACTGTGACATCAGTGACTTTTGTGACTTCTGTGACATCAGTGGCATGTGTAGCTTTTGTGACATTTTACATCAGGGTTAGGGTTAGGATTAGGGTCAGGTTTAGGATTTAGGTTTAGGGTTAGGTTTAGGGTTGTGGATTTGCATAAGGATTACGGTTAGTGTTAGGGTCTTTGACATCTGTGACTATTATGATATTGACGTCTATTACTCTTTTGATGTCAGTGACACCTCTGACGTGTGACAACTGTGAAAATTGTGACATCAGTGACATCTATGATGTTTGTGACAACTTTTATATCTGTGACTCTTGTGACATCATTGACATCTGTGATGTCTGTGACACCTGTGACTATTGTGAAATCATTGATATTTGTGACGTCTGTGACTATTGTGACATCAGTGACCTCTAGGGCTTCTGTTACGATTGTGACATAATTGACATCTGTGACATCTGTGACTATTGTGACATCAGTGACATCTCTGGCATCTGTGTATATTGTGACATCAGTCAACTCTATGACGTCTGTTTCAATTGTGACATAAGTGACGTTTGTGACGTCAGTTACTATTGTGACATCAGTGACCTCTAGGGCTTCTGTTACGATTGTGACATAACTGACATCTGTGACATCTGTGACTATTGTGACATCAGTGATAACCTTGATGTCTGTGACATCTGTGACAATTGTGATATCAGTGATATCTTTAAAGTCTGTGACTATTGTCACATTAGTGGCATCTTTAACATTTGTGACAACTGTGACATCAGTGACATCTGTGATGTCTGTGACTACTGTACCATCAGCAACTTCTATGACATCTGTGACTGTTGTGAATTCAGTGACATCTGTGACACAGCTGACTATTGTGACGTCGGTAAAATCTTTGACATCTGTGACATTTGTTACTATTGTTACATCAGGGCTACATTTAGCATTAGGGGTTATGTTTACGATGAGGTCTTTGACTTCTCTGACTATTGTGACATCAGTGACAACTGTTACTATTGTGACATCAGTGACATGTCTGATGTCTGTGACATCTGATGATTAAGACATCGGTGACATCTATGACGTCTGTGACTACTGTGACATCTCTGACAACTGTGACATCAGTGACATCTGTGACATCTGTGATTATTGTGACATCAGTGGCATTTTTTTCATCTGTGTCTATTGTGACATCAGTGATATCTGTGATAACTGTGTAGTGTTAGGGTTAGTGTAAGCATTAGGGTTAGGGTTAGGGTGAGCATTAGGGTTAGGGTTAGGGTTAGGGTTAGGGTGAGCATTAGGGTTAGGTTAGTGTTAAGGTAAGGGTTTTGTGTTAGGTTTTGGTTTAGGGTTGGAGTTAGGGTTAGTGTTAGCGTTAAGGTTTAGGGTTATTGTTAGGGTTAGGGTTAGAGTTTGGGTTTGGGTTAGGGATAGTTTTAGATTTAGGGTCTTTGACATCTGTTACTATTGTGATATCAGTGTCATCTCATATCTGTGACGTCTGTCACGATTGTGACATCAGTGACATATGTGATGTTTGTTACGTCTGTGACATCTATTACTAATCTTACATCAGTGACATCTGTTACATCTGTGGCTATTGAGACATCAGTGATGTCTGTGACAATTGTGACATCAGTTACATCTGTGACGTCTGTGATGATTGTGACATCAGTGATATCTGTGACTATTGCATTATCAGTGACTTTTTGATGTCTGTGACGATTGTTACATCAGTTACATCTGTGACTTCTGTGGCTATTGTGATGTCACTGACATCTGTGACACCTGTGAGTATTGTGACATCAGTGACATCTGTGAAATCTGTGACTACTGTGAAGATTGTGATCAGTGGCACTTGTGCCGTCTGTAGCAACTGTAACTATTGTGACACCAGTAACATCTGTGACATCTCTGACTATTGTGATATCAGTGATATTTGTGACATCTGTGACTATTTTGACATCATTGAAATCTCTGATGTCTGTGACATCTGTGACTATTTTGCTATCAGTGACATCAGTCACATCTGTGATGATTGTGACATCAGTGACAACTATGATTTCTGTGACCATTGTTACATCAGTGACGTTTGTGACGTCTGTGTTGTCTGAGATTATTGTGATGTCGGTGATATCTATGACGTCTAATACGATTGTTATATCAATGACCTCAGTGACATATGGTACGTCTATGACAATTTTGAAATCATCAACATCTGTGACGTCTTTGACTGTTGTGACAACAGTTAAAAATATGATGTCTGTTAGGATTTATGGTTAGGGTTAGGGTTAGGGTTTGGTTTTAGACTTACAGTTATTGTTAGGTTTAGGGTTAGGGCCTTTATGGTTAGGGTTAGAGGTTTCTGTTAGGAGTTAGGGTTAGTCTTAGGGTTAGGGGTTAATATTTAAGGTTAGGATTAGGTTAAGATATAGGTTTAGGGTTGGGGTTAGGGTTATGGTTAGGGATAGGGTTATGGTTAGGGATAGGGATAGGTTTAGGGTTAGCATAAGGGTTAGGGTTACTATTAGGGCCTTTGATGCCTGTGACTATTGTGACAGAAGTGACGTCTGATACTATTGTGACATCATAGACATCGAAGATGTCTGTGACATCTCTGAGGACAGTGACATCTGTGACATCTGTGATATCTGTGACTACTGTGACATCAGTGACATATTTGACATTTCTGACTATAGTGATATCAGTTACATCTGTGACGTCTGTGACTGTTGTGACAACAGTTACATACATGTCGTCTGTTATGATTTTGACATCGGTGATATTTGTGACATTTGTGACTATTGTTGCATCAGTGACATCTCTGCCATCTGTGATGACTGTGACATCAGTGACCTCTAGGACATCTGTTATGATTCTGACATAAGCGATATTTGTGACGTCTGTTACTATTGTGACATCAGAGATATCTGTGACATATTTTACTTTTGTGACATCAGTGATATCCATAATGTCTGTGACGATTGTGACGTTAGTGACATCTGTGATAACTGTGAAATCAGTGTCATCTGTGACATCTTTGATGTCTCTGAGGACATTGATGTCTCTGAGGACACTGATGTCAGTGACATCCATGACGTCTGTGACTACTGCGATGTCAGTCACTTCTATGACATCTATGACGATTGTGACATCAGTGCTGTGACTATTGTGACATCAGTGATATCAGTGACATCTGTGACGTCTACATCATCTGTGATGTCTGTGACAACTGTGACATCAGAGACATCAGTGACAACTGTGACATTTGTGACATTTTACATCAGGCTTAGGGTTAGGATTAGGGTTAGGTTTAGGATTTAGGGTTAGGGAATAGTGTAAGGATTAGTGTAAAAGTTAAGGTCTTTGACATCTTTGACCTTTATGACATCATTGACGTCTGTTATTATTTTCATATCAGTGACAACTCTGATGTCTGTGACATCTGTGACTATTGTGACATCAGTGACCTCTAGGATGTCTCTTACAATTGTGAGATAAGAGATATTTTTGACGTCTGTATTCATTGTAACATCAGTGACATCTACGACATTTGTTACTATTGTGACATCAGTGATATCTGTGATGTCTCTGACATCTGTGACGTCTCTGACATCTGTGACAATTTTGACATCAGTCACATCTGTAATGTCTTTGACTATTGTGACATCAGTGACATGTCTGACGTGTGTGAATATTGTGACATCAGTGAAAACTAGGTCGTCTGTAACAATTGTGACATAAGTGACATCAGTGACGTATGTGACTATTACATCGGGGTTAGGGTTAGGCTTAGGCTTAGGGTCAGGGTTAGGATTTTGGGTTAGGGTTAGGGTTACGGTTACTCTGATGGTTTGGGTTAGGTTTAGGGTTTGGGCTAGGGTTAGGGTTAGTTATAGGGTTAGGGTCATTGGCAACTCTGACTATTCTGACAATATTAACATCTGTTATTATTATGACATTCGTGACAACTCTGATGTCTGTGATGTCTGTGACAATTGTGACATCTCTGACAATTGTGACATCAGTGACATCTCTGATGTCTCTGACTGTTGTGACATCAGTGACCTCTAGGACCTCTGTTACGATTGTGACATAATTAACATTTATTACATCTCTATACTATTGTGACATCAATGACATCTCTGATGTCAGTGAACTTTCTGACATCAGTGACATTTGTGACGTCTGTTACTATTGTGACATCAATGATTTCTATGACATCTGCGATGATTGTGACATCAGTGAAATTTGTTCTCTCTGTGGCAATTGAGACATCAGTGACATTAGTAACATCTGTTTCAAGGGTGACTACTGTGACGTCTGTGACTATTGTGACATCAGTGCCATTAGTGACACCTGTGATGTTTTTAGCTGTTGTTACATCTGGGTTAGGGCTAGGGTTAGGTTTAGGGTTAGGATTTACTGTTAGAGTTAGATTTAAGGTTAGGGTTAGGGTTTAGTGTAGTATTTGCATTTGGTTTATTGCCCTTGACTTCTGCGACTATTGTGACATAAGTGACATCTGTTATTATTGTAACATCAGTGACATCTCTGATTTCTGTGACATCCGTGACGATTGTGACAACAGTGACATCTGTGATGTCTGTGACCATTGTGATATCATTGACATCTATGACATCTGTGACAAATGTGACATCAATGACATTTTTTTCATCTGTGTCTATTGTGACATCAGTGACATCTGTGATATCTGTGTAGTGTTAGGGTTAGGGTTAGGGTTAGAATTAGGGTTAGGGGTTGGGTTAGGGATAGGGGGTTTTGTTAGGGTTAGAGTTAGGGTCATTGACATCTGTGACTATTGTGTCATCAGTGACATCTGTTACTATTGTGACATCAGTGACATCTCTGATGTCTGTGACGTCTGTGACTATTGTGACATCAGTGACATATTTGATGTCTGTTACGTCTGTGACGTCTGTTACTAATCTTACATCAGTGACATCTGTGACGTCTGTGAGTATTGTGACATCAGTGACATCATGAAATCTGTGATGACTGTGATGATTTTGACACTGGTGTCACTTGTGATGTCTGTAGCAACTGTAACTATTTTAACATCAGTGACATCTGTCATGTCTGTGACTATTGTGACATGAGTATTATAGGTGACATCTGTGACTGTTATGACACCAGCGACATTGTGATGTCTGTGACTATTTTGACATCATTAAAATCTCTGACATCTCTGACATCTGTCATATGTGACGATTGTGAAATCAGTGACAACAATTATATCTGTGACGATTGTGACATCAATGACATTTTGACATCTGTGTTGTCTGAGATTATTGTGACGTCAGTGACATCTGTGACATCTGTGACTGTTGTGACATCAGTGACATCCGTAATGATTGTTACTATTGTGACATCAGTTACATCTGTGACATCTGTGACTATTGTGACAACAGTGACCTCTAGGATGTCTGTTACAATTGTGACATAAGCAACATTTGTGACTTCTGCAACATCTATTAGTATCGTGACAGCAGTGATATCTGTGACAACTGTGACATATGTGACTATTGTGACGTCATTGACATCTGTGACGTAGATGACTGCTGTGACTTCAGTAAAATCTGTGACATCTGTGAGTTAGGGTTACAGTTAGGGTTAAGGTAAGGATTATATTTAGGGTAAGGATTAGGGTTGGGTTCAGGGCAATTAGCCCTAGAGTTAGGGTTTGAGTTAGGGTTAGGGGCATGAGGGTTAGGGTTAGGATTGGGCTTAGGGTTTAGGGTTAAGGGTTAGGATTAGGGGTTAGTGGTTAGGGTTAGAGTTAAGGTTAGGATTAGGGTAGGTTTATGGTAATGGTTAGGGTAACGCCTAGGGTTATGCTTAGGTTTAGGATTCCATTGTTACAACTGTGATATCTGTGATTTCTGTGATGTCTGTGACAATTGTGAAATCAGTGACAACTTTGATATCTGTGACTTCTCTGATGACTGTGACATCAGTGACCTCTATGACGTCTGTGACGATTGTGACATCAGTGACATGTGATGTTTTGCGGAATCAAACTCTATAAATCCATTAAGGGTTATAAAGCAGGTATGCATTTATTCGCCGGCAGGTGTGAGGGGGTAATCCTAACAGGCAGGTAGTTATAGTGTAAAGACAGGCCTATTCATAAACACCTATTGCATATTCATGACCTATATTATTATAAATAGATTTGAGAAGCTTCTCCCATACTTGCGCAGGCGCAGTGTCGTGATCTGGGGCTCAGGGCTGAAGTTGCCTTCATCTTCCTCATGAATCATCCCTGAACCCAACCTGTGCACAGGCGCGGGGAGGGGAGGGGAGGGAAGGGAAGGGAAGGGGAAGGGGAAGGGGAAGGGGAAGGGGAAGGGGAAGGGGAAGGGGAAGGGGAAGGGGAAGGGGAAGGGGAAGGGGAAGGGGAAGGGGAAGGGGAAGGGGAAGGGGAAGGGGAAGGGGAAGGGGAAGGGGAAGGTTTCTGTGATCTGACTTCTGTGCCTTGACTCCTCTATGACCTGAATAATCTACGACCCAACTCATATATGAGCTTTTAACGACTAAACATCTCTATTACTGCTGTGTGAATCAACTCTTCCATGACCCATTTCTTTTATGACCAGGCCCTTCTATGACTTCAGCCTTCTATGACCCAACCTTTCTCTGACCTTCTTTGAACAGACTGTTCTCTGACTCTTCAGTGATGTGACTTTCTATGGCCCAAGAGTTCTATGACTCTCCTGTGACCTGGCTCTACTATGACAGGAATCATCTATGCTGCAACACTTCTGTCATCAGGCACAGCTATGACCAGACTCATCTATGACCCAACTCTTCTGTAACCCAAACCTTCCATGACCCAACTTATCTGTGAACCAAACCCTGCTATTAACAGACCCTTCTATGCCCATACCCTCTATGATCTGACTCCCTATGACCGGTCTCTTACATGACACACCTCTTCTATGGCCCAACTCTTCTATGACTGAACCCTTCAATGACTCAACACTTCTCTGATGTGACATTTCTATGCCTCAACTCTTCTATGAGTCTTCTATGACCCAACTGTCCTAAAACCCAAGCCTTCTGAGAACCAAACCTTCTATGACCCAACTCTACTTCTATGGCCCTTTTATGACCCAACACATCTACAACTCCACGGAGCTGCCTGAGAGCCTTCATTTCTCCCATACCTCTACAGGTCTGTATTTGGAATTACATGGAATAACTGCTCCCACTTTGATTTGGCCATGTGAGAATGTTCATGGCACCAGCATCATTGTAGTCAAAGTGTGATCTGCCTGCCCAGGGCCTGGGGGTCAGGGCTTGGCCTTTCTGCTTCACCAAGCAAACCCAGGCTTTTCCCAGCTGCCTGCACAGCGCCTTTGTTTTCCTGTAATCATGGCCTCCAATTCTTGGCTCTAACAAGTCCCTGGGGACACTGTGTTAGTAACAATCCTCATTGAGACCAATTAATACTTCAAGGTACTCTGAGTTGTGGTTTTGACTTCTTGAGAGTTTTCCTCAATCTCCCCTCAGCAGCTGAGGTTCAAGGACTCAGCAGCAAATCTACCCTGGGTCTCATTAAAATACACAAAGCCTTAATGAGCTCTTTGTCTTCCTTGAAGACCTGAAGAAAATATCTTCAGGTCTTCAAGCCTTGGACATCTCCCTGGAGTCATTTCCCAGTGTGGTTAAAGAGGAAGATTTCAAAGTGCGCCTAAGAAAAATACACTCAGCTTACAGTTTATATTTCGTTCATTTTCAGCTCCGAGAACAAATGACAGAAGCATCCTCCAACGGGCATTGATGCCGAGTGTCACCTCCAGAGGCCTGGGCAGCATGGAAAAGCATCCCTCGAGGTCTGACCCTGCATGGACAGCCTTGCTCCTCTCCTCCCCAGCCCCCCCATTTCTGGCAGTGACCACATGGCACTTGCATCTCTTTTCCTTATGTCCCTTTCCCTTTCAGTTCTGACAGCTTGGGGAAATGAAGTCATTCTCTGTCACCTTCCTGGTGGTAAAACTTGCCCTCCCCAGGGATTCTCCTGCACAAGTAATGCAGTAACATTGCAGGAAAGAAGTGTCTCTCCCAGCTGAGGGAGGGAACATCAGGAATGGCTTCAGCTTGTTTTTCATTAGGTTCCCCTAGAGCCCCAGGGACACCTCGAGGGAGCCCAGAGGGGGCAGAGAAAGTGCTGCCTTGGGCGGCTGCTCTGCTGCTGAGCTGGGCTGGGCTCCTGCGACAGAGTGACCTGGCAATGAGAGGGTAATTCTTAAAAGAGCCAGGTCTGTCCAGGAGCAGCTCCTCTGCAAAGCCCAGCAGGGCTGAGGGCACTGCCTGCAGGCAGCGAGGGGAGAGGAGGGAGCAGAGAGAGGAGAAAGGCAGGGTGGGGTGGTAGGATACTGAGAGCTCCCTGAGGGAGGAACCCTCACAGCCCTTCTCAAGGTGTCTCTGGCTGTAGGACAATGCAGGTGCAGTTCCTGGAGCGATCTCCTGAACGAAGCACATCCCACGCTCGTGGTATTTGTAAATACAAATCTCTCTCCTAGAGCAGAGGAGGACGACGTGCTGCAGATCAGGGACTCTGCACTGAACCATCAGCAGGACAGAACACAAGGGCTGCCTTCTGCTGGTGGCTATGGGGGTGTAAAGCTGGATCTGCACTCGTGGGTTCCTCAGGGCTGTCCTTCCAAACGGGGTCCTTGTCTCCCAGTGTGCTGGGATAGAGACTCTGGACCTCCCAGGGTCAGCACTCAGCCCATCAGGGGAGTGGATCATGGTGTTGTGGGAAGAAGCTGTGGGTGGAAGGAGAAACTCGCAGTAAGACAGGATCCTCATTCTTCCAAAATGATGCTGCATTGTTCAGGGCTGCTCATACTTCTCAGTCACCCCTAGGTATTTCCAAAGGGTTTCTCAAGGAGAAGGGGAAGGCAAGGATTGCTATAAAGGTAAAGAGCTTGACTGAGACTATGATTGTTACTTCCTTTTCCAGGTGAGTTTGTGGGGGAGGGAGGAGAGAGTCAGAAGTAGAAACAGAACATTCAGTTTATAACACTCCTTGAGATTGCTAAGCTGAAGCTCTGAGTGAACAGTAGGTCGACCAGGAGACTGGTAAGAGTCTTCAGGAACTTCTCTGCCTATGGACAGCACCAGCATCAGCACAGCCAGACCCACCAGGTTGTTCTGCAATTTAGAACCTCCAAACAGGAACCCATGCCCGGGCAGTGCCCTGCAAGCAGGGTGGGTTTTTTAGGGGTGTGCACAGAGGCTGAGATGGGGTCTGTGAGCAGGGAAAAAACATGGGACAGGGAAACACCTCCAGTGAGGAAAATCTCCAGGCAGAAGGGATAGGATCACAGAATGTGAGGAACATAAAAAAGAGATGTTGGGGGAGGGAGAATTCTGAAAGTACTATGTGATCCCCTCCAGTGCAGACCCTTCCTATGAGCAAGGCCCCTTGCTTCCTTTCCCTCTCAGAACCTGGCAAACAGGCAGGTTTGTGTAGAGCCAGGGGAATGCAGAGTGGGTCAAATGGGGCCTGTGAGCAGTGACAGGGAAAAGACATGGGACAGAGAAACACCTCCATCAAGGAAAATCTCCATGCTAAAGAGATTGGATTAGACGATGAGAGAAATCTTAAAACAGATATGTTGTGGGAGGGAAAATTCAGACAGCTCTGTGTGATCCCCTCCAGTGCAGCCCCTTCCTCTGAGCAAGCCCTTTGCCTCCTCTCTCACCCAGCAAAGCCTCTGCCCTCAGGGCTCTGGGCTCCAAGGCTGAGCCTCCTCCTCTGCAGCCGCATCTCCAGTGCCCTCTCCAGAGCCCAGCGGCTGAAAGCAACTGCCCGGCAAGGTTCGTGTCTGGGAGGGGGCGAGCACAGCTGGGGAAGGGGAATGCTTGCTGTGTGCCCAGCTGCCTCTGTCCTGGCCTCTCACAGCAAGACCCTCACTCTGTTCCACCCCTTGTCTTGTTCCTGCTGTTGTTTTCTTTTTCTTGCTGCCAGGCCCTCTGCCGATTGGAGTTTCAGCTGAAGGACCTGAATCTCCTTTAATCAAATGCCATAGTGAGGACACATGGCTGTCCTTGAGGTTTCCTTCCAAGCTGTGAGCTTCCATCCAGGATGCAAACCTTTCTAATCAAATCTTTTTGTTCCCTGAAAGCCCCATGGAGAAGTGCAGAGATGCAATGAGAGAGAAAATGCTCTTGGTTTTGTGAAATGAGCCATATGTGTCCTGGGCTCAAAGTGGTTGCTGAGACTTTAGGAAAGGGTGAAATATTGTGTGGTGTGAAGTGGATCCCTCAGCTCTCAGTAGGGCATCGTGGCTTTTCAGGGCAACCTGGGAGTGTGATCCCTCTCCATCTCAGAAAAGTGCAAGCGCAGGGCAACTAGGAACAAGAGTGAGGGGCAGAGCAGCTCCCTTCCTTCTGCACTGGGCCACAGGCAATGCTCTTGCTTCCCTGGACTCCCTTCGTTCTCCCCGAGTGCAGCAGAGATGCTGATGGTTTCTGACTTCCAGGAAAAAAAAAAAAAAACAACGACCCAGCTGAGATGGAACAAGGCTGTAAAAAAACTTCTCCCCCTCAAACACTTTTACAGTTTGGGTTTCTTAACTCTGGGTGTCCAGATGCTTTCAAGCCTTTTTGCATTAGGAGCAGTTTTAACTGGAAAATTGGAATACCAGGGCTGTCTCCACTGTCTCCGTGACTCCCTGCTGCAAAGCAGGGCTGACTCCTCACAGCCAGTCGGCAGAGGCCCTGCTCATCCCGGCATGTTCAGCTGGAAGCAAGCAGGACTCCAGGCACGGAGCTTAAGGAAGGTCTGTGAAAGGAAAAGCAGTGGCAAGTGTACAGTGTGAGAAATGGCTTTGATTTGGCTCAGAGACATCTCCCCTAAATTGTCACTGTAATTTCATTTTTTTCAGTGCTTCACATCATGAGCCAGCAGATGTCTAACAGCAGCTCCATCACCCAGTTCCTCCTCCTGGCATTCGCAGACACTCGGGAGCTGCAGCTCTTGCACTTCTGGCTCTTTCTGGGCATCTACCTGGCTGCCCTCCTGGGCAACGGCCTCTTCATCACCACCATCGCCTATGACCACCACCTCCACACCCCCATGAACTTCTTCCTCCTCAACCTCGCCCTCCTCGATCTGGGCTCCATCTCCAACACTGTCCCCAAGTCCATGGCCATTTCCCTCTGGAACACCAGGGCCATCTCTTATGTGGGATGTGCTGCCCAGGTCTTCTTTGTATTCTTCTTGTTCGGTGCAGAGTATTCTCTTCTCACCATCATGTCCTACGACCGCTATGTTGCCATCTGCAAACCCCTGCACTACGGGACCCTCCTGGGCAGCAGAGCTTGTGTCCACATGGCAGCAGCTGCCTGGGGCGCTGGGTTTCTCAATGCTCTGCTGCACACAGCCAGTACATTTTCCCTGCCCCTCTGCCAGGGCAATGATGTGGACCAGTTCTTCTGTGAAGTTCCCCAGATCATCAAGCTCTCATGCTCACACTCCTACCTCAGAGAAGATGGGTTTATTGTGTTTAGTGCCTGTTTATTTTTTAGCTGTTTTGTTTTCATTGTGGTGTCCTATGTGCAGATCTTCAGGGCTGTGTTGAGGATCCCCTCTGAGCAGGGACAGCACAAAGCCTTTTCCACCTGCCTCCCTCACCTGGCCGTGGTCTCCCTTTTTATCAGCACTGGCCTGATTGCCTATCTGAAGCCCCACTCTATCTCTTGTCTATCTCTGAACCTTGTGGTGTCATTTCTGTACTCAGTGGTGCCTCCAGCACTGAACCCCCTCATCTACAGCTTCAGGAATCGGCAGCTCAAGGATGCAGTTTGGAAACTGGTAACTGGATGTTCTATCAAGCAATAAATTTCCCATCTTCTTCTGCATAGCAATTATAATGTAAGTCAATGCGTGTCAGCCTGTCATCTGTATGTATTTGCTGTTGTGGTTGTTCATGTTGAACCCCTTGAGCTCCACTTAGAGCACCAGAAAGCACTGTCATGGTTTAACTCCAGTAACAGCTCAGTTCCACGCAGCCACTCATTCTTTCCCCCATGGTGTGATAGGGTAGAGGATTGGAAGGGAAAAGTGAAAAAAAGCATGAGTTGAGACAAAAATATTTTAATTGGTAATGCAAGACTGTGCTTGCAAGCAAAGCACATCAAGGGATTCTTTCACCATGTCCAGTTGGCAGGAAGGTGTTTAGCCCTCTCTGGGGCAGCAGGGCTCCATCAGCAGTAATGGTTTCTTAGAAAGGCAAAAATCATCACTCTAAAGATCTTCAATCTCTTCTTTTTAATCCAATTTAATTGCCAAGTGTCGCATCCTATGATACAGAAAGTACTTTTGGTCAGTTCGGGTCAGCTGTTCCAGCAGTGTCCCCTTGTAGCTTCTTGTGCAGCCTGAGTCAACTCCCTGGTGGAGCCGTGTCAGGAGCAGAAAAAAGCTTGATGCTGTGTAAGGCTTGTTCAGCAATGATGAAAATCTCTCTGGGTCACGGACAGCACAAAGCTAAACCTCAGACCCATTCTGGTCATGGTGAAGAATGTTAACTCAACCCAAAATAAACCAGAACAACAAGCCAAGTGATTTCTCATCCCCATCACACACACGGCCACCAGTGACACCACAAGCACCATCTCAGTCCAGACTCCTTCTCCAGCCCTGTTTTTCCGTCAGCCATGAGGAACATCACAAGAAGCTCAAAGAGCCTGGCCCTTCTGTCCAATCCTATCAGTTTCTTGGCTACTAGTTACCTCACAGACACCTGCACAAGCCAGGTCATTGTCCCACCCAGACAGCTGCTCAGGCCAAAGTGACATGAGGAGCAGATGCACCAGCCCGGTGTCTGTTCATACCCAAACAGCTTCTCAGTCACGAGATATCTAAAAAGTGCCCCTACAGGCAAGGTGCCTGCTCCTGCCCCTCCACACACTCAGCCACCTCTGACCTTACAAGGGCGATCAAAAGTCAGGACACTGCTCCTGCTCTGTGACATAATCTGACACCAGTGACATCACAAGCCCCTGTGGAACACAAAAGCCTGGAGCGAGCCTGCAGGGTGTGCTGGTACCAGAGACATCCCATGTTCCTGTGCAAGGCAGGAGCCTGCTCCTGGTCTGAGATCTCCTCAGCCACCAGGGACATCCCATAGCAGCAGCACAAACCAGGGCTTTGCTCCTGCCCTGCCACCCCTTGGGATGCTGAGACATCAAACACACCCTCACAAGCAAAGGGGCTGCTCCTCTGCTCAAACCTTCTCAGCACTTCTGGCCTCAGAAGCACCTGCACAGCCCAGGGCATCTCGTGCCCTGCCACCCACTGACCCAGGCAGCAGCAAAAGGCAGGGGCTGGTCCTGCCCTAGAACATCTTTAGGGACCTGTGACCTCACAGGCAGCACCACAAGCCAGGGCCCTGCTCCTGCCCTGCCCTCTGATCAGTCACAGGTGGCATCCCAAGCACCAGCACCAGCCAGATGCCTCCTCCTGGCCTCTCAGCTCCTCACCCATCAGTGACAATGTGAGCAGCTGCACAGACCAGGGCTCCCTCCTGCCTCATCACCTACTCAGACACCTGGGGCATCCCAAAAAGCTGCAAAAGCCACATGCATGCCCCTGCTCTACTTGCTGCAGAGCCACCAGTGACATCATAAGGACCTGCACCACCAGCTGTCTGTTCATTCCCAGTCAGCTCCTGAGGCACCAGGGGCAGCAGAAGCAGCTGCACAAGCCAGGGTCCTGCTCCTGCCCTGGCACCTATTAAACCACCAGCATCATCACAAGCACCTGCGGGAGCCAGAGGCATGTTCCTGCCCTTAAGTGCTTTTGACAGGACAAGCTCTTGGTGAGCTGGAGCATCCTGATCAAGTGGCAGGTGCCCCTGCCCATGGCCGGGAGGTGGAACTGGGGAGGATTTGAAGCCCCTTCCAACCCAAATCATTCTATGACTCTATGACTTTTAGCATAAACCACAGTTACCATAAGAACACAAACTGTCAAACACTCTGTGAAATCAAGAGATCTCCAGAAGAAATGTTTTGCTGTGAGGGTGGGGAGGCCCTGGCCCAGGCTGCCCAGAGCAGTGGGGGCTGCCCCATCCCTGCAGGTGCTCAAGGCCAGGTTGGATGCAACCTGATGCAGTGGGAGGTGTTCCTGCCCATGGCCAGGAGGTGGAACTGGGGAGGATTTGAGGTCCCTTCCAGCCCAAACCACTTCATGATTCCATGATGCCATGTACTATGATCAAAGCAATACAGCCCTTAATTAAATTTAAAAAAAAAAAAAAAAAACCACAAAAAAGCAAAGCTCAGCAAAAATTCACACTGTGCCTGATCAGATGCTATACAAAATACACTTTATTTTTAACACAGTCCACCACAAACCACCCAGTGGGAACTGTTCCCATATCCAGACGGCCTGGAAAGCAGCTGGGGGTTCACTGGAGGCCACAGAGTTTTGTGCGGAGGGACTGCAGCAGCTCTGAGACATTGAGTATGTCCAGAGCAACGATGTGGACAGCTGGGCACTGGCTGGTGCTGGCTTTTTGGCTCCCAGGGAGCACTCAGATGTGTTGTCTCCTGAGGTGACCTCTGCAGGGTTGGTTACCAAGGTGGGATCTGCAGGGCTGGCTCCCAAGAAGCACTGGGTGCAGGAGTGCCAACACCCTGCCCGTGTGCGTGGTTGGACCTCTCACGGACCTCTCGGAGCTGGTTGCTGGTGGTCCAACTTCACAGACTGTAGTGCCGGTGTGGGGAGCAGCTGCAGGGCCTTCCCATCACTGTCCACCTGCAGGCGTGAGTGGACAAGCTATGCAGAACTCCTCGTGGTTGGCATCAGCTCGCACCGAGCAGCAGGTGCTCAAACGGCTGCCGGCAGAGGGGGCAGGTCCTGCTCATCTTGGCCCAGCGCAGGATGCACGCAAAGCAGAAGCTGTGCTGGCAGTTGTCCACATAGGTGGTGTCTGTGATATCCTCCAGGCAGATGGGGCACTCGGGGGCTTCTGCTGCCTCCACCGGCCCTGCCTGGGGCTGCTGGCTCCTGCCACTGTCCCTTTCAGCAGAGCTTCTTGATTCAGGACAGCTTATTTTCTTCTTTCTGTGGGAGTAGATCCACCAGCACCCAATAACTCCCACCGCTGCAGGCACAGCACAGACCATAACATTGCGGAAGGATAACGGCATTTTGAAGAGCCTCAGCTGATGCCACCTGCCTCCTCCAGATCCTCCTGGAGAGTGAGTGCAGAGGGTGCTTGTCCTGGACAGCAGAGAGGTCTCCTAGGACACAGGGCAGCATCACAGAGGGTGACATCATAGAGGCCACGGCCAGAACCATGGTTGGGGTTGGAAGGGGCCTCAAACATCCTTCTGGTCTAACCCCCCCTGCCATGGGCAGTCACACCTTCTACTCCATCAGGTTCTCAAAGCCCCATCCAACATGACCTTGAACACTACCAGTGATGGGGCATCCACAGCTTCTCGGGGAAACCTGATCCAGTGTCTCAGCATCTTTTTCATAAAAAGCCCCTTCTGATATTGAAAGACTGCAACTGGCTCTCCCTGGAGCCTTGTCTTCTCAAGCCTGAACAGCCCCAGGATCTCCCCAACCCAGCTGCAGGACCCTTCACTCTGCCTCATGGAACCCCCCCACAAGGTTCACGTGGACCCACTGCTCCAGTGTGCAAAGGGGGGGGGCTTTTTCTCACAAATTCCCAGAAATTCAGTTACTTGAAAACTATTTAGCAGATCTAAGGGTCTCCAGTGGAAGAGAAGTCTTCATTCCCACAGTGATATTTCTATGATTCTATCAATTCCTTTAATGGATTGTGCTGGGTTCTCCTTCATGAGTGCAGAAGCTTTGCAGACGCCACATGGGAATCTGTTTGTTGTTAACTCTTCAAGTTTTCACCACTTTTGACTCTATGGTGGGAAAATTGTAGAAGTTTGGCATCTCTTGTAACACCCTCCTGGGTCTGGGTCTGTGGCTGCCATGTGGCTGTGCCTCTTCTCTTGAGATGCTCCTCAAATCTCAGCCCACCCGACTGCTCTGTCTGAATGAGAAAGTTTTCTCTCCCTTCTGCTGTGGAGAAATGCCCTTGCCACGTATCCAGGGGTTCCCTTACTTCCCTGAACTCCCTTGTGATGGCCCCACAGGGTCCTCACTGGCCCTTAGAAAATACCCTTCAAGGCACCAGAGTTCAGAACATGCTTCCTGAACAGCAGCTGTTGATTGTAGGGGTGTTTTGCTCCATTTCTTTTCCTGGCCGGTACTGGCAAGTGTGCAGTTTGTCCTTGCAGCCCCAGTGACTCTCATGGTTATGAGGACTCTTCTGCACAACTCTGTCCTTCCCTGCCCTGGAGACGTCCTTGTCCCAGTGTCCCCTGGGCTGGAGGGGAGAAGCACACACAGCTGGAGCCCCAGGAGTTAGTCAAACATGCAGCCAAAGCTGAACTCGGTGCTGGAGACGAGCCAGGTGAGGGCACCAGAGCTCCTCCAGGGAAAGGGGAAGGATGCCATGGAGTTCAAGACTCCAGCTCCCAGCACAACATGGGGTGAAGGTGCAAGCTCCCAGCCTCCTTTGGGATGATGGACTCCAGCACCCAGCCTGCCATGGGGTGAAGGACTCAACTGCAACTGCAGACTCATAACAGTGGTTTGGGTTGCAAGGGACCTTAAAGATCTTCCAGTTCCAGCCCCCTGCCAATGGCAGGGACACCTCTCGCTGGACCAGGCTGCTCAAAGCCCCATCCAGCCTGGGTTGAACACCTCCAGGGATGGGGCAGCCAAAACTTCTCTGAGCAACCTGGCTCAGGGCCTCCCCAACCTCACCATGAAGAATTTCTTCCTAATATCTAATCTAAATCTTCCCCCTTCCCATTTCATGCCATTTCCCCTCATCCTATCACTCCATGGCCTTGGAAAACGTCCCTCTCCATCTCTGCCATAGCCCCTTCAGGCACTGCAAGGCTGCTCTAAGTTCTCCTCAGTCTTCTCTTCTCCAGGTCGAACAATCCCAGCTCTCTCAGCCTGTCCTAATAGGGGAGATGCTCCAGACCTCTGATGATCTTCGTGGCCTCTTCTGGACCTCCTCCAAGACTTCCATATCCTTCTTCCATATCTTTTTTTATGTTAGCCGGTTATTAACTTTTTAGTGTTTCAATGACTTTTCCTCCTTTTACTTATCTAAAATAAAATGACATCTTGTTCATTTTTTCACCCAACACTATATTCAGGTATTATTTTATATCATCTGTCTTCCATAACTGCCATTTTAGCAAATCTACTAAATAATGAATAACTACTTCCACTTGACATCAGCAATGAGTTTCTAATGCTTCTGAAGTGAATGTTCAGCTCTCCACAAAACACTCTACTACTGCAGAAACTCATTCCTGATTTCCCTTGTTCATTCTCCACGCATTGGAATCATAGAATCATAGAATGGCCAGGTTGGAAGAGACCCACTGGCTCATCGAGTCCAACCATTCGTATCAGACACTAAACCATGTCCCTCAGCACCTCATCCACCCGCGTCTTAAATCCCTCCAGGGAAGGTGAATCAATCCCCTCCCTGGGCAGCCTCTGCCAGTGCCCAATGACCCTTTCCATGAGAATTTTTTCCTGATGTTCAGCCTGAACAGCCCCTGGCAGAGCTTGAGGCCATTCCCTCTCATCCTGTCCCCTGTCACTTGGGAGAAGAGCCCAGCTCCCTCCTCTCCACAACCTCCTCTCAGGTAGTTGGAGAGAGCAATGAGGTCTCCCCTCAGCCTCCTCTTCTCCAGGCTAAACACCCCCAGCTCTCTCAGCCGCTCCTCATAAGGCCTGTTCTCCAGCCCCCTCTCCAGCTTCGTTGCTCTTCTCTGGACTCGCTCCAGAGCCTCAACATCCTTCTTGTGGGGAGGCGAGAAGCCTCATGGCCCTTGTTGCTGGTTCATTCTTTCGGTAAGCTGGTGTCTTGTTTTACATCTCAAGCTCACTCGTTACGGTACAGATCATTAATCTCTACATGAATCTTGTGATGGAAAGAAGTAAGAAGGAAGGATATCCAGCAGTTCATGCCTTTGATATTTTATTCCATTGCAAACTAAGTTCTTGGGGCTGCGCAGCAGGGAAGAGATGGACCAGAGGTGTGGATCTCTTCAAGCAGGATGTTGTCTGAGTCCCTGTCTACCGGAATCACCATCTGACTCTTGCGGTGAGTCAAACTGGCTTTTTGTTTGGAATTGGATGTCCCAATTCTGTCCCAAAAACCACTCCCTGTGTCCCCAGATCCACCTTTTCTGTCATAAACCCACACCCTGTGCCCCCAAATTCACCTTTTCTGTCTTAAACCCAGTCCCTGTGCCCCCAAATTCACCTTTTCTGTCTTAAACCCACTCCCTGTGCCCCCAAATTCACCTTTTCTGTCTTAAACCCACTCCCTGTGCCCCCAAATCCACCTTTTCTGCACAAAAATCCATTATTTGTCCCCCCAAATCAACCTTTTCTGTACCCAAACCCACCTCCTGCGCACCCAAATCCAACTTTTGTGCCCCAAAATCCACTTTTTGTGCCCTAAACTCTACTCCCTGTGCCCCAAAATCAATATTTTTGCCCCAAAATCCACTTTTCACCCAAATCTAACTTTTTCTGCCCCAAAATCCACTCTTTGTGCCACTAAATCTACATTTTGTGCTCCAAAATTCACCTTATCTGCCCCAAAATCCACCCTCTGCCCCCAAATCCACCTTTACTGCCTCAAAATCCATCTTTTCTTCCACAAAACCTATGCCCTGTGACTCAAAATCCAACTTTTCTGACACAAAATCCATCTTTTCTGCACAAAAATCCACTAATTGTACCCCAAAATCCACATTTTGTGTCACAAAACCCACCTCCTGCCACCCAAATCCACCTTTTCTGCCTCAAAATCCACCTTTTGTGCCACTAAATCTACCTTTTCTGCCCCAAAGCCAATCCACTTTTCCCCAAAATCCACCTTTAATGCACCAAAATCCACCTTTCCTTCCCTCAAACCAAAACCCTGCAGCTCGAAATCCACCTTTTCTGCCCCAAAACCTACCACCTGCACCCTGAAATCCACCTTTTCTGCCCCTAAATTCACCTTTTATGCACCCAAATCCACCCTGTGACCAAAAATACAACTTCTGTGCACCAAAATCCACTTTTTCTATCCCCAAATCCACCTTTTGTTCCCCAAACCCCACCCTGTGCCCCAAATCCACCTTTTCAGCCCCATAATCCACATTTTCTGCACCCTAAAATCTACATTTCCTGTCCCAAAATCCACCTTTTCTGACCCAAAATCCAATTTTGTGCCCCAAACCCCACCCCTGCACCCCAAAATCTACATTTTGTGCCCCAATACCTCCCCCTGTGCCCCAAAACCCACTTGCTGTGCCCCAAAATCTACCCCCTCTGCTCACACATCCACATTCTTGGTCCAAAATTCCACCTTTTCTGCGACAAAATCCAGGTTTCTACCCTAACCCCCACCTCCTGCACCTCAAAATCCACATTTTCTGCCCCAAAATCCAGGTTTTGTGCCCCCTAAATCTAACTTTTGTTCCCCAAAACCCACCACTTAAGCCCAACATCCACCTTTTCTGACCCAAAATCCACATTTTCTGCCCCAAAATGAAGACCCTATGACTCAAAATCCACCTCTTCTGCCCAAAATCCACGTTCTGTTCCCCCAAATCCAATTTTTCTGCCCCCAAATCCAGATTTGCTACCCCAAAACCAAGCCCCTACGACTCAAATCCACCTTTTCTGTCCCAAAATCTACCTTATCTGCCCCAAAATTCACTCTGGGACTCAAATTCCACTTCTTCTGACCCAAAATCTATCTTTCCTGCGCAAAAATCCACTAATTGTGCCCCCAAATCCACAATTTGTTCCCCAAACCCCATTCTCTGCACCCCCAAATCCAACTTTTGTGCCCCAAAATCCACCTTTTGTGCCCTAAATCCCACTCCCTGTGCCTCAAAGTCAACATTTTTGCCCCAAAATCTACATATTCTGCCCTAAAACCCACCTTTTGTTCCCCAAACCCCACCCCTTATTCCCCAAAATCCACCTTTAATGCACCAAAATCCAGATTTTCTTCCCTCAAACCAACACCCTGTGACTCAAAATCCACCTTTTCTGCCCCAAATCCACATTCTGTGTCCCAAAATCCCCTTTGTGTGCCCGCAAATCCATCTTTTCTACCAAAATTTCCACCTTTTTTGCCCTAAAATCCACCTTTCTGTCCCAAAACACACTCCCTGTGCCCCAAAATCCACAATTTCTGACCCAGAATCCCCTTTTGTGCCTCAAGACCCACCTTTTGTGCTCCCAATTCCATATTCTCTGTCTCCCAAATCCACCTTTTCTGCCCCAAAACCCACATTTTCTGTCCCAAAGCCCACTCCCTGTGCCCCAAAATCCACTTTTGTGCCCCCAGGTCCACCTTTTCTGCCCTGAAATAAAACCTTTCTGGCCCTAAATCTACATTTTGTGCCCCAAACACCACCCCTTACATCTTAAAATCCACCTTCTCTGCCCCAAAATCCAGGTTTTGTGCCCCAAAACACACCCCCTGCACCTCAAAATCCACATTTCCTGCCCCTAAAGCAACAACCTGGGACTCAAAATCCACCTTTTCTGCAACAAAATCCACCCTGTGCCCCAAAATCCACCTTTTCTGTCCCAAACCCCACTCCCTCTGTCCTCAAATCCACCTTTTCTGCACAAAAATCCATTATTTGTGCCCCCAAATCCATTTTGTGCCCCAAACCCACACTCTTCACCCCAAAATCCACCTTTTGTGCCCACAAAACCATTCCCTGTGCCTCAAAATCAACATTTTTGCCCCAAAATCCACATTTGGGGCACAAAAATCCACCTTTTGTTCCCCGAAATCCAATTTTTCTACCCCCAAATCCACCATATATGCCCCCAAATCATCCTTTTCTGCCCCAAAACCAACCCACTGCTCCTCAAAATTCACCTTTTCTGTCCCAAAATCCACATTTTCTGCCCCAAAATTCATGTTTTGTGTCCCAAAACAAACCCCTTCACCCCAAATCCACCTTTTGTGGCCCCAAACTCCCTTTTGTGCCCCCCAAATCCACCTTTTGGCCCTAAATCTCCCTTTTCTGCCCCCAAAATCCAACTTTTGTGGCCCAAATCTCACCCCCTGCACCCCAAATCCACCTTTTGTGCCTCAAAGTCCACCTTTTATGATCCAAAATCCAATATTTGTGCCCCAAACCCCACCCTCTGCACCTCAAATCCACCTTTTGTGCCTCAAAATCCACCTTTTATGCTCCCAAATCCAATATTTGTGCCCCCAAATCCACTTTTTCTGCCCCAAACCCCATCCCTGTGCCCCCAAATCCAACTTTTATGCCCCAAACCCCATCCCTGTGCCCCCAAATCCACCTTTTGGTCCCCAAAACCCTCCACTTAAGCCCCAAAATCCACCTTTTATGACCCAAAATCCACATTTTATGCCCCAAAACTAACACCTTGCAACTCAAAATCCACCATTTCTGCCCAAAATCCACATTCTGTTCCCCCAAATCCAATTTTTCTGCCCCCAAATCCAGATTTTCTACCCCAAAACCAAGCCCCTAGGACTCAAATCCACCTTTTCTGTCCCAACATCTACCTTATCTGCCCCAAAAACCACTCTGTGACTCAAAATCCACCTTCTCTTCCCCAAAATCCAGGGTTTCTGCCACAAATCCACACCATGTGCCCAAAAATCCACCTTTTCTGCCCCAAAATCCACCTTTTATGACCCAAAACCCACATTTTCAGCCCCATAATTTATCACCTGCACTCCAAAATCTACATTTCTTCTCCCAAAATCCACCTTTCCTGACACAAAACCCAAATTTTCAGCCCCAGAATCTGCCTTTCGTGCCACAAATCCCACCTTTCTGCCCTAAAATCCAACCCTTATGCCCCAAAATCCAACTTTTGTGCTTAAAAACCCACTCCTTATGCCCCTAAATCCATCTTTTATGGACCAAAATCCATCCTGTGCCCCCAAATTCAACTTTTCTGCTCCAAATTCAAAGGCCCCTAAATCAACCTTTTGTGACCCAAAATCTACCTTTAGAGCCCCAAAATCCTCCTTTGGTGCCCCAAAACACACACCCTGCGCTCCAAAATCAACCTTTTACAGGTTCTGTGTGCCAAAAACATACGTCCTCCACCTCCAAACCCACCTTTTGTGCCCCCAAAGCCACGTTTTCTGTCCCAAACCCCACCCCTGCACCCCCAAAAACACCTTTTCTGCCCTAAAATCTAATTTTTGTGCCCCAAAATCAACACAATCAGCCCCAAAATCTGCATCTCTTGTTCCAAAATGAAACTTTCTGCCACCAAATTCACCTTTTTTCCACCAATCCAAATTTTGTGCCCCGAAATCAACATTTTGTGCCTCAAAACCCACATTTCTTCTCCTAAAATCCAAGTTTGTGCCCCCAAAATTTCCTTTTCTTCCCCAAATCCACCTTTTGTGCCCCCAAATCCGCATTTTCTGCCTCAAAATCCACTTTTTCTACCCCCAAATCCACTATATACACCCCCAAATCAACCTTTGCTACCCCAAACCCAGCCACCTGCACCTCAAATTTCACTTTTCTGCCCGAAAATTCAAGTTTTGTACCCAAAAATCCACTTATTTTTTGCCCCAAAATCCACATTCTGCCACAAAATCCACGTTTTCTGTCTCAAAATCGAGGTTTTGTGCCCCAAAATCCAATTACTGTGTTCCAAACTCCATTTTGTGCTGCCGAATCCATCTTTTGTGCCACAAAATTCAACTTTTCTGCCCCAAAATCCAATTTCGGTGCCCCAAACTCCCTTTTGTGCCCCCAAATCCACCTTTTGTGCCCCCAAACCCACCCCTTGCAACCCTAAATCCACCTTTTGTACCACAAAATCCACCTTTTTGCCTCAAAATCCACCTTTTGTGTCCCCAAACCAACTCCCTGTGACTCAAAATCCACCTTTTCTGCCCCCAAACCCACCCCCTGAACCCCCAAAATCTACATTTCTTATCGAAAATCCATCTCTTCTGACCCAAAATCCACTTTGTGCCCCAAATACCACCCCTGCTCCTCCAAATCCACCTTTTCTGCACCAAAATCCAGATTTTCTAACCCAAAATCAACCCCCTGCCACTCAAAATCCACCTTTTGTGCCTCAAAATCCACCTTTTGTGCCTCAAACCCCACCTCTTGCGCCCCCAAATCCAATTCCCTGTCCCAAAATCCACCTTTTCTGCCCCCAAATCCACGGTTTGTGCCCCCAAACCCACCTTTTGTGCCCCCCAAACCCCACCCCCTGCACCTCAAATCCACCTTTTCTGCCTCAAAATCCCCAGCCCTCGCTGGGGTCCAGGACGAGCCCCCTCTGGCCTCACTCTCCAGCAGGACCTGGAGGAGGCAGGTGGGCTCTGCGCTGGGAGCTGCCTGCGTCTCGCTCGCTGCGTGAGGAACGAAGCCGACAGAGACACTCTGCCCCACGGCCAAGGGTAGGGGCCGGGCTCTCCCCTAAAGGGCTCCTGGGGGCATCTAGAGGGTTCTAGAAGGGCCTAAAGGGGTCCCAGGGGGATCTAGAGGGTTGCTGGGGGTTCCTAGAAGGCCCTAAAGGGTTCCCAGGTGGATATAGAGGGTTTTCTGTTGCAAAGCCCACACCCTGTGCCGCAAAATACACCTTTTGTGCCCCAAATCCAACTTTTACATCGCAAAATACAACTTTTCTGCCCCAAATCCAGGTTTTGTGCCATAAACCCACCCAACGTGCCGCAAAATACACCTTTTATTCACAAAAAAATCACCTTTTGTGCCCCCAAATGCACATTTTCTGCCAAAAAATGCAACTTTTTGTGCCCAAAAATCCACATTTTGTGCCCTCAAATCCACTTTTCTGCCCGAAAATACACATTTTGTGCCCAAAAATCCAATTTTGTTCCTCAAAATCCACATTTTGTGTGCCTAAATCTATCTTTTGTGCCTCAAAACCCACCCCTTAGGCTCCCAAATCCATATTTTCTGCTTCCATATCTACCTTTGTGTCCCAAAATCCACGTTTTGCACCCCAAAACTCCATTTTGTGCCCCCAGATGGGTGTTGAGGACCCTTCCCCCCCACCACCCCGCCCCGTGGCTGTGGCCGAGGCCTCTGTGATGTCCCCCTCTGTGACGCTGCCCTCGCAGCCCTCGCTGGGGAACAGGACGAGCCCCCTCTGGCCTCACTCTCCAGCAGGACCTGGAGGAGGCAGGTGGGCTCTACGCTGGGAGCTTAAACGGGTGCCAAGTAGATCTAAAGGGTTCCTGGGGCTCCTAGAAGGGTCCTGGAAGAACATAAATGGGTGCCAGGTAGACCTAGAGGGTTCCTGGGGCTCCTAGAAGGGTCCTAGAAGGCCCAAAAGGGGTCCCAGGTAGATCTAGATAGTTATAGGAGCTCCAGGGAGAGTCTAGAAGGAACTAAAGGGGTCCCAGGTAGATCTAGAGGGTTCCTGAGGCTCCTAGATGGGACCTAGAAGCCCTTTTAAGGGGTCTCACGCAGGTCTAGGGGGTTCCTATGGATCCTATAATGGTCCTAGAAGGCCCTAAATGGGTCCCAGGAAGATCTGGAGAGTTCCAGGGGGTTCTAGAAGGGTCCTAGATGGCCTTAAGGGGGTCCCAGTTAGATCCTGAGGTCCTGGGGTTCCTACAAGTGTCCTAGGAGGCCCTAAAGTGGTCCCAGGTAGACCTAGAGGGTTCCTGGTGGTCCTAGAAGCCTCTAAAGGGGTTCCAGGTAGACCTAAAGGGTTCCTGGGGCTCATAGAATGGTCCTAGTAGGCCCTAAAGGGGTCCAAGGTAGATCTAGAGGATTTCTGGGGATCGTAGAAGCATCCTAGAAGGCCCTAAAGGGGTCCCAGGAAGATCTAGAGGGTTCCTGGGCCTCCTGGATGGGTGCTAGAAGCCCCAAAGGGGTCCCATATAGATCTAGAGGGTTCCTGTTACTCCTAGAAGGGTCTTAGAAGGCCATATAGGGGTCCCAGGAAGGTCTAGAGGGTTCTTGGGGTTCCTAGATGGGTCCTAGATGTCCCTAAAATGGACCCAGGTAGGTCTAGAGGGTTCCTAGAGCTTCATGTAGTGTCCTAGAAGGCCCTAAAAGGGTCCCAGGTAGATCTAGAGGGTTCCTGGGGCACCTATAATGGTTCTAGAAGGCCCTAAAGGAGTCCCAGGTCGATCTAGAAGGTTCCTGGGCCTCCTGGATGGGTCCTAGAAGGCCCTAAAGGGGGTTCCAGGTTGATCTAGAGAGTACCTGGAGCTCAATATAGGGTCTTAAATAGCCCTAAATGGGTTCCAAGTAGATCTAGAAGGTTCTTGGAGTTCCTAGAAGGCCCTAAGTGGGTCCCAGGTAGATTTAGAGAATTCCTGGAGTTCCAGGTAGGGTTCTAGGAAGCCCTAAGTGGGACCCAGGAAGGTCTAGCGCGTTCCTGGGGCCCCTATATTGGTGCTAAAAGGCCCTAAAGGGGTACCAAGTAGACCTAGAGGGTTCCTGGTGCTCCTAGAAGGGTCCTACAAGGCCCTATAGGGGTCCCAGGTAGATCTAGAGTGTTGCTTGGGCTCGTAGAAGGGTCCTAGAATGCCCTAAAGAGCTTCCAAGTAGATCTAGAGGGTTCCAGGAGCTCCTAGTAGGCCCTAAAGGGGTCCCAGGTAGATCTAGATAGTTCCAGGCAGTACTAGAATGGTCCTACAAGTCCCTAAAGGGGTCCCGCGTAGATCTAGAGGGTTCCTGGGCTTCTTAGAATGGTCCTAGAAGGCCCTAAAGGGGTCCCAGGTAGATCTAGAGGGTTCCTGGGGCTCCTACATAGGTCCTAGAAGGACCTAAATGGGTCCCATGTAGATCTAGAGGGTTCCTGGAGCACCTAGAATGGTTTTAGAAGGCCTTAAAGGGGTTCCAATACATCTAGAGGGTTCCTGGAGCTCCTGCAAAGCCCTAAGTGGTTCCTGGTAGATCTAGTAAGTACCTAAAGCTCCAGGTAGTGTCCTAGAAGTCCCATGTAGATCTAGAGGGTTCCTGGAGCTCCAGGTAGGGTCCTAGGAAGGCCCTAAAAGGGTCCCAGGTAGATCTAGAGGGTTACCGGGGCTCCTAGAAGGGTCCTAGAAGGCTGTAAGCCGCGTCTCAGGTAGACCTAGAAGTTTCCTGGCTCTCCTTGAAGGGTACTAGAAAGCCCTGAAGGGGTCCTAGGTAAATCTAGAGGGTTCCTGGGGCTCCTAGAAAAGTCCTAAAAGGC
The DNA here is from genome assembly GCA_033459285.1 of Clamator glandarius. Taxonomy (NCBI): domain Eukaryota; kingdom Metazoa; phylum Chordata; class Aves; order Cuculiformes; family Cuculidae; genus Clamator; species Clamator glandarius. The sequence goes on along the minus strand of JAUNZM010000866.1, from coordinate 312,499 downwards.
CCTAAATGGGTCCCAGGTAGATCTAGAGGGTTCCTAGGGTTCATAGATGGATCCTAGAAGGACCTAAAATGGACCGAGGTAGACCAATAAGGTTCCTGGGGCTCATAGAAGGGTCCTAGAAGGTCCTAAACGAGTCCCAGTTAGATCTAGAGGTTTCCTGAGGGTCCTAGAATGGACCTAGAAGCCCCTTAAGGGGTCTCAGGTTTGTCTAGAGGATTCCTGGGGCTCCTAGATGGCTCCTAGAAAGAACCTTATATGGACCCCCGGTAGATCTAGAGTGTTCCTGGAGCTTCAGGTAGGGCCCTAGAAGGCACTAAAGGGGTGCCATGTAGATCTAGAGGGTTCCTGGGGCTCTTAGAAGGCCCTAAAGGGACCCAGGTAGATCTAGAGAGGTCCTGGAACTCCAGGTAGGGTCCTAGAAGGCCCTAAACGGGTCCCAGGTAGATCTAGAGGGTTCCTCTGGCTCCTAGGAGGTTCCTAGAAGGCCCTAAAGGAGTCTCAGGTAGATCTAGAGGGTTCCTGGGGCTCCTAGAATGGTCCACAAAGGCCCTAAATGGGTTCCTGCTGAATTTAGAGGGTTTTTAGTGATCCTAGAATGATCTTAGAAGACCCTAAGTGTTTCCCAGGAGGCTCTGCATGGTTCCTTGGGCTTCTAGAAGGCCCTAAAGTGGCTCTAGATGATATGAGGATATACGAGATTGACCTCAAGTGAAGATCAGCTCCGAGAGGATCTGAAACCCTCCGCATGTTGTCTTCTCTTCTTCTATGACTTCTTCCACCTCTTCTTGAATTAATTAATGGGATGAGTCTTGAGGGCTAGATGGAAACGAGGGAAGCGACACGGTCTCCTTGCTCTTCTTCATTAATCACAGTCCCACCAAACATCTCAGACGCTTTGGGGGCTTCTAGAAGTTTCTCCCTGATGGTCCCAGCATGAAGCTCCGCCTGAAAACTTCAGAACTTCTCTGTAGTTGTGGGAAGAGAATTATTGGAAGGTGAACCTCAATCCTCTTGGAGACTCCCAGGACACCCCTAAGGAACCGCAGGAGCCCTCTAGGACCCCCAGGAGCCCTCTAGGATCCCCAGAACTCCCTCAAAGACCCCCAGGACCCCCCATAGCCTTCCAGGATCCCTCTAGGACCCCCAGAACTCCAAAAGCCCCTCAGGATCCATCTAGGACCCCCAGAACCCCTTAAAGCCCCCCAGGACCCACCTAGGACCCCCAAAATCCCCTCAAAGCCCCCCAGGACTACTCTAGGACACCCAGGATCCATCTAGGACCCCCAGAATCCCCCTCAAAGGCCCCCAGGAACCCTCTTGGACCCCCAGAACCCCTCAAAGCCCCCCCCTGGACCCTCTAGGGCCACAGAATCTTCCCAAAAGCCCCCCTAGGACCCCACTGCTTGCGTCTAGGTCTCAGGCCCCATTTTTGGGTTGTCTTTACCTGGTTTGGGGGTGTCTGGTCCCATCTTCGGGGTCCCTGTTTATCTGGGGGGGGCACTGAGCCCAAATTTGGGAGTCCTCAAGCTTCTTTGGGGTCTCTGTGTCCATTTTGGGGGCTCTGGGCTCGGTTTTGTGGTCCCTGAGCCCATTTTGGGGGTCTCTGCTCCTATTTTTGTGTCTCTGAGCCCTCAGGAACTCCAAAACCCACCCCAGCCCACCCCAAACCCCCAAGGAATCCCAAAAGCTTCACCTCAGCCCCCCCAAATCCCCAAGGAATCCCAAAAGCTCCACCTCAGCCCCCCCAAATCCCCAAGGTACCCCAAAAGCTCCAACTGAGCACCCCACAACCATGAGGGGACCCCAAAAACCACACCAGCCCCCCCCAAAACCCCCTCAGTCACTGGGTTTGGGGAGTCACCAAGATTTATGGGGGACTCCAAAGGTTTAGGGGGGACCCCAAGCATCAGGCTGGGAGAAGCTTAATGGGATCCAAGGGATTTAATGGGAGTTCTCAGGGGTTTGGGGGCTCAAGGGGGAATTTTGGGGTGCATGGAGTGGATTTGGGGGTGCAGAGACCGGATTATGGGGTTCAGGATTGGGGTTTTAGGGTTCTGGGTGGATTATGGGGATTCAGGGTCAGGATTTGGGGGTCTGGGGTTGGGATTTTGGGGTGTAAAAGGTGGATTTGGGGGTTCAGGGTGGGTTTGGGGGTTTGGGGCTGGGATTTTGGGGTACAAAAGGAGGATTTTGGAGTTTCAGGCTTAGTGTTGGGTGTCCTGGGTTGGAATTTTGGCATGTAAAAGGTGGATTTTGGGGGTTCATATGGTTGATTCTGGGGCACAAAAGGTGGATTTGAGGGTTCAGGGTCAGGATTTGGGGGTTCAGGGTGGATTTGGAGGTTCAGGATTAGGATTTTGGGGCACAAAAGGCGGATTTGGGTTTTTAGGGGTTAGATTTTGGGGCACAAAAGGTGGATTTGGGGCTTCAGGGTTGGCGTTGGGGGCCTCGGGTTGGTATTTTGGGGCTGAAAATATGGGGTTTGGGGTTCAGAGTTTGGAACTGGGGGTTCAGAATTAGGATTTTGGGGTTCAAGTTGGATTTGGAGGTTTAGGGAGAAGATTTTGGGGCACAAAAGGTGGATTTTGGGTTTCAGGGTTGGCACTGGGGGTCCAGGGTTGGGATTTTCGGGCCGAAAAGATGTTTTTGGGGTCCGGGTTGGGAACTGGGGGTTTAGGGGGTGGATTTGGGGGTTCGGGGCAGGATTTGGGGGTTGAGGGGGTAGGTTTTGGGGCACGAAAGGTGGATTTTGGGTTTCAGGGTTGGCGTTGGGGGACCAGGGTTGGGTTTTTGAGGCACAAAATGTGGATTTTTGGGTTCAGGGTCAGGATTTGGGGGGTCAGGGTGTAGATTTTGGGGCAAAAAAGTGGATTTTGGGGTTCAGGATCAGGATTTTGGGGTTCAGGGTTTAGATTTTTGGGTTCAAAAGATGGATTTATGGGTTCGGGATCTGTTTTAGGGGTTCAAGAAGTAGATTTTGGGGCACAGAAGGTGGATTTGGAGTTTCAGGGGTGGCGCTGGGGGTCCGGGGTTGGGATTTTGGGGCTGAAAAAATGTTTTTTGTGGTTCAGGTTGAGAATTAGGGGTGCTGGGGGTGGATTTGAGGGGTTGAGGGTGGGTTTTGGGACGCAGGGGGTTGGATTTGGGGGGTTCAGGTTAGGTTTTGGGGTCTCACCCACGATGGCATGGGGGCTGCGTCCGGCGGTGCTGAAGGCGCAGGGTGCGGGGGCCACTCCAGGCAGTGAGAAGGTGGCCAGCGACCACTGCGACTCCATGTAGGGAACCAGCACTGGGCCCACCTGCACCAGCCTGCGCGACCAGTATAGACCAGTACAGAACAGTACAGACCAGTACAGACCAGTACAAACCAGTATGGACCACTATATAGACCAATAGAGATCATTATGGACCAGTATGGACCACTATATAGACCAGTATAGACCACTACAGACCAATATGGACCACTATATAGACCAATACAGGTCACTATAGACCTATACAGATCAGTATGGACCAGTACAGACCACTATGGACCAGTATGGACCACCCTATAGACCAGTATGGACCACTATATAGACCAGTACAGGTCGCTATGGACCAGTACGGACCAGTACGGACCACCATATAGGCTAGTACAGGCCAGTAGGGACCACTATATAGACCAGTACAGGTCACTATGGACTAGTACAGACTAGTACAAACCACTACAGACCAGTACAGATCACTACAGATGAGTACAGCCCAGTACAGATCACTACAGAACAGTATGGACCACCCTATAGACCAGTATGGACCACTATATAGACCAGTACAGGTCACTATGGACCACTACAGATCAGTACAAACCACTACAGACCACTACGGACCAGTATGGACCACCATATAGGCTAGTACAGGCCAATATAAACCACTATATAGACCAGTACGGGCCACACCAGAACAGTGTGGACCAGCATAAACCAGTAGAAACCACTATGGACCAGTATAGACTACAATAAACCACTAAAGGCAACTGTGGATGAGTATGGACCAGTCCCTCCCAGTGCCCTCCAGTCCCTCCCAGTGCTCCCCAGTCCCTCCCAGTGTCTCCCAGTTCCCCCTCCAGTACCCTCCAGTCCCTTCCAGTACTCCCAGTGTCTACCAGTTCACACTCCCAATGCTCCCAGTACTCCCAGAGTCTCTCAGTTCCCCTCCCAGTGCTCCCAGAGCCCCTCCAGTCCCTCCCAATACTCCCTGTGTTTCCCAGTTCCCCCTCCCAGTCCCTCCCAATACTCCCAGTGCCTCCCAGTTCACTCTCTCAGTGCTCCCAGTTCCCCCTCCAGTCCCTCCCAGTGCCCTCCAGTCCCTCCCAGTCCCTCCCAGCATCTCCCAGTTCCCTTTCCCAGTCCCTCCCAGTTTCGCCCAGTTCCCTCTCCCAGTGCCTCCCACTCCCTCCTAACCTTCTCCCAGTGTGTCCCAGTGTGTCCCAGTGCTCCCAGTAGCCCCAGTAGCTCACGCCGAGCGCCGGTTGAGCCGCGTCTCCCTCATGGCAAAGACGTGGCTGGTGCCTTTGCCGCTGGTGGCGCTCAGGAAGACCGAGTCGGGGCTGAACACCAGGCTGCTCCCAGTATGGACCAGTATGGACCACTATAGACCAGTTCCCTCCCAGTGACCCCAAACGATCCTTAGTCCATCCCAGTGTTCCCCAGTGCCTCCTTGGTACATCCCAGTGCATCTCAGTCCATCCCAGTGCCTCCCAGTGCTCCCCAGTCCATCCTAGTGCCTCCCAGTCCCCTCCCAGTACCTCCCAGTCCCCTCCCAGTACCTCCCAATACTCCCTAGTCCATCATATTCCATTCTCAGTGCCCTCCCAGTGCCTCCCAATCCTCCCCAGTCCATCATATTCCACTCCCAGTGCCTTCCAGTGCCTCCCAGTCCCCTCCCAGTGCAAAACAGAGCCTCCCAATGCTCCTTAGTGTCCTCCTAGTGCCTCCCAGTCCAGCCCAGTGCCTCCCTAGTCCTTCCCAGTACAACCTTGTCCCCACTCAATGCTCTCCAGTCTGTCATATTCCACTCCCAGTACCTCCCAGTGCCCTCCCACTCCCCTCCCAGTGCCTGCTAGTCCTCCCCAACCCCCTCCCAGTGCCCCCCAGTGCCTTCCAGTCCTTCCAAGTCCCCTCCCAGTCCCTCCCAGTGCCTCCTAAGATTCCCCAGTCCATCATATTCTACTCCCAATGCCTCCCAATGCCCTCCCAGTGCCTTCTCAGAACCACCTAATGCTCCCCAGTCCATCCCAGTCCCCTCCCAGTGCCTCCCAGTGCCCCCAGTGCCCCATGCCAGTAGAGGATGGCGGGGTCTGTGCCCCGTCGCAGCTCGAGCACCCTCGCTCGCCTCTGGGTGCAGAAGAGGCGGACAAGGGTCCCTCAGCACGAGGCCGAAGCTACCAGCACGCCTGGCGGGGACAGGGCCAGGCAGCCGACCTCGCTCTGGTGCACATTGATGGTCACTGGGGCCACCGATGTCCCCGCCTGCGTCCAACCCAGGGCCTGAAACCAGTACAGACCAGTAAGAACCAGTAATGAACAGCAACAGACACCCATGGGCCGACCTGCACCCAACCCAGGGGCTGGAAAAGCATTAAAAGCCAATAAAAAACACTAAAAACCACTAAAAAACAGTAACAGCCACCGACGTCTCCACCTGCACTGAGCCCAGGGTCTCAAACCAGTACAGACCAGTAAGAACCAGTAAGAGCTGTGAACAGACACCCACAGCCCTGCCTGCACCCAGCCCAGGGCCTAAAAAAGCACTAAAAACCACTAAAAACCAGTAAGAACCAGTAAGGACCAGTAACAGCCACCCACGGCCCCACATGCGCCAAGCCCAGGGCCTGGAAAACCACTAAAAATACTAAAACCCAGTAAGAACCAGTAAAACCAGTAAGAACCAGCCCGCCTGCACCGACTCCAGGGCCTGGAAAACCACTAAAAAACACTAAAACCCACTAAAAACCAGTAACAGCCACCCACAGCCGTGCCTGCGCCCAGCCCATAGCCTGAAACCAGTAACGACCAGTAAGAACCAGTAACAGCCAGGAACAGACACCCATGGGCCCACCTGCACTGAGCCCAGGGCCTGGAAAACCAGTAAAAACCACTAAAAACTGGTAACAACCAGGAACAACCAGTAGCAGCCAGTAACAGTCACCCATGGCCCCGCTTGTGCCAAGTCCAGGGCCTGCAAACCAGTAAAAACCAGTAAAAACCAGTAGCAACCAGTAGCAACCAGTAACAACCAGTAACACCCACCCACGGCCCCGCCTACGTTCAGCCAAGGGCCTGGAAAACCAGTAAAAACCAGTAACAACTAGTAACACCTAGCTCCCATCCAGTCCCTCCCAGTGCTCCCCAGTGCCTCCCAGTATCCCCCAGTCCCACTCACCACTAACTGGAGGCTCCCACACTTGTGTCCCAGGAAAACCAGTAAGGCCTTCTCCAAACTGGGACAGAGATGGCAGATCCCTGGGGCAGGGGAGGAAAGAACTGGGTCCCAGTCCCCTCCCAGTGCCTCCCAGTTCATCCCAGTTCCATTAAGCCCCTCCCAGTTCCCTCCCAATTCCCACTAGTTAATCCCAGTCCCTCCCAGTGCCACTTAACACTCTCCCAGTGACTCCCAGTCCCCTCCAGTCCCGCCTAACCCTCTCCCAGTGACTCCCAGTCCCCTCCAGTCCCACCTAACCATGACCCAGTGCCACCCAGTGCCTCCCAGTACAACCTAACCCTCTCCCAGTACCTCCCAGTCCCCTCCAGTCCCGCCTTACCCTCTCCCAGTGCCTCCCAGTCCCATCCAGTGCCTCCCAGTCCCCCCCAGTGCCGCTTAACCCTCTCCCAGTACCTCCCAGTCCCCTCCAGTCCCGCCTAACCCTCTCCCAGTGGCTCCCAGTCCTACCTAACCCTCTCCCAGTGCCTCCCAGTGCCTCCCAGTGCAACCTAACCCTCTCCAAGTGACTCCCAGTCCCATCCACTGCCTCCCAGTCTCCTCCAGTCCCACCTAACTTTCTCCCAGTGCCTCCCAGTCCCCTCCAGTCCCGCCTAATCCTCTCCCAGTGCCTCCCAGTGCAACCTAACCCTCTCCCAGTGCCTCCCAGTACCCCCAGTTCCACCTAACCCTCTCCCAGTGCCTCCCAGTACAACCTAACCCTCTCCCAGCGACTCCCAGTCCCTCCCAGTACCACCTAACCCTTTCCCAGTGGCTCCCAGTCCCACCTAACCCTCTCCCAGTGCCTCCCAGTCCCTCCCAGTACTACCTAGCTTCTCGCAGTGCCTCCCAGTCCAGTGCCACCTAACTCTCTCCCAGTGCCTCCCAGTCCCCCCCAGTACCACCTAACCCTCTCCCAGTCCCCCCTAGTGCCACCTAACCCTCTCCCAGTTCCTCCCAGTCACCCCAGTGACACTTAACCCCCTCCCAGTGCCTCCCAGTACCCCTCCAGTCCTCCCAACCCTCTCCCAGTGCCTTCCAGTACCCCCTAAACCTCTCCCAGTGCCTCCCAGTCCCGCCTAACCCTCTCCCAGTGCCTCCCAGTCCCCCCAGTGCCCCCAGTTGCCACCTTTGGGGTTGTCACGGGTGTCGAACTCGAAGAGCTTGGTTGGGTTTTGGGGGAAGGAGAAGACATAGAGGCGGGTCTGCAGCACGACCTCCAGCCTGGGGCACACAAACGGGGGCTGGGGGCGGGCCCAGCTGTGCTTTGGGGCACCTCCCCCCCTCACACCCCTATTTTGGTTGTGATTCCAAGCACTTTTGGGGTCCCCTTTCATTTATCGGGGTGCATCTGCACAGCCAAGACAGGTTTGGGGAAGGTGAATTCCAGCACCAGCTTGTCCTTCCCTTCCCGCGCATCGTCCCAAATCAACACTGCGATTAAAAAGTTGGGGGGCTATAAAGGGGCATCCCAAAATTTTTTTGGGCCCCCTACCCCCTTTATTTTGAGGCTAACCTGACACATCAGGGAATTTGGGGTGACTCCCACCACCCATGATAGCCAAGGTTGGAGCGGTTCAGCATCTCCGCCAGCCCCACGCTGCCCACCTGCTGTGCATCTGGGGGGCAACCCCAATATTTGAGGCCCCCCCCAAAAGTTCAGGGTCCCCCCTTCAAGATTTAGTACACCCCAAACTCTAGGGACCCCTGAATTCTCTCATCTCCCACTTCAAAATCCTTATTAGCCTGTAATGAGAAACTTGGGGGCCCCACGTTGCTTACCTACTCTGCGTCTGGAGGGGAACCCCAATATTTGAGGGCCCCCCAAAAATTTTTAGAGACCCACCTTCAAGGTTTAGGGCCCTTCAAACTCATAGGGTCCCCCTCAAACTCTAGGGAGTCCCCAAAAACTAGAGACGCCCCAAATCTCTTGTCCTCCTCCCTAAAATCCTTATTAGCCTGGAAAGAGAGGTTTGGGGGCCCCAGGCTGCCTACCTGCTCCGCATCCGGGGGAAAGCCCAATATTTGAGGGCCCCTCAGAAAACTTTAGGGTTCCCCCTTCAAGATTTAAGGCCCTCCAAAGTCTTAGGGTCCCCCCTAAACTCTTAGGGTCCCCCCACATCTCTTGTCTCCCACCCCAAAATCCTTATTAGCCTGGAAAGAGAGATTTGGGGGCCCCACACTGCCCACCTCCTCCATGTCTGGGGGGGAACCACAACATTTGAGGGCCCTCCAAAAAATTTACAGTCCCTCCTTCAAGATTTAGGGCCCCCCAAACTCTTAGGATTCCCCAAACTCTAGGGATACCCTCAACCTTTAAGGACCCCACAAATCTCTTGTTCCTCACTCTCAAACCCCCCTAAAAAAAAGTCAAACCCCTCAAAACACCCTCAGACCCCCCCACACACACCCTCAGACCCCCGGAAAACACCCTCAGACACCACCAAAACACCTGAGAACCCCCCAAAACACCCTCAGAACCCCCAAATTGATGAGTTATACCCCAAAATCCTCCCACTCCCCCTCATCCGAGTGCACTTTCTCCATCAGGGGCTCCATGTTGAAGAACCGCACCCCAGAATGCATCGCCACGCAGAAACAGCCTGGAAAGAGGGATTTGGGGGTGAATTAAGGGGATTTCAGGGCCCCCTTTGGGGGTTTTGGGGTCTGTTATGAGGGTTTTAGGGTCTCTTATGAAGTTTTGGGAAGTTATTATTGGAGCTCGGGGGTCAATTATGGGGATTTGGAGTCAATTATTAGAGTTTTGAAATCAATTACAAGGGTTATGGGGACCATAATGGGGCTTTTGGGTTCCCCTTTGAGGGTTTTGGGGTCAATTATGAGGGTTTTAGGGTCTATTATGAAGATTTCTGAAGTTATTATGGAGCTTGGGGTCAATTATGGGGGTTTGGGGATCATTATGAGGTGTTTGGAGTCAATTATTAGGATTCTGAAATCAATTACAAGGGTTATGGGGACAATAATGGGGCCTTTGGCATCCCCTTTGAGTGTTGCGGGGTCCCCATTGAGGGTTTTGGCGTTCATTATTAGGATTTGAGAAGTCACTATGTGAGCTTGCAGGTCAATTATGGGGGTTTTGGGGATCATTATGAGGAATTATTAGGGTTTTGAAATCAATTACAAGTCTTATAGGGATCATAATGGGGCTTTTGGGTTCCCCTTTGAGGGCTTTGGGGTCAATTTTAGAGGGTTTTGCAGTCAATTATGAGGGTTCTGAGGATCATTATGGGGGTTCTGGGGTCAAATATGAGGAGTTTGGGGGTCATTATGGGGACTGGGGGGGAATTTCAGGGCTTTGGGGGTTCCCTTTGAGGTTTTTAGAATCTTTTACAGGTGTTTTTTGAGCCATTATGTGGATTTTGGGGTCCATTATAAAGTTTTTAGAATCAATTATGGAGTTTGGGGGGGGCACTATGGGGGGCTTGGGGGTCATTTTGGGGATTTGGGGTTCCCTTTGAGGGTTTTGGGGTCATTATCAGGATTTTGGAGGCAATTATAGGGGCTTTATAATCAATTACAAGGGTTTTGGGGTCCAGTATGAGAAGTTGGGGGGTCGATATGGGGGTTTGGGGGTCAATTATGAGGGTTTTGGTGTCAATGATGGTGGGTTTGGGGTGGATGATGGGGGTGTTTAGGTCCTCCTAGACATTTGGGGGTCAATTATGAGCATTTTAGGGTGCATGATGGGGGCTTTCGGTTCAATTATGAGAGTTTTGCAGTCCCTTTTGAGACCTTTTGGGGGATTCTGCGGATTTTAAGGTCCCCTTTTGTCATTTTTTGAGCCAACTCGGGGGGGGTTGGGGTCAATTTTGGTGGGTTTGGGGCCTCTTTGAGGGTTTTGGGTCAATTCTGAGGCCCCCTTTAGGGTTTTGGGGTCAGGTCTGGGGAGTTTGGTGTCCCCCCTGCATGTTTTGAGTTCTCTTTTGAGGGTTTTTCAGTTATTTCTGGGGGCTGGGGGGGCCTCTTTAAGGCTTTTCAGGGTCAATTCTGCAGGTTTTGAGGCCCCTTGCAGGATTTGGTGGATCAATTCTGGGGGTTTGGGGCCTCTTTGAGGATTTTGGGGACAATTCTGGGGAGTTTGGTGTCCCCCTTACATGTTTTGATTTCCCTTTTGAGGGTTCTTCAGTTAATTCTGGGGGGCTGGGGACACCTTTGAGGATTTTTGGGGTCAATTCTGCTGAGTTTCAGGTCCCCTCTGCAGGTTTTGGGTCCCCTTTGAGGCTTTTGGGGTCAATTCTGGGGGCTTGGGGGGCCCTTTGAGGTTTTTGGGGTCAATTCTGGAGTTTTGGAGGCCCCTGTGTGGGGTTTTGGGTCAATTCTAGCGGGTTTTGGAACTCCTTTGAGGATTTTGGGGTCCATTCTGTGGGTTTCGGGGCACCTTTGGAGGGTTTGGGGTCAATCCTGGGGGTCTGGGGGTCAATTCTGAGTGGTTTTGCCCCCCTTTGCAGGTTTTGGGTCCCCTTTAAGGGTTTTGAGGTCAGTCCTGAGGGTTTTTTGGTCCATTCTGGGTGTTTTGGGGGTCCCTCCCACACTCACTCCAGTCCAACATCCTGATTGAACCAGATGCTGTTGACGCTCCGGGCTTGCGCTATGGTTTACTGGTGCCCCTGCAGGTAGAAGAGGAGGTGAAGGGGGAGCCCCCTCGACCCCCTAAAACCCTTGTTTTCTCAAAAAATCCCTCCGGTACCAGCTGTCAACACCCTTTGGGGTTTTTGGAATCTTTTACAGTTGTTTTTTGAGCCATTATGTGGATTTTGGGGCTCTTTATAAAGTCTTCAGAATCAATTATAAAGTTGGGGGGCACTATGGGGGGCTTGGGGGTCATTTTGGGGATTTGGGGTTCCCTTTGAGGGTTTTGGGGTCATTATCAGGGTTTTGGAGGCAATTGTAGGGGCTTTATAATCAATTACAAGGGTTTTGGGTCCAGTATGAGGAGTTTGGGGGTCAATATGGGGGTTTGGGTGTCAATTATGAGGGTTTGGGTGTCAGTTCTGGGGGTTTTGGGGTCCCCCTAGATATTTTGGGTCAATTATGAGCATTTTATGGTGCATGATGGGGGCTTTGGGTTCAATTATGAGAGTTTTGGAGTCCCTTTTGAGACTTCTTGGGGGATTCTGGGGATTTTAAGGTCCCCTTTTGTAGTTTTTTGAGCCAACTTGGGGGGGTTTGGGGTCAATTTTGGTGGTTTTGGGGCCTCTTTGAGGGTTTTGGGTCAATTCTGGGGCCCCCTTTAGGGTTTTGGGGTCAGGTCTGGGGAGTTTGGTGTCCCCCCTGCATGTTTTGAGTTCTCTTTTGAGGGTTTTTCAGTTATTTCTGGGGGCTGGGGGGGCCTCTTTCAGGGTTTTCAGGGTCAATTCTGCAGGTTTTGAGGCCCCTTGCAGGATTTGGTGGATCAATTCTGGGGGTTTGGGGCCCCTTTGAGGATTTTGGGGACAATTCTGGGGAGTTTGGTGTCCCCCCGGCATGTTTTGAGTTCCTCTTTGAGAGTTTTTCAGTTAATTCTGGGGGCATGGGGACCCCTTTGAGTATTTTTGGGGTCAATTCTGGGGGGTTTGGGGTCCCCTCTGCAGGTTTTGGGTCCCCTTTGAGGATTCTGGGGGTCAATTCTGGTGAGTTTGGTGTCCCCCTTACATGTTTTGAGTTCCCTTTTGAGGGTTTTTCAGTTAATTCTGGGGCTTGGGGACTCCTTTTCAGGATTTGGGGTGTCAATTCTGGGGGGTTTTGGGTCCCCTCTGTGGGTTTTGGAGCCCCTTTGAGGATTTTGTGAGTAAATTCTGGGGGCTTGGGGGACCCTTTGAGGCTTTTTTCAGTCAATTCTGGAGTTTTGGAGACCCCTGTGTGGGTTTTTGGGTCAATTCTAGTGGGTTTTGGGGCCCCTTTCAGGATTTTGGGGTCCATTCTGTGGGTTTCGGGGCACCTTTGGAGGGTTTTGGGTCAATCCTGGGGGTCTGAGGGTCAATTCTGGGTGGTTTTGCCCCCCCTGCTTTGCAGGTTTTGGGTTCCCTTTAAGGGTTTTGAGGTCAGTCCGGAGGGCTTTGGGGTCCATTCTGGGTGTTTTGGGGGTCCCTCCCCCACTCATTCTGGTTCAATATCCTGGTTGAATCGGATGCTGTTGATGCTCCGGGTTTGCGCCAGGGTTTACTGGAGCCCCTGCAGGTGGAACAGGAGGTGAAGGGGGAGCTCCTCTGACACCCTAAATCCCTCGTTTTCCCCAAAAAACCCTCCGGTACCAGCTGTCAACACCGCTCCCTGCTCAAAACCATCGAGTCCCCTCAGGAGCCAGTGGATAGAGCGGTACTTCCGGCCACGTGACGGGCATGCCTGTATGGGCGGGCGTTGCTGATACCTCCATCTTTGAAGTGGGCACCATAGGAACTGATAATAGTCGCCATCTTGGAGGCGGGCCGCGTCGGGCACGGTTGCCTAGCAACGTGCCATCTTGGAAGCGGCAAACACATTTGGCATTAAAGGGGGCGCCACCCCTCCCTCGCTTTTTACCGCAGAAACAGGGATTTTATCTCACGGAAAAGAGGTTTTTACACATCAGGGAAGTGATTTTCTCTCAAAAAAGGAGATTTTACGTCAAGAATAGTCCATTTTACCTCACCAAAAAGATTTTTTGCCCTCAGAATCAGCGTTTTTCACATCACAGGGGTGATTTTTCATCTCAGTGTGGGCCTTTTTCCTCAAAAAAAGAGGTTTTACCTCAATAACAATAGATCTTACCTCACAGAAAGTATTTTCTTTCACAGAAAGGATTATTTCACATTATACATATATTTTTTCCTCTCAGGGAGGAGATTTTTCTCTCAGAAAGGGAGATTTTTCCCTCAGGAATGGTCAACTATACCACACTGAAAAAATTTTTCACCTCAGGAAGAGTTTTTCACATCTAGGAGGTGATTTTTCACATCAGGGAGGAGATTTCATCCTCCCTCCAAAAGATTTTACCTCATGAAAGGTCAATTTTACCTCACTAAAAAGATTTTTTTTCCCTCAGAAAAAGAGTTTTTCACATCACAGAGGTGATTTTTCACTTCAGGGAGGGGATTCTTCCTCAAAAAAGGACATTTTACCTCAATAACTATCAACTTTACCTCACCGAAAAGATGTTCTTCTCTCAGGAAAAAGGGATTTTCACATCAGGGAGGTGTTTTTTACACCATAGGGAGCAGATTTTACCTCTGGAAAGTTAAAATTTAAGTCACAGAGGAGATTTTTTCCTCAGAAAAAGCAGTTTTACCTCCAGAATGATCATTTTTACCTCACGAAAGAGGTTTCTTCCCTCAGGAAAGGGGACTTTCACCTCAAGAAAAAGAACCTTACACCTTAGGGATGGGATTTGACCTCAGAAAAGGGCAAGTTTGCCTCAGAAATGGGAAAGCGTACCTCAAAAAAAGGAGCGTTTTACCTCAAGAAAGCTGGATTTATCTCAAAAAAAGTAGGATATTTACACCAGGGAAGGGGATTTAACCTCAGAAAAAGGAGGTAGCTAGAAAACTTCCTTCCCTGGTCCTCTGATAGCAGTCCAAGCTGGTAATGATGATTTAGTAAGCACAAAGACCAAAGCCATCAAGAAAGACTTCAGGGCCATTGGGAAAATGATGGAGGGCTCTGGGGCACAAATAGTGTTCTGCTCCATCCCAAGGCTAAAGAGAGAGGAGCTGGAAGTCAGGAAGAAGAATTCGATTAATACCTTGCTCTGAGCCTGGTGTGAGGAGAGGGGCTTTGGCTTCTTTGATCATGGGGTGGCTCAGGCACCCCCAGGCTTTGTTGCTAAGGATGGGACACGTGTGTCTCCTAAGGGGCAAATGCCCTTGCTAAAAACCTAGCTAAGCTCATAAATCAAGCTTCAAACTAGATGTGAAGCTGTTGTCGAGCAAGGAGCCTATGATGTCGTTGCCATCACGGAAACATGGAGTGCAGCTATGGTGAGGTACAAACTCTTCAGGAGGGATAGGAAGAGAAGGAGAGGAGGCAGGGTAGCCCTCTTTGTAAGGGAGGACTTGGACACTGCTGAGATGGATCGTGGCGATGAGGAGATTGAGTGCCTGTGGGTTAAAATCAGAGGAGCCCCTAAGTAGGTAGATTTTGGGATGGGAGTCTGTTACAGGCCACCCAACCAAGGAGAAGCAGCTGACAAGCTCTTCTATAAACAGCTGGGGTTAGTCTCTAGATCGATGCCTCTCGTTCTTGTGGGAGACTTCAATCTTCCTGATATCAGCTGATAGTACAATAGAGCAGAAAGGAAGCAGTCTAGGAGGTTCCTGGAGTGCGTGGAAGGCAACTTCCTTGCACAGCTGATGAATGAACCAACAAGAGACAGTGCCCTCCTGGACCTGCTGTTTGTGAACAGAGAAGGCCTTGTGGGGGATGTGGCAGGAGGAGGATGCCTAGGACTAAGAGATCATGAGATGACAGGGTTTTCTTTTCTAGGCGAAGTGAAGAGGGTGGTTAGCAGGACAGTAGCATTAAATTTCCAGAGGGCAGACTTTGAACCCTTTCAGAAGGCTGGTTGGCAAAGTCTCATGGGAGACAGTGCTTAAGGGCAAGGGAGCCCACAAGGGAGCTCTTTAAAAAAGGAGATCCTAGTAGCTCAGGAGAAAGCCATCCCCATGTTCTGGAAAAAAAGGTGGCAGGGGAAAAAAACAGCTTGGTTGAACAGAGAAATCTTGAGTGATATCAAGAAGAAGATGAATGTTTATGGGCATAAACATAAAAGAGGGGACAGGCCTCTTTGGTGGACGACAGGAGGCATGTGAGATTGTGTAGAGAAAATTCCCTCTGGAACTCCAGAGCCATCTCTTATGCAGGATGTGCTGCCCAGGTTTTCTTTCTGTTCTTCTTGTTTGGTGCAGAGCATTCTCTTCTCACCATCATGTCCTATGACTGCGACGTTGCCATCTGCAAACCCCTGCACTATGGGACCCTCCTGGGCAGCAGAGCTTGTGTCCACATGGCAGCAGCTGCCTGGGGCGCTGGGATTCTCTTTGCTCTGCTGCACACGGCCAGTACATTCTCCCTGCCCCTCTGCCAGGGCAATGCTGTGGACCGTTTCTTCTGTGAAATCCCTCAGATCCTCAAGCTCTCCTGCTCACACTCCTACCTCAGGGTGGTTTGGCTTCTTTACATTAGTGCCTGTTTAGGATGTGGCTGTTTTGTTTTCATTGTGGTGTCCTATGTGCACATCTTTATGGCTGTGATGAGGATCCCCTCGGAGCAGGGACAGCACAAAGCTTTCTCCGCGTGCCTCCCTCACCTGGCTGTATTCTCCCTGCTTATCAGCACTGGTACGGTTGCCTATCTGAAGCCCCCCTACATCTCTTCTCCATCTCTGAACCTTGTGGTGTCATTTCTGTACTCAGTGGTGCCTCCAGCACTGAACCCCCTCATCTACAGCTTCAGAAACCAGCAGCTCAAGGATGCAGGTTGGAAATGGATAACTGGATGTTCTTCATAAGTAATACATTTCCCATCTTCATTGCAATTTCCATGTAAGCCGTTGTGTGTCCAGCCAGTCTTCTTTATTTATTGGCTGTTGTGGTGATTCATGTTCAATCCCTTGAGCTCCATGTAGAACAGTAGAAAGCACTGTCATGGTCTGACTCCAGTAACAGGTCGGTTCCACACAACCACTCACCCTTTGCCCCATGTTTTGATGGGGAAGAGGATTGGAAGGGAAAAGTGAGAAAACACATGGGTTGAGACAATAACATTTTAATTGCTAAAGCAAAACTGTGCTTGCAGGCAAAGCACATCAAGGGATTCATTAACTATGTCTAGTTGGCAGGAAGGTGTTCAGTTGTCTCCAGGACAGCGAGGCTCCATCTACACTAGCGGCTTCTTAGAAAGACAAACGACATCATTTTGAACATTCTCAACCTCTTCTTTTTAACCCAATTTTGAGTGCAGACTGTAGCATCCCATGTTACAGCAAGTCCCCTTGGTCAGTTAGGGTCAGCTATTCCAGCAGTGTCCCCTCCCAGTGCCCTTTAGTGCTTTTGACAGGACAAGCTCTTGGTGAGCTGGAGCATCTTGATCCTGTGGCAGGTGCCCCTGCCCATGGCCGGGAGGTGGAACTGGGGAGGCTTTGAAGCCCCTTCCAACCTAAATCATTCTATGATTCTATGACTTTTAGCATAAACCACAGTTACCATAAGAGCACAAACTGTCAAACACTCTGTGAAATCAAGAGATGTCCAGAAGAAATGTTTTGCTGTGAGGGTGGGGAGGCCCTGGCCCAGGCTGCCCAGAGCAGTGGGGGCTGCCCCATCCCTGCAGGTGCTCAAGGCCAGGTTGGATGCAACCTGATGCAGTGGGAGGTGTTCCTGCCCATGGCCAGGAGGTGGAACTGGGCAGGCTTTGAGGTCTCTTCCAGCCCAAACAACTTCATGATTCCATGATGCCGTGCACTATGTCCAAAGCAATACAGCCTTAATTAAATTTAAAAAAAAAAAAACAAAAAAACAGAAAAAACCAAAACCCAGCATAAATTCACACTGTGCCTGATCAGATGCTATACAAAATACACTTTATTTTTAACACAGTCCACCATAAACCACCCAATGGGAACTGTTCCCATATCCACACGGCCTGGAAAGCAGCTGGGGGTTCACTGGAGGCCACAGAGGTTTGTGTGGAGGGACTGCAGCAGCTCTGAGACATTGAGTGTGTCCGGAGCAGCAACGTGGCCAGCTGGGTGCTGGCTGGTGCTGGCTTTTTGGCTCCCAGGGAGAACTCAGCTGTGTTGTCTCCTGAGGTGACCTCTGCAGGGTTGGTTACCAAGGTGGGCTCTGCAGGGCTGGCTCTCAAGAAGCACTGGGTGCAGGAGTGCCAACACCCTGCCCGTGTGCGTGGTTGGACCTCTCACGGACCTCTCGGGGCTGGTTGCTGGTGGTCCAACTTCACAGACTGTAGTGCCGCTGCGGGGAGCGGCTGCAGGGCCTTCCCATCACTGTCCACCTGCAGGCGTGAGTGGACAAGCTATGCAGAACTCCTCGTGGTTGGCATCAGCTCGCACCGAGCAGCAGGTGCTCAAACGGCTGCCGGCAGAGGGGGCAGGTCCTGCTCATCTTGGCCCAGCGCAGGATGCACGCAAAGCAGAAGCTGTGCTGGCAGTTGTCCACATAGGTGCTGTCTGTGATATCCTCCAGGCAGATGGGGCACTCGGGGGCTTCTGCTGACTCCACCGGCCCTGCCTGGGGCTGCTGGCTCCTGCCACTGTCCCATTCAGCAGAGCTTCTTGTTTCAGGACAGCTTGTTTTCTTCTTTCTGAGGGAGTAGATCCACCAGCACCCAATAACTCCCACCGCTGCAGGCACAGCACAGACCATAACATTGCGGAAGGATAATGACATTTTGAAGAGCCTCAGCTGATGCCACCTGCTTCCTCCAGATCCTCCTGGAGAGTGAGTGCAGAGGGTGCTTGTCCTGGACAGCAGAGAGGTCTCCTAGGACACAGGGCAGCATCACAGAGGGTGACATCACAGAGGCCACGGCCAGAACCATGGTTGGGGTTGGAAGGGGCCTCAAACATCCTTCTGGTCCAACCCCCCCCTGCCATGGGCAGTCACACCTTCTACTCCATCAGGTTCTCAAAGCCCCATCCAACCTGACCTTGAACACTACCAGTGATGGGGCATCCACAGCTTCTCTGGGAAACCTGATCAAGTGTCTCAGCATCTTTTTCATAAAAAGCCCCTTCAGTTATTGAAAGACTGCAGTTGGCTCTCCCTGGAGCCTTGTCTTCTCAAGCCTGAACAGCCCCAGGATCTCCCCAACCCAGCTGCAGGACCCTTCACTCTGCCCCATGGAACCCCCCCACAAGGTTCACGTGGACCCACTGCTCCAGTGTGCAAAGGTGGGGCTTTTTCTCACAAATTCCCAGAAATTCAGTAACTTGAAAACTCTTTAGCAGATCTAAGGGTCTCCAGTGGAAGAGAAGTCTTCATTCCAACAGTGATGTTTCTATGATTTTATCAATTCTTTTAATGGATTGTGCTGGGTTCTCCTTCATGAGTGCAGAAGCTTTGCAGATGCCACATGGGAATCTGTTTGTTGTGAACCCTGCAGGTTTTCACCTCTTTTGACTGCTACACTGGGAAAATTGTAGAAGTTTGGCATCTCTTGTAACACCCTCCTGGGTCTGGGTCTGTGGCTGCCATGTGGCTGTGCCTCTTCTCTTGAGATGCTCCTCAAATCTCAGCCCACCCGACTGCTCTGTCTGAATGAGAAAGTTTTCTCTCCCTTCTGCTGTGAAGAAATGCCCTTGCCACGTATCCAGGGGTTCCCTTACTTCCCTGAACTCCCTTGTGATGGCCCCAAAGAGTCCTCGCTGGCCCTTAGAAAATACCCTTCAAGTCACCAGAGCTCAGAACATGATTCCTGAACAGCAGCTGTTGATTGTAGGGGTGTTTTGCTCCATTTCTTTTCCTGGCTGGTACTGGCAAGTGTGCAGTTTGTCCTTGCAGCCCCAGTGACTCTCATGGTTATGAGGACTCTTCTGCACAACTCTGTCCTTCCCTGCCCTGGAGACTTCCTTGTCCCAGTGTCCCCTGGGCTGGAGGGGAGAAGGACGCGCAGCTGGAGCCCCAGGAGTTAGTCAAACATGCAGCCAAACTGAACTCGGTGCTGGAGACGAGCCAGGTGAGGGCACCAGAGCTCCTCCAGGGAAAGGGGAAGGATGCCATGGAGTTCAAGACTCCAACTCCCAGCACAACATGGGGTGAAGGTGCAAGCTCCCAGCCTCCTTTGGGATGATGGACTCCAGCACCCAGCCTGCCATGGGGTGAAGGACTCAACTGCAACTGCAGACTCCTAAGAGTGGTTTGGGTTGCAAGGGACCTTAAAGATCTTCCAGTTCCAGCCCCCTGCCAATGGCAGGGACACCTCTCGCTGGACCAGGCTGCTCAAAGCCCCATCCAGCCTGGGTTGAACACCTCCAGGGATGGGGCAGCCAAAACTTCTCTGAGCAACCTGGCTCAGGGCCTCCCCACCCTCACCGTGAAGAATTTCTTCCTAATGAATAATCTAAATCTTCCCCCTTCCCATTTCAAGCCATTTCCCCTCATCCTATCACTCCATGGCCTTGGAAAACGTCCCTCTCCATCTCTGCCATAGCCCCTTCAGGCACTGCAAGGCTGCTCTAAGTTCTCATCAGTCTTCTCTTCTCCAGGTCGAACAATCCCAGCTCTCTCAGCCTGTCCTAATAGGGGAGATGCTTCAGACCTCTGATGATCTTCGTGGCTTCTTCTGGACCTCCTCCAAGACTTCCATATCCTTCTTCCATATCCTTTTTCTATGTTAGCCGGTTATTAACTATTTAGTGTTTCAATGACTTCTTCTCCTTTTACTTATCTAAAATAAAAAGACATCTTGTTCATTTTTTCACCCAACACTATATTCAGGTATTATTTTATATCATCTGTCTTCCATAACTGCCATTTTAGTAAATCTACAAATTAATGAATAACTACTTCCACTTGACATCAGCAATGAGTTTCTAATGCTTCTCAAGTGAATCTTCAGCTCTCCACAAAACACTCTACTACTGCAGAAACTCATTCCTGATTTCCCTTGTTCATTCTCCACACATTGGAATCATAGAATCATAGAATCGCCAGGTTGGAAGAGACCCACCGGCTCATCGAGTCCAACCATTCGTATCAAACACTAAACCATGTCCCTCAGCACCTCATCCACCCGCATCTTAAACCCCTCCAGGGAAGGTGAATCAATCCCCTCCCTGGGCAGCCTGTTCCAGTGCCCAATGACCCTTTCCATGAGAATTTTTTCCTGATGTCCAGCCTGAATCTCCCCTGGCAGAGCTTGAGGTCATTCCCTCTCGTCCTGTCCCCTGTCACTTGGGAGAAGAGCCCAGCTCCCTCCTCCCCACAACCTCCTCTCAGGTAGTTGGAGAGAGCAATGAGGTCTCCCCTCAGCCTCCTCTTCTCCAGGCTAAACACCCCCAGCTCTCTCAGCCGCTCCTCATAAGGCCTGTTCTCCAGCCCCCTCTCCAGCTTCGTTGCTCTTCTCTGGACTCGCTCCAGAGCCTCAACATCCTTCTTGTGGGGAGGCGAGAAGCCTCATGGCCCTTGTTGCTGGTTCATTCTTTCGGTAAGCTGGTGTCTTGTTTTACATCTCAAGCTCACTCGTTACGGTACAGATCATTAATCTCTACATGAATCTTGTGATGGAAAGAAGTAAGAAGGAAGGATATCCAGCAGTTCATGCCTTTGATATTTTATTCCATTGCAAACTAAGTTCTTGGGGCTGCGCAGCAGGGAAGAGATGAACCAGAGGTGTGGATCTCTTCAAGCAGGATGTTGTCTGAGTCCCTGTCTACCGGAATCACCATCTGACTCTTGCGGTGAGTCAAACTGGCTTTTTGTTTGGAATTGGATGTCCCAATTCTGTCCCAAAAACCACTCCCTGTGTCCCCAGATCCACCTTTTCTGTCATAAACCCACGCCCTGTACCCCCAAATCCACCTTTTCTGTCATAAACCCACTCCCTGTGCCCCCAAATCCACCTTTTCTGTCTTAAACCCACTCCCTGTGCCCCCAAATCCACCTTTTCTGTCCTAAACCCACACCCTGTGCCCCCAAATCCACCTTTTCTGCACAAAAATCCACTATTTGTCCCCCCAAATCAACCTTTTCTGTACCCAAACCCACCTCCTGCGCACCCAAATTCAACTTTTGTGCCCTAAAATCCACTTTTTGTGCCCTAAACCCTACTCCCTGTGCCCCAAAATCAATATTTTTGCCCCCAAATCCACTTTTCCCCCAAATCTACATTTTATGCCCAAAAATCCACTCTTTGTGCCACTAAATCTACATTTTGTGCCCTAAAATTCACCTTATCTGCCCCAAAATCCACCCTCTGCCCCCAAATCCACCTTTACTGCCTCAAAATCCATCTTTTCTTCCACAAAACCTATGCCCTGTGACTCAAAATCCACCTTTTCTGACACAAAATCCATCTTTTCTGCACAAAAATCCACTAGTTGTACCCCCAAATCCACATTTTGTGTCACAAAACCCACCTCCTGCCACCCAAATCCACCTTTTCTGCCGCAAAATCCACCTTTTGTGCTACTAAATCTACCTTTTCTGCCCCAAAGCCAATTCACTTTTCCTGAAAATCCACTTTTAATGCGCCAAAATCCACCTTTCCTTCCCTCAAACCAACACCCTGCAGCTCGAAATCCACCTTTTCTGCCCCAAAACCCACCACCTGCACCCTGAAATCCACCTTTTCTGCCCCTAAATCCACCTTTTATGCGCCCAAATCCACCCTGTGACCAAAAATACAACTTCTGTGCACCAAAATCCACTTTTTCTATCCCCAAATCCACCTTTTGTTCCCCAAACCCCACCCTGTGCCCCAAATCCACCTTTTCAGCCCCATAATCCACATTTTCTGCACCCTAAAATCTACATTTCCTGTCCCAAAATCCACCTTTTCTGACCCAAAATCCACTTTTGTCCCCCAAACCCCACCCCTGTGCCCCAAAATCTACATTTCGTGCCCCAATACCTACCCCTGTGCCCCAAAACCCACTTGCTGTGCCCCAAAATCTACCCCCTCTGCTCCCACATCCACATTCTTGGTCCAAAATTCCACCTTTTCTGCGACAAAATCCAGGTTTCTACCCTAACCCCCACCTCCTGCACCTCAAAATCCGCATTTTCTGCCCGAAAATCCAGGTTTTGTGCCTCCTAAATCTAACTTTTGTTCCCCAAAACCCACAACTTAAGCCCAACATCCACCTTTTCTGCCCCCAAATCCACATTTTCTGCCCCAATATGAAGACCCTATGACTCAAAATCCACCTTTTCTGCCCAAAATCCACCTTCTGTTCCCCCAAATCCAATTTTTCTGCCCCCAAATCCAGATTTGCTACCCCAAAACCAAGCCCCTACGACTCAAATCCACCTTTTCTGTCCCAAAATCTACCTTATCTTCCCCAAAATTCACTCTGTGACTCAAATTCCACTTCTTCTGACCCAAAATCTATCTTTCCTGCGCAAAAATCCACTAATTGTGCCCCCAAATCCACAATTTGTTCCCCAAACCCCATTCTCTGCACCCCCAAATCAAACTTTTGTGCCCCAAAATCCACCTTTTGTGTCCTAAATCCCACTCCCTGTGCCTCAAAGTCAACATTTTTTGCCCCAAAATCTACATATTCTGCCCCAAAACCCACCTTTTGTTCCCCAAACCCCACCCCTTATTCCCCAAAATCCACCTTTAATGCACCAAAATCCAGATTTTCTTCCCTCAAACCAACACCCTGTGACTCAAAATCCACCTTTTCTGCCCCAAATCCACATTGTGTGCCCCAAAATCCCCTTTGTGTGCCCCCAAATCCATCTTTTCTGCCAAAATTTCCACCTTTTCTGCCCCAAAACCCACATTTTCTGTCCCAAAACACACTCCCTGTGCCCCAAAATCCACTTTTGTGCCCCCAGATCCACCTTTTCTGCCCTGAAATAAAACCTTTCTGGCCCTAAATCTACATTTTGTGCCCCAAACACCACCCCTTACATCATAAAATCCACCTTCTCTGCCCCAAAATCCAGGTTTTGTGCCCCAAAATACACCCCCTGCACCTCAAAATCCACATTTCCTGCCCCTAAAGCAACAACCTGGGACTCAAAATCCACCTTTTCTGCAACAAAATCCACCCTGTGCCCCAAAATCCACCTTTTCTGTCCCAAACCCCACTCCCTCTGCCCTCAAATCCACCTTTTCTGCACAAAAATCCATTATTTGTGCCCCCAAATCCATTTTGTGCCCCAAACCCACACTCTTCACCCCAAAATCCACCTTTTGTGCCCACAAAACCATTCCCTGTGCCTCAAAATCAACATTTTTGCCCCAAAATCCACATTTGGGGCACAAAAATCCACTTTTGTTCCCCGAAATCCAGTTTTTCTACCCCCAAATCCACCCTATATGCCCCCAAATCAACCTTTTCTGCCCCAAAACCAACCCACTGCTCCCCAAAATTCACCTTTTCTGTCCCAAAATCCATTTTGTGCCCCAAAATCCACTTTTCCACCCCAAAATCCACTTTTCTGCCACAAAATCCACATTTTCTGCCCCAAAATTCACGTTTTGTGTCCCAAAACAAACCCCTTCACCCCAAATCCACCTTTTGTGGCCCAAAACTCCCTTTTGTGCCCCCAAAATCCACCTTTTGGCCCTAAATCTCCCTTTTCTGCCCCCAAAATCCAACTTTTGTGGCCCAAATCTCAACCCCTGCACCTCAAATCCACCTTTTGTGCCTCAAAGTCCACTTTTTATGATCCAAAATTTAATATTTGTGCCCCAAACCCCACCCTCTGCACCTCAAACCCACCTTTTGTGCCTCAAAATCCACCTTTTATGCTCCCAAATGCAATATTTGTGCCCCCAAATCCACCTTTTGGTCCCCAAAACCCTCCACTTAAGCCCCAAAATCCACCTTTTATGACCCAAAATCCACATTTTATGCCCCAAAACTAACACCTTGCAACTCAAAATCCACCATTTCTGCCCAAAATCCACATTCTGTTCCCCCAAATCCAATTTTTCTGCCCCCAAATCCAGATTTTCTACCCCAAAACCAAGCCCCTAGGACTCAAATCCACCTTTTCTGTCCCAACATCTACCTTATCTGCCCCAAAAACCACTCTGTGACTCAAAATCCACCTTCTCTTCCCCACGATCCAGGGTTTCTGCCACAAATCCACACCATGTGCCCAAAAATCCACCTTTTCTGCCCCAAAATCCACCTTTTATGACCCAAAACCCACATTTTCAGCCCCATAATTTACCACCTGCACTCCAAAATCTACATTTCTTCTCCCAAAATCCACCTTTTCTGACCCAAACCCCAAATTTTCAGCCCCAGAATCTGCCTTTCGTGCCACAAATCCCACCTTTCTGCCCTAAAATCCAACCCTTATGCCCCAAAATCCGACTTTTGTGCTTAAAAACCCACTCCTTATGCCCCTAAATCCATCTTTTATGGACCAAAATCCATCCGGTGCCCCCAAATTCAACTTTTCTGCTCTAAATTCAAAGGCCCCTAAATCAACCTTTTGTGCCCCAAAATCAACCTTTAGAGCCCCAAAATCCTCCTTTGGTGCCCCAAAACACACACCCTGCGCTCCAAAATCAACCTTTTACAGGTTCTGTGTGCCAAAAACATACGTCCTCCACCTCCAAATCCACCTTTTGTGCCCCCAAAGCCACGTTTTCTGTCCCAAACCCCACCCCTGCACCCCCAAAAACACCTTTTCTGCCCTAAAATCTAATTTTTGTGCCCCAAAATCAACACAATCAGCCACAAAATCTACATCTCTTGTTCCAAAATGAAACTTTCTGCCACCAAATTCACCTTTTTTCCACCAATCCAACTTTTGTGCCCCGAAATCAACATTTTGTGCCACAAAACCCACATTTCTTCTCCTAAAATCCAAGTTTGTGCCCCCAAAACTTCCTTTTCTTCCCAAAATCCACCTTTTGTGCCCCCAAATCTGCATTTTCTGCCTCAAAATCCACTTTTTCTACCCCCAAATCCACTATATACGCCCCCAAATCAACCTTTGCTACCCCAAACCCAGCCACCTGCACCTCAAATTTCACCTTTTCTGCCCGAAAATTCAAGTTTTGTACCCAAAAATCAACTTATTTTTGCCCCAAAATCCATGTTCTGCCACAAAATCCACGTTTTCTGTCTCAAAATCGAGGTTTTGTGCCCCAAAATCCACTTTCTGTGCCCCAAACTCCCTTTTGTGCCGCCAAATCCACCTTTTGTGCCACAAAATTCAAGTTTTCTGCCCCAAAATCCAATTTCGGTGCCCCAAACTCCTTTTTGTGCCCCCAAATCCACCTTTTGTGCCCCCAAACCCACCCCTTGCAACCCCAAATCCACCTTTTGTACCACAAAATCCACCTTTTGCCTCAAAATCCACCTTTTGTGTCCCCAAACCAACTCCCTGTGACTCAAAATCCACCTTTTCTGCCCCCAAACCCACCCCCCGAACCCCCAAAATCTACATTTCTTATCGAAAATCCATCTCTTCTGACCCAAAATCTACCTTTGTGCCCCAAATACCACCCCTGCGCCCTCAAATCCACCTTTTCTGCACCAAAATCCAGCTTTTCTAACCCAAAATCAACTCCCTATGACTCAAAATCCACCTTTTGTGTCTCAAAATCCACCTTTTGTGCCTCAAATCCCACTTCTTGTGGCCCCAAATCCACTTTTCTGTCCCAAAATCCACCTCTTCTGCCCCCAAATCCACGGTTTCTGCCCCCAAACCCACCTTTGGTGCCCCCAAACCCACCTTTGGTGCCCCCAAAACCCACCCCCTGCACCTCAAATCCACCTTTTCTGCCTCAAAATCCCCAGCCCTCGCTGGGGTCCAGGACGAGCCCCCTCTGGCCTCACTCTCCAGCAGGACCTGGAGGAGGCAGGTGGGCTCTGCGCTGGGAGCTGCCTGCGTCTCGCTCGCTGCGTGAGGAACGAAGCCGACAGAGACACTCTGCCCCACGGCCAAGGGTAGGGGCCGGGCTCTCCCCTAAAGGGCTCCTGGGGGCATCTAGAGGGTTCTAGAAGGGCCTAAAGGGGTCCCAGGGGGATCTAGAGGGTTGCTGGGGGTTCCTAGAAGGCCCTAAAGGGTTCCCAGGTGGATATAGAGGGTTTTCTGTTGCAAAGCCCACACCCTGTGCCGCAAAATACACCTTTTGTGCCCCAAAATCCAACTTTTGCATCCCAAAATCCAACTTTTCTGCCCCAAATCCAGGTTTTGTGCCATAAACCCACTCAACGTGCCACAAAATACATCTTTTATTCACAAATAATTCACCTTTTGTGCCCCCAAATGCACATTTTCTGCCCAAAAATGCAACATTTTGTGCCCAAAAATCCACATTTTGTGTCCCAAAATCCAATTTTGTTCCTCAAAATCCACATTTTGTGTGCTTAAATTTACCTTTTGTGCCTCAAAACCCACCCCTTATGCCCCCAAATCCATATTTTCTGCTTCCATATCCACCTTTTGTGCCCCCAAATCCACGTTTTCCAACCTAAAACTCCATTTTGTGCCCCCAGATGGGTGTTGAGGACCCTTCCCCCCACCACCCAGCCCCGTGGCTGTGGCCGAGGCCTCTGTGATGTCCCCCTCTGTGACGCTGCCCTCGCAGCCCTCGCTGGGGAACAGGACGAGCCCCCTCTGGCCTCACTCTCCAGCAGGACCTGGAGGAGGCAGGTGGGCTCTGTGCTGGGAGCTTAAACGGGTGCCAGGTAGATCTAAAGGGTTCCTGGGGCTCCTAGAAGGGTCCTGGAAGAACATAAATGGGTGCCAGGTAGACCTAGAGGGTTCTTGGGGCTCCTAGAAGGGTCCTAGAAGGCCCTAAAGGGGTCCCAGGTGGATCTAGAGAGTTATAGGAGCTCCAGGTAGGATCCTAGAACGACCTTAAGGGGTCCTACGTAGATCTAGAGGGTTCCTGGGGCTCCTACAAAGGTCCTAGGAGTCCCTAAAGGGGTCCCAGGTAGATCTAGAGGCTTACTGGGGCCCCTTAGAAGGGTCATGGAAGGCCCTAATGGGGTCCCAGGTAGATCTAGAGGGTTTCTGGGGTCTCCTGGATAGGTCCTAGAAGGCCCTAAAGGGGTCTGAGGTAGATCTAGAGGGTTCCTGGGCCTAATTGAAGGCCCTAAGTGGGTTGCAGGTAGATCTAGAGGGTTCCTGGGGCTCCTACAAGGGTCCTAGAATGCTCTAAAGGGGTCCCAGGTAGATGTAGAGGGTTCCTGAGGATCCTAGATGGGACCTAGAAGCCCCTTTAAGGGGTTTCGGGTAGGTCTAGATGGTTCCTGGGGATCCTATAATGGTCCTAGAAGGCCCTAATGGGGTCCCAGGAAGATCTGGAGAGTTCCAGGGGGTCCCCTAGAAGGGTCCTAGAAGGCCCTAAGGGGGTCCTAGTTAGAGCCTGAGGGTTTCTGGGGCTCCTACAAGTGTCCTAGGAGGCCCTGAAGGAGTCCCAGGTAAATCTAAAAGGTTCCAGGTGGTCCTAGAATGGTCTTAGAAGCCTCTGAAGGGGTTCCAGGTAGACCTACAGGGTTCCTGTGTCTCATAGAATGGTCCTAGTAGGCCCTAAAGGGGTCCCAGGTAGATCTAGATATTTCCTGGGGCTCCTAGAATGCTCCTAGTAGGCCCTAAAGGGGTCTTAGGCAGATCAAGATATTTCCTGGGGCTCCTAGAAGGGTCTTAGCAGGACCTAAACGGGTCCCGGATAGATCTAGAGGGATACTGGGGCTCATAGAAGCCTCTAAAGGCATCCCAGAAAGACCTAGAGGGTTCCTGAGGGTCCTAGAATGGTCCTAGATGCCATTAAAGGGGATTCAGGTAGGACTAGAGGGTTCCTGGGGATCCTATAATGGTCCTAAGAGGCCCTAAAGACGTCCCAGGTAGATCTAGAGGGTTCCTGGGGATCGTAGAAGCATCCTAGAAGGCCCTAAAGGGGTCCCAGGAAGATCTAGAGGGTTCCTGGGCCTCCTAGAAGGGTCCTAGAAGCCCCAAATGGGTCCCATATAGATCTAGAGGGTTCCTGTTACTCCTAGAAGGGTCTTAGAAGGCCATATAGGGGTCCCAGGAAGGTCTAGAGGGTTTCTCGGGTTCCTAGATGGGCCCTAGATGGCCCTAAAATGGACCCAGGTAAGTCTAGAGGGTTCTTAGAGCTTCATGTAGTGTCCTAGAAGGCCCTAAAAGGGTCTCAGGTAGATCTAGGAGGTTCCTGGGGCTCCTAAAATGGTTCTAGAAGGCCCTAAAGGAGTCCCAGGTCGATCTAGAGAGTTTCTGGGCCTCCTAGAAGGGTCTTAGAAGGCCATAAAAGGTCCCAGGTAGATCTAGAGAGTACCTGGAGCTCAAGGTAGGGTCCTAGATAGCCCTAAATGGGTTCCAAGTAGATCTAGAAGGTTCCTGGAGTTCCTAGCAGGCCCTATGTGGGTCCCAGGTAGATTTAGAGAATTCCTGGAGCTCCAGGTAGGGTCCTAGGAAGCCCTAAGAGGGAACCACGAAGGTCTAGCGCATTCCTGGGGCTCTTATAATGTTCCTAAAAGGCCTTAAATGGGTCCCAAGTAGACCTAGAGGGTTCCTGTGGCTCCTAGAAGGGTCCTACAAGGCCCTAAAGGGGTCCCACGTAGATCTAAAAGGTTACTGGGGCTCCTAGAAGGGTCCTAGAAGGCCCTATAAAGGTCCAAGTAGATCTAGAGGGTTCCTGGGGCCCCTAGAAGGGTTCTAGAAGGCCGGAAAGGAGTCCCAGGTAGAGCTAGACAGTTCCAGGAGGTCCTAGATAGGACCTGGAAGGCCCTAAGGGGGTCCCAGGTAGATCTGGAGGGTACTTAGAGCTCTAGGTAGTGTCTTTGAAGGCCCCAATCAGGTCCCAGATTGATCTACAGGGTTACCAGAGCTCCTAGAAGGGTCCTAGAAGGCCCTAAGGCGTCCCAGGTAGATCTAGAGGGTTCCTGGATCTCCAGGTAGGTTCCTAGAAGGCCCTAAGGAGGTCCCAGGTAAATCTAGAGTGTTGTTTGGGCTCGTAGAAGGGTACTAGAAGGCCCTAAAGAGGTTTCAAGTAGATCTAGAGGGTTCCAGGAGCTCCTAGAAGGCCCTAAAGGGGCCCCAGGTAGATCTAGAGGGTGCCTGGAGCTCCTTTAATGGTTCTGCAAGGGCCAAATGGGTTCCCAGGTAGATCTAGATAGTTCCAGGTGGTACTAGAATGGTCCTAGAAGTCCCTAAAGGGGTCCCAGGTAGATCTAGAGGGTTCCTGGGGCTTCTAGAAGGGTCCTAGGAGGCCCTGAAGGATTCCCAGGTAGATCTAGGGGGTTCCTGGGCCACCGAGAAGGGTCCTAGGAGGCCCTGAAGGGGTCCCAGGTAGATCTAGAGGGTTCCTGGTGCTCCTACAAGGGTCCTAGAAGGCCCTAAAAGGGTCCCAGGTAGATCTAGAGGATTCCAGGGGGCTCCTAGATGGGTCCTAGAAGGCCCTAAGGGGGACTCAGGTAGATCTAGGGCATTCCTGGAGCTCCAGGTAGGGTCCTAGACAGCCCTAGAGTTGTACCAGTTAGATCTAGAGGGTTCCTGGGGCTCCTAGAAGGATCCTAGAAGGCCCTAACAGGATTCCAAGTAGATCTAGAGGGTTCCCGGAGATTCAGGTAGGGTCCTAGAAGGCCCTAAATGAGTCTCAGGTAGATCTAGAGGGTTTCTGGGGCTTCTAGATGGGTCCTAGAAGGCCAGAAAGGGGTCCCAGGTAGAGCTAGATAGTTCCAGGAGGTTCTAGATAGGTCCTGGAAGGCCCTAAAGGGGTCCCAGGTAGATCAAGAGGGATCCTGGTTCTCCTAGATGGGTCCTAGAAGGCCCTGAAGGGGTCACAGGTAGTTCTAGAGGGTTCTTGGGGCTTCTAGAAGGCCCTAAAGGGGTCCCAAGTAGATCTAGAGGGTTCCTGGGGCTCCTAGATAGGTCCTAAAAGGACCTAAAATGGACCCAGGTAGATCTAGAGGGTTGTTACTGCTCCAGGTAGTATCCTAGAAGGCCCTAAACGGGTACCAGATAGATCTAGAGGATTACTGGGACTCCTAGGAGGGTCCTCGAAGGCCCAAAGGGAGTCCCAGGTAGATCTTGACGGTTCCTAGAGCACCTAGAAGGGTCCTATAAGGCCTTAAAGGGGTCCCAGGTAGATCTAGAGCATTCCTGGTCGTCTATAATCGGTCCTAGCAGGACCTAAAATGGACCCAGGTACATCTAGAGGTTTCCTGGAGCTCCTGATACAGTCCTAGAAGGCCCTAAATGGGTCCCAGGTAGATCTAGAGGGTTCCTGGGGCTCACACAAGGGTCCTAGAAGGCCCTAAAGTGGTTCCAGGGAGACCTAGAGTTTTTCACATCAAGGAGGTGATTTTTCACATCAGGGAGGAGATTTTATCCCACCTCCAAAAGTTTTTACTTCATGAAAGCTCAATTTTACCTCACCAAAAAGATTTCTTTTCCCTCAGAAAAAGGGCTTTGCACATCACAGAGGGGATTTTTCACTTCAGGGAGGGGATTCTTCCTCAAAAAAGGACATTTGACCTCAATAACTATCAATTTTACCTCACTGAAAAGCTGTTCTTCTCTCAGGAAAAAGGGTTTTTCTTGTCAAGGAGGTGATTTTTACAATTTAGG
This sequence comes from Clamator glandarius, assembly GCA_033459285.1. Taxonomy (NCBI): domain Eukaryota; kingdom Metazoa; phylum Chordata; class Aves; order Cuculiformes; family Cuculidae; genus Clamator; species Clamator glandarius. The sequence continues at coordinate 281,816 of JAUNZM010000866.1, read as the reverse complement.
GAGCAGATTTTAATTCAGGAAGGTTAAACTTTAAGTCACAGAGGAGATTTTTCCTTAGAAAAAGTAGTTTTACCTCCAGAAAGATCGATTTTACCTCATGAAAGAGATTTTTTTCCGGGGACTTTCACCTCAAGAAAAGGAACCTTACACCTTAGGGATGGGATTTGACCTCAGAAAAGGGCAAGTTTGCCTCAGAAATGGCAAACCGTACCTCAAAAAAAGAGCATTTTACCTCAAGAAAGCTGGATTTATCTCAAAAAAGTAGGATATTTACACCAGGGAAGTGGATTTAACCTCAGGAAAAGGATTTTTTTTTTATACCATACATGGTGCAGGTTTTACAGCTGCATCCGGGGATGGGACGGTGAGTTCTGTGGTGGGGTGGCCATTAAAGGCAGTGGGGTGCTTCCCTGAGAGGGGAACAGCCTAAAGCACTCCATCTGGGGTTGGCGCTGGGCTCCTGGCTCCATGGCCATTCCCGAGTGGTGCCTGATGGGAGGGGGTGATCCTGGAACCTCCTGGGAACTCATTCGTGTGGTGGAGGAATTAAGGGAGGAGGTAAAGAGGCTGAGGACCATCAGGGAGTGTGAGAGGGAGATAGACCAGTGGAGTAGTGCCCTCTCACTCACTCAGCAGCCTGCTGGAGCTGGTACGTCCAAACACCATCCACCTGCAAACTTCAGGGTTGGGGAACAAGAGAGGGGGAATGGCAGCAAGTTCCTGCCAGATGAAGGAAACCTGCTCCCCTCAACCAGACAGTAAAACCCAAGATCTCCCCGGTAAACAAGTACCATGTGCTGCAGGTGGAATTCAGTCCTGAGGATGAGGATGATGGCTCCCACAGCCTAGAATCCTTCCCTAGGCCGCACCATCCTCAGAAAAAGATAAAAACATCCTCCATTAAGAAGAAGAGGAGGGTGATTGTGGTAGGGGACTCCCTACTAAAAGGAATGGAGGGACCCATTTGCAGACCTGACCCACTCCACAGAGAGCTCTGCTGCTTACCAGGGGCATCAGTGAAGGAGGTAGCTAGAAAACTTCATTCCCTGGCCCATGAGACAGACTACTATCCTCTGATAGTGGTCCAAACTGGTAATGATGATTTAGTGAGCAGAAAGACCAAAGCCATCAAGAAAGACTTCAGGGCCATTGGGAAAATGATGGAGGGCTCTGGGGCACAAATAGTGTTCTGCTCCATCCCAAGGCTAAAGAGAGAGGACCTGGAAGTCAGGAAGAAGAACTCGATTAATGCCTGGCTCTGAGCCGGGTGTGAGGAGAGGGGCTTTGGCTTCTTTGATCATGGGGTGGCTCACGCACCCCCAGGCTTTGTTGCTAAGGATGGGACACGTGGGTCTCCAAAGGGGCAAATGCCCTTGCTAAAAACCTAGCTAAGCTCATAAATTGAGCTTTAAACTAGATGTGAAGGGGGAGGGGATTGAGACCAGGCTAGACAGGAGTGAGACTGGATGTGGGGCACTGGTGATTCAGAGAGGGTGTGCTGGAGAGGACCACCAGTACATCACCACACAGAAAGTGGGGGAGAACACACCTGGGGGTGGTAAGGGAGATACAGGCACTCTGATACAAGCTACTCCAGTTACCAGGCAATTGGGAATGAACTCTGTTCCCTCTAGGAGGGCTGAAGGCTCAGCTCAGCTGAAGTGCAATTACACCAATGCACGCAGCACGGGGAATAAGAAGGAGGAGCTGGAAGCTGTTGTAGGGCAAGGAGCCTATGATGTCGTTGCCATCATGGAAACATGGTGGGATGACTCATATAACTGGAGTGCAGCTATGGTGGGGTACAAACTCTTCAGGAGGGATAGGAAGGGAAAGAGAGGAGGCAGGGTAGCCCTCTTTGTAAGGGAGGACTTGGACACTGTTGAGATGGATCGTGGCGATGAGGAGATTGAGTGCCTGTGGGTTAGAATCAGAGGAGCCCCTAAGAAGGTAGATTTTGGGATGGGAGTCTGTTACAGGGCACCCAGCCAAGGAGAAGCAGCTGATGATCTCTTCTATAAACAGCTGGGGTTAATCTCCAGATCGATGCCTCTCGTTCTGTCGAGGCTTTAATCTTCCTGATATCTGCTGGAAGTACAATAGAGCAGAAAGGAAGCAGTCTAGGAGGTTCCTGGAGTGCATGGAAGGCAACTTCCTCGCACAGCTGGTGACTGAACCAACCACGGAAGGTGCCCTCCTGAATCTGCTCTTTGTGAACAGAGAAGGCCTTGTGGGGGATGTGGCAGGAGGAGGACACCTAGGACTAGATGACAGGGTTTTCTGTTCTAGGCAAAGTGAAGAGGATGGTTAGCAGGACAGTAGCATTAAATTTCCAGAGGGCAGACTCTGAATTCTTCAGAAGGCTGGTTGGCAAAGTCTCATGGGAGACAGTGCTTAAGGGCAAGGGAGCCCACGAGGGCTGGGAGCTCTTCAGAAAGGAGATCCTAGCAGCTCAGGAGAAAGCCATCCCCATGTTCCAGAAAAAAAGCTGGCACAGGAAAACACCAGCTTGGTTGAACAGAGAGATCTTGAGTGATATCAAGAAGAAGATGAATGTTTATGGGCTCTGGAAGAGGGGACAGGCCTCTTGGGTGGACAACAGGAGGAAAGTGAGATTGTGTAGAGAAAAAACCAAAAGGGCTAAGGCCCAACTAGAAATCAGATTGGCAAAGTCGGTGAAAGATAACAAAAAAATCTTTCTATAAATATATAAATAATAAAAGGAGGACTAGGGAAACCATACAGTCCCTATTGGATGCAGAAGCAGCAAAAGGGACAGGGGATGAGGAAAAGGCTGAGACACTTAATGCCTTCTTTGTCTCAGTCCTTAATTGTAAAGAAACTTGTTCCCTCTGTGTACAAACCCTGGAGCTAGAGGAGCAACATGAGGCTCCCATGGTCCAAGAGGAGATGGTCAGAGCCTTGCTAGCCTGACTAGACACCCAAAATCTATGAGGCCGGATGGGATTCACCCGAGGGTATTGAATGAGCTGGCGGATGTGTTGGCCAAACCCCTTTCCATCATTTTCCACCAGTCCTGGATGACTAGGGTAGTTCTACTGGAATGGAGGCTGATCTTGTGCCCTTCTACAAGAAGGGTCGCAGGGAAAATCCAGGGAACTCCAGGCCTGTCAGTCTGACCTCAGTGCCAGGGAAAGTCATGGAACAGGTGATCTTGAGTGCTTGCATGAAGCACATGCAAGAGAACCTTCACTTGGGGCACAACAACCCTAAGCAGTGCTATAGCCTAGGAGAAGTCTGTCTTGAAAGCTGCCATGAGGAGAAGGACCTGGGGGTGTTAGTTGACAGCCGACTGAACATGAGTCAGCAGTGGCCCAGGTGGCCAAGAAGGCCAATGGCATCTTGGCTTGTATCAGAAACGGCGTGACCAGCAGGTCCAGGGAGGTTGTTCTCCCTCTGTACTCAGCACTGGTGAGACCGCACCTCGAATCCTGTGTTCAGTTTTGGGCCCCTCACCACAAGAAGGATGTTGAGGCTCTGGAGCGAGTCCAGAGAAGAGCAACAAAGCTGGTGAAGGGGCTGGAGAACAGGCCTGATGAGGAGTGGCTGAGAGAGCTGGGGTGTTTTAGCCTGGAGAAGAGGAGGCTGAGAGGAGACCTCATTGCTTACTATAACTACCTGAAAGGAGGTTGTAGGGAGGAGGGAGCTGGCCTCTTCTCCCAGGTGACAGAAGACAGGACACGAGGGAATGGCCACAAGCTCCGCCAGGGGAGATTTAGGCTGGATATCAGGAAAAAAATTTTCACAGAAAGGGTCATTCGGCACTGGAACAGGCTGCCCAGGGAAGTGGTTGATTCTCCTTCCCTGAAGGTGTTTAAGGCACGAGTGGATGAGGTCCTAAGGGGCATGTTTTAGTGTTTGATAAGAGTGGTTGGACTCGATGATCCAGTTGGTCTCTTCCAACCTGGTTATTGATTCTATGATTCTATTCTATGATTCTATGAACTGTCCCAGCAGGTCCAAAAAGGCCTTGCAGGAAAGATATCGGAAAACAAAAGGTGTTGAATTTCCCTTTATATTATTTAAACACGCAGAGAGCACAGCTCCTCATTTAGACAGCCAAACATTAAGAAAAGAGAAGATAGTGGATTCAAAACAGGATGACAAGTTTTTGGTATTAAATAACCAGCAACACCAACAAAAACTGGAGAAGCCAGTCTGGGTCAGCCACGAATTGCATGACAACTGCTATGCAGAAAATGATGAGCAGTTCATTGCTTCAGAGAACCAAATGACTCCAGGGGGATGTCCAAGGCTTGAAGACCTGAAGAAAACAACAGGAAGAGAAAGAGCTCATTAAGGATTTCTTTATTTTAATGAGACCCAGGTTGGATTTACTGTTGAGTCTAGAACCTCAGCTGCTGAGAGGAGACTGAGGAGAGCTCTCAAGAAGTCCAAAACACAACTCAGACTAACTTGAAGCATTAATTGGTTTCAGTGAGGATTGTTAGTGACAAAGCCTCCCCAGGGACTCGTTAGTGCTGATAATTGGAAGCCATGATTGCAGGAGGGCAGAAGCTCAGTGCAGGCAGCTGTGATGCTGTGAAAAGCCTGGGCTTGCTTGGTGAAGCAGAAAGGCCAAGCCCTGACCCTCAGGCCCTGGGCAGGCAGATCTGGCTTTGCCTACAGTGACACTGGTGTCATGAACATTCTCAAATTACAAAATCAAATTGAGATCAGTTATTCCATGTTATTCAAAAAAGAAAGCTTTATAGTTATGGGTGGAGCCAAGGCTCTCACGCAGCTTGATGTGGTTGTGGAAGACTTGGATCCTAGAATGGTTGGGTCATAAAAGGATTGGTTCAAAATAGAATGAGAGAAATTTTGGGTGTGAGAAGAGTCACAACACAGAATAGTTAGGTCCTAGGGGAATAGTAGAGGAGTTCATTCCTGAAAGATTCATAGAAATGTTGGGTCATAGAAGATGAAGGTCTTGAAAGGGTCATAGGATATTTGGGTCATGAAAGAGTCGAGTTGTAGAAGTGTGATATTTCTGCAGGTTTTAGAAAGGTTGGTGATAATGGGGTCTGTTCAGAGAAGAGTCAGGTCCTAGAAGAGTCACTGAAGTATCAGTTCACTGAAGGGTCGTAGAAGATTTATAGGAGGGTCAGATCATGGAAGTGTCAGTTCATAGCCATGTTGGGTCACAGAATGGTTTAGTCATAGAATACTGAAGTCGTACAGGAGCTGGGTCACAGAAGAGTCATAGAGAAGTCAAGTCTCAGAAAGTCATAGAAGGATCAATGAGTTGGATTGGGTCATCGTTGGCTTGGTTCAGATAAGGCTCGGGTCTTAGAAGAGTCAGATCATAGAGGAGTCTTAAAAGCCGGGGTTAATAGAAGAGTCAGGTCCTAGAACTGTTTGATTTGGAAGGTGCACAGACGTCTTGGGTCACAGAAGGCTCATGGGTCCTAGACTATTCAGACTAAAGCAGTGTTGGGTCATAGAAGAGATGTCTCATTCAAGCATCAGGTCACAGAGGAGTCATAGGGGAGTCAGGTCATAGGAGGGTCAGTTAATAGCAGGGTTGGTTCATAGAAGGGTTGGGTCCCAGAATAGTTGTGTCATAGAAGAGTCTGGTCGTAGATGTGTCTGGTTGTAGAAATCATGGGGCGTAGGTGATTCGTTGCATAGAAGAGTCATAGGAGACTTGGGTCATAGAATGTCGCATCATAGAAGAGCCAGAGAAGAGCTGGGTCATAGAAGGTCATAGAAGTGTTGGTGATAGAAGGGTGATAGAATATTGGGATTGTGGAAGAGTTGAGTCATAGAAGTGTGAGGGTTTAGTTTGGCAATATAGGGGTCACAGGAGAGTCAAATCATAGAAGTCCAGTTGCTATAAGGGTTGGGTCTTAGAGTAGTCGGGTCAAAGAACAGCTGGGTTATAGAAGAGTCCTGGAGTCGTCAGGTCATAGAAAGTGACAGAAGGCTCGGAGAAGAGTTGGTCACAGGAGGTTTATAGAAGTATTGGGTCATAGAAGAGATTGGTCAAGAAGAATAAAGTCACAGAAGATTGTTTAAAGACTGCTCATACAAGTTTTGTAGAAGATTTGGGTTTTATAAGGCTCACAGAATGATTCTTGTATGATCTGATGCTTATATGACCCTTCCAGAGCTCTTAGGGCATGAGTCTTATATGTCTCATGTCCTAAGAGCTCTGGAAGGGTCATATAAGCATCAGATCATACAAGAATCGAGTCACAGGTCGGATCACAGAACAGGGAGCTCATTAAGAGTCGGGTCATAGAGGAGTCACAGATGAGCCGGGTCATACAAGAGCTGAGTCACAGAAGATCGGAGTCATTGAAGTGGTGGGTGGTAGAAGGATGGTGAGACACAATCTTAGCAAGGAAAGTCCAGTCCCCTTCTCGTTCAGACATCCAGAAATGGGATTTGAGTCAACAAGACCTGCTCCATCAGATCACATGGGGTAGTAACAAAGACATCTGACAGTGCTGAGTCGAGTGCTGGTCAGTAGGGGATGCCACAAGTCACTGTCTGCATGGAGGACTTTGTACCACTGGTGACATTTGGGCTTGGTTATTCAGGTCACTTCCCACCCAGGGTTGCTTCTTCAGCCCAGACAGCCCCACTCTGGCTGTAAGGGCACCACAGGAGACCATGTTTAAGGCCCTGCATGATTCCATGTACACAACATGCCTTCTTTCCCTTCCCATTTTGGTTTAGAAACAACTTTCTTGTCATTTGAGGATCTGGAAATCCCTGCAGGACGTGTGTCAGCCCCTTCCTAGGGGCAGGGATTGCCTGAGCTTCCTCTAATTCTCCCAATTCTCATTCCTGCTTTTCCTGAAGATGGGTGTGACATCTGCCTTTTCCAAGGATCCTAGAACTGCTCTGATTGTACTGGAACCTTTGAGAGCACAATCCAGAATCATGGACCAAGGTGACGCAGCAGACAGGAACACTTGCACTGGGCCTGTCCAAGGCAGCTGAGATGGATCTCCCTGGGCTGGTGGGGTTTGTTCCGGGAGTCACACACAGAAATCCCAGGGTTCTGTGAGGAGTCCACGTCTCAGTGGGCCTCATGCACCCCTAATGCACCCAGGGATGCTCACTGACAAGGTCTTTTTTCTCACACAGAGGCACTTCAGGAGTCCCAGCATCTCTCTGGCTCCTGGTTGTCACTCCCAGAGGATGGGAGGCACCTCAGCTCTGCTGTGTGTCACCCCGATCTGCGTTTCTCTGAGATGAACCAAGCCATGAGGAATGAACACAGGGAGCTCAGTTCATGGAAGCTGTTCCCAGTTCTATATTCAGGCTGTTTCCCATGGGATTTTACTCTCAATGTGAAGTGACCTCAAGGAACTATGATTCCCACAGGCCCTCATGGAACCCAAGGAACACTTGGTCTCAAGTCTGGTCTCACCTCACACAAGCTGGGGAGAGAGACCAGTGCTGGCAATGATGGTTGTGAGGGGCGACTCCAGGACGATTGCCCTGAGGCAGATTCCCCAGGGTGTCAAACGCACATGGGCACAGACCAGACCCTGCCCGGTTGCTCCTTCAGGTCTCTCATGGGAGGCCTGGTTGTAGTAGCCTGTCCCAACCCTGCACAGTGACACTGTTTATCTGAACACTGGGGCTTCCATATGGGAGCAATTTCCTGGCAATGGTTTCTGGAGAAACCTTCGAAAAAAGGCCTAAGCCTTCAGTCTCTGCCCTGAGGAGATCCCCTCTCTTCATGGAAAGGCTGTTGTGTCCCACAAGTGCCCAGTGCCTGTCCCTGCCTGCGGGCACAGCACTGCCACGCAGCACGGCTGGGACCAAGCTGAGAGCCCTCAGGCCTTACAGCAAGGCAAGGGGAGAGGAGGAGAGTGTGGAAGTGGAGAGACAACAGCTCTGGGAGATCAAGCACTGGGGTCTGCAAGTGCTACCAGTCAGGACTCTCTCCCCTCCACCCATGCCCACAGGAACTGTCTCTGCAGCTCCTGAAAAGCCTTGGAGGAAAGATATCGGGGGAAAAAAGCTCATTGAAAATCTCTTTATTTTGCTTAAACGCACAGATAGCACAGCCGATCTGTAAGAAAAGACAAGAAGGAAATGAATTAAAAACAAGATGACAAATTATCCCAGTTAAAAAACAGAAACAGAGAAACAAATAGAGAAGTCAGTGTGGGCCTGCCATGAGTTGCATGATAACTGCTATGCAGAAGGTGATGAGCAGTTCATTGCTTCAGAGAACCATCCAGGATGCTTCTGCACAGCATTTCATTGTCAGTGATAGACAGAAGATGGGCTGCTTACTGCTGCTTAAAAAATCCAGTTACAAGTTTCCACGCTGCATCCTTGAGCTCGCGGTTCCTCAAGCTGTAGATGAGGGGGTTCAGTGCTGGAGGAACCACTGCATACAGAATTGACACCACAAGATCCAGGGATGGGGAGGAGGAGGAGGGGGACTTCAGGTAGGCAAAAAAGCCGGTACTGAGAAACAGGGAGACCACGGCCAGGTGAGGGAGGCACGTGGAAAAGGCTTTGTGCCGTCCCTGCTCAGAGGGGATCCTCAGCACAGCCCTGAAGATCTGCACATAGGACACCACAATGAAAACAAAACAGCCAAACAATAAACAGGTACCAAACAGAAGAAGCCAAATCTCCCTGAGGTAGGATTGTGAGCAGGAGAGCTTGAGGATCTGGGGGATTTCACAGAAGAACTGGTCCACAGCATTGCCCTGGCAGAGGGGCAGGGAGAATGTATTGGCCGTGTGCAGCAGAGCGAAGAGAAACCCAGCGCCCCAGGCAGCTGCTGCCAAGTGGACACAAGCTCTGCTGCCCAGGAGGGTCCCGTAGTGCAGGGGTTTGCAGATGGCAGCATAGCGGTCGTAGGACATGATGGTGAGGAGAAAATACTCTGTTGAAATAAAAACCAGAAACATAAAGACCTGAGCAACACATCCTGAGTAGGAGATGGATCTGGTGTCCCAAAGGGAATTTGCCATGGATTTGGGGAGAGTAGTTGAGACAGAGCCCAGGTCAAAAACAGAGAGGTTGAGGAGAAAGAAGTACATGGGGGTGTGGAGGTGGTGGTCACAGGCAATGGTGGTGATGATGAGGCCGTTGCCCAGAAGGGCAGCCAGGTAGATGCCCAGGAAGAGCCAGAAGTGCAGGAGCTGTAGCTCCCGAGTGTCTGCGAATGCCAGGAGGAGGAACTGGGTGATGGAGCTGCTGTTGGACATAGGCTGCCTCTGGATGTGAAGCTGTGAACATGAAGAAGAAGACAGGGACAAGTTAGGGGAGCCTTCTCTGACCAAAATCAAAGCCATTTCTAATTCTGCTGCACACATACTGTCTTTTTTCTCACAGCCCTGGAGCCCTGCTTGGTGCCAACTGAATGTGCTGGGAGGAGCAGGGCCTCTGCCCGCTGGCTGCGAGGGGTCAGCCCTGCTCTTCAGCAGGGGGTCATGGGGACAGCAGTGACAGCTCTGCCATTTAGATTTATCAGATAAAGCTTCTCCTGTTGCAGAAGGGCTCAGCAGCATCTGCACTCCAAGAGCTAAGAAACACTAACTTCAAAACTGTTCCAGGGAGAGAGATTTCTTGCATCTTGCTCCAATCTGAGCTGGAGATATTCCTGGAAGTGAAAAACCCTCAACATCTTTGCTGCCCTCAGAGAGAACAGGGGGAGTCCTGCGAGGCGAGAGTATTGCCTGTGGCTCAGAGCAGAGGGAGGGGAGCTGCTCTGTCTCTCACTCCTGTTCCCAGCTGCCCTGGGCTTGTCATTTTCATGTTTACTTAAAAAGCCACCAGGCATGGAGAGAGAACCCCACTGCCGAGCACTAAACATCTCAACTTTTCCAAAGGTCTCAGCTCCCCACTTTCAGCCCAGAACACACACGGCCCATTTCAAACACCAGCAGCAATTTCTGTCTTATAGCATCTCTGCGCTTCTCCCTGGGGCTTTGAGGTAACACCAAGATGTGGCAGGACAGGCATCCTGGAGGGAAGCTCACAGCTTGTAAGGACACCTCAAGATGTCCTAATGATGATATCTCACAGTAAGGGAGAAACTGCTTCTTCCTCAGGGAAGGACACGGAGAGGAGAGGAGAGGAGAGGAGAGGAGAGGAGGAGAGGAGAGGAGAGGAGAGGAGAGGAGAGGAGAGGAGAGGAGAGGAGAGGAGAGGAGAGGAGAGGAGAGGAGAGGAGAGGAGAGGAGAGGAGAGGAGAGGAGAGGAAGGAGAGGAGAGGAGAGGAGAGGAGAGGAGAGGAGAGGAGAGGAGAGGAGAGGAGAGGAGAGGAGAGGAGAGGAGAGGAGAGGAGAGGAGAGGAGAGGAGAGGAGAGGAGAGGAGAGGAGAGGAGAGGAGAGGAGAGGAGAGGAGAGGAGAGGAGAGAGGAGAGGAGAGGAGAGGAGAGGAGAGGAGAGGAGAGGAAAAGGAAGCCTGGACTCTCCATTTGAAGGACACACCTGCATGGGAAGAATCAGAAAATCAGTGCCTGACTCGCTTGCTGAAACTCATCCCCAGAGAGACTGGCAGCAAGATCAAAAGAATAACAGCAAAAATGGAGACAAGGGGAGAAATAGAGTGAGGTTCTGGCTATGAGATGCCAGGGCAGAGGTAGCTGGGCACACAGACAGCGTTTCCCCTTCCCCAGCTGTGCTCGCCCTCTCCCAGACATCAACCTTGCTGGGCAGTTGCTCTCAGCCCCTGGGCTCTGGAGAGGGCACTGGAGCTGTGGCTGCAGAGGAGGGGACTCAGCCTTGGAGCCCAGAGCCCTGAGGGCAGAGGCTTTACGCTCCCCTACACAAACCTGCCTGTTTGCCGGGTAAACCTGGGAAGAGGTTCTTCTTTATAAGCAGAAAAGGACAGGGCAGGGTGAGCCTGAAGGGTCCAGCAGAGGTGATGCTGGTGCTGTCCTTAGGTAGAGAAGCAGCTGGAGACAGTTTAGGAGGAGATATTTAGAAATATCATGTAGTGATTTGGAATGGTGAGAAGCCCTGACTCACACAGCACCCTCTTTAAAGCAGAAAGACCCTCTCCTCCCAGGAGCTGCTTCTTCCCCCCACAGCTTCACTCTCTCCCACCATGAGGAGCTCCCCAGGCAGGCTGAGCACTGGCCCAGGTGTTTGTCTCTGCCAGAGAAACTGCAGGAGCCCCCCTGACAGATGCAACAGGCTGTGGCTGTGCTGGCTTTAGGAGATCCCTTCAGGAACCGCACCTGCATTGTCCTGCACCCAGGGACTTACGTGAAGAAGGGCCGTGAAGATTTTCTCCAAATAAAGGCTCTTCTTTCCTCCCACACCACCCTGCTTTTCCTTTCTCTCTTCTCCCTCATCTCCCATCCCTGCCTGCAGGCAGTGCCCTCACCCCTGCTGGGCTTTGCAGACGAGCTGCTCCTGGACAGAGTTGGCTCTTCTATGAACTCCTGTCTCATTATGAGCTCCCTCCCTGCCTGGAGCCCAGCCCAGCTCAGCAGCAGAGGAGCAGCCCAAGGCAGCACTTTCTCTGCCCCTCTGGGCTCCCTCAAGGTGTCCCTGGGGCTCCAGGGGAACCTGCTGAGAAATAGGCTGAAGCCACCCCTGATGTTCCCTCCCTCAGCTGGCAGAGAAACTTCTGTCCTGCATTGTCATTGCTCCTGTTAGAAAAACAGCTGGGCACGAGAAGCAGTATTTTTTCCTATCATTAGACAGGACAGGAGGAAGGTGACAGGGATTGCCCTCACGTTTTCAAGTTGGGATGATCTGTTGCATTGAGTGAATTCAGCATTTCATCCATGGTCTTTAGGCCTGGGGCTGGAAAGACACTCAGCTCTCTTCTGTCCCATATGGGTCTCTGCTCCAAGCAGACCCTTTGCACACACGTGGTCTTGGAGCGTTTGTTCCCAGATTTCCTGATGGCAGGGATGAGCTTGGCTGGTGCCACAGCTGCAGGACTTCAGCCCCAATGGGCAGCAATGCCCTCAGCCAGGGGCACAGGCAGGAGGAGCTGGAGCTGTTCCTGTGGGAGACAGAGCTGTGATAAGGTCACAGAGCTCAGGCAAGATGGGCTTCAACAACAGCATCATCCGAGCTCAGCAAGGGCTAAGACCAACTGAGCCTCAACTTGCAAGGCTGTTCAAGAGCCACATAAGGAATGTTTGCTCCTTCAGGAACACTAAAAGAAGAATTTGCTCCTTCAGGAACACTAAAAGAAGAAACAGAGACCCTGTGTGGGCACTGCTGGACTTAGAAAGAGCAGGTGCAGACAGATCTGAGATTCCCTGTGTCCTCTTTGTCCCCGTCTTCCTCAGCAAAGTCTCTCAGGCCTCTGGGACTCAGGGCAGGACTCTGGAGGAGCTTGACCAGTGAGGTGTGGGGATCAAGTCAGGAATCACTTGAGCAAACACAATCCTTCCCAGTCGATGGGACAGGAGGGGCCCCATCCCAGGGAACTGAGTGAGCAGGACGATGTCACAGTGAGACAACTCTCCATCATCTTCCAAAGGTCACGGTTACTGAGGGCACTCCCTGAGCACTGGTACCACTCGCACATTGCAAGCCCTTTTTTAGAAATGGCCAGTGGATCAGCAAGGGAACTAAAGGCTGTGCCCAAGACCTTGTCCCCTCAGATTCCATTTCCAGATGTCTGAAAGTGAAGTGACCTGGATTTCCCTTGTTCAGATAGTGCCTCACCATCCTTCTATGACCTTCTATGACCCGGCCCTTTTCTGACCCAACACTTCTCTTTCCTGACTCCTCTATGGCCAGACACTTACATGAGTCCTCTTGTATGACCCAGACTTTGTATGACCTGACTCCTAATGACTCCTTTATGGCCTGACACTTAGATGACCCTTTGATGACTCTTTAGTGATTTGAGTCTTCTATGACCTGAATTTTATATGAATCTTTTATGAACAGATTCTTCTATAAATGATGCTTTTCTATCCCTTCTGGAGGTGGTTGACTCGCCTTCCCTGGAGGTGTTTAAGGTGCGGGTGGATGAGATACTGAGGGGCATGGTTTAGAGATTGGTGGGAATGGTTGGACTCGATGAGCCGGTGGGTCTCTTCCAACCTGGTTATTCTATGATTCTATGATTCAGCTCTTCCATGACTCTTCAGTGATTCAACACCTGCATCAAATGAATTCTTCCATTACCCAGCTCTTCTATCATTCCACTCTTCTGAGTCCTCTATGACTGAACTATCTCTGATCTGGGCCTTCTGTGACCCAAGCTTTCTATGACCCAACTCGTCTCCGACTCCTCTATGACTTTGTATGATCCAGCTCTTCTCTGCTGTGACTCCTCTATGACACGAATATCCTATGGCCCAACCCATATAAGAACTTTCTGTCACTAAACTCTTGTATTACTCTTGTATGACCAACTCATCTATAACTCAGCTCTTCTGAGACCCGTCTATTATATGACCAGATGCTTCTGTGACTCAGCCCTGCCAGAACTCAGCCCTTCTATGACCTGACTATTCTCTAACTCTTCTATGATGCAGCTTTCTGTGACACAGATCATCTGTTCTGCAGCACATGTGTGATCAGATATATCAAGGACCAGACTCTTGGGTCACCTGACTCTTCTGGGACCCGACCTTTCTATGACCCAACAGTTCTGTGAACCATCCCTACTATTACCTGAGCCTCCTCTGACCTGACTCCTCCATGACCCTTCTATGACCAGCGATTCTATGATCTGAAATAAATGTTCACCCAACACTTGACCCAACAGTTCTATGATCTGCCTCTTCCAAGACCTTTCTATGACCTGTTCCTTCCTATTCCTGACGAAATTCTCATGATTCTATGACTCAATACTGCTATTACCTGAAAATTCTATGATCTGAGACTTAGAATCATAGAATCACCAGGTTGGAAGAGACCCACCAGATCATCGAGTCCAACCATTTCCACCAATGTCTAAACCATGCCCCTCAGCACCTCATCCACCTGCACCTTAAACACCTCCAGGCAAGGCGAGTCAACCACCTCCCTGGGCAGACTGTTCCATTGCCTAACCACCCTCTCTGTGAAGAATTTTTTCCTTATGTTGAGCCTGAACCTCCCCTGGTGGAACGTGAGGCCATTCCCTCTCATCCTGTCCCCTGTCACTTGGGAGAAGAGGCCAGCACCCTCCTCTCTGCAACCTCCTTTCAGGTAGTTGGAGAGAGCAATGAGGTCTCCCCTCAGCCTCCTCTTCTCCAGGCTAAACACCCCCAGCTCTCTCCAGGCTGTTCTCCAGCCCCTTCACCAGCTTCGTTGCCCTTCTCTGGACTCGCTCCAGAGCCTCAACATCCTTCTTGTGCGGAGGGGCCCAGAACTGAACCCAGGATTCGAGGTGCAGTTTCACCAGTGCCGAGTCCAGCGGGAGAATAACCTAACTGGAACTGCTGTTCACACCGTTTCTGATCCAAGCCAAGATGCCACTGGCCTTCTTGGCCACCTGGGCCACTGCTGGCTCATGTTCAACCAACACATGAAGGTCCCTCTCCTCCTAGCAGCTTTCCAGCCAGGCTTCTCCCAGTCTGTAGCTGCCCAGGGTTGTTGTGCCCCAAGTGCAGGACCCGGCATTTGGCCTTGTTAAACCTCATGCCGATGGTCTCAGCCCAGCAGTCCAGCCTGTTCAGATCCCTTTGGAGCCTCCCGACCCTCCAGCAGATCCACACTTCCACCCAGCTTGGTGTCATCTGCAGACTTGCTAAGGGTGCACTCGATGCCTTCATCCAGGTCATTGATAAAGACACTGAACAGGGCTGGACCCAGCACTGAGCCCTGCGGAACCCCACTTGTAACTGGCCTCGAGCTGAGTTAACTCCATTTCCCAGCACTCTCTGGGCCCGGCCATCCAACCAGTTTTTCCCCCAGGAGAGTGTGCACCTGTCCAGGCCAGAGGTGACAGTTTCCGTAGCAGAATGCTGAGAGAAACTGTGTCAAAGGCTTTACTGAGGTCCAGAAACATCCATCCACAGCCTTTCCCTCATCCAGCAGCCGAGTCACATTGTCACAGAAGGTGATCGGGTCAGTTTGGCAAGACTTGCCTTTTGTAAACTTGTGTTGACTGGGCCTGATCACCCGGTTCTCTTGCACGTGCTTCATGATCACACTCAAGATCACCTGTTCCATGACTTTCCCTGGCACTGAGGTCAGACTGACAGGCCTGGAGTTCCCTGGATCCTCCCTGCGACCCTTGTAGATGGGCACAACATCAGCCCCCAGTCCAGTGGAACTTCCCAGGCAGCCAGGAGTGTTGGAAGATGATGGAAAGGGGTTTGGCCAGCACATCCACCAGCTCCTTCAATACCCTTTGGTGAATCCCATCCAGCCACATAGACTTGTGGGTGTCAAGTTGGGCTAGCAAGGCTCTGACCACCTCCTTTTGGACCATGGGAGCCTCATTTTGCTCCTCTAGCTCTGGGGTTTGTACACAGAGGGAACAACTCATCCCCTGTCCCTGTTGCTCCTTCTGTGTCCAATAGTGACTGTATGGTCTCCCTAGGCCTCCTTTTATTATTTATATATTTATAGAAAGATTTTTTGCTATCTTTCACCAACTTTGCCAATCTGATTTCTAATTGGGCCTTAGCCCTTGTGGTTTTTTCTCTACACAATCTCACTTCCCTCCTGTCGTCCACCCAAGAGGCCTGTCCCCTCTTCCAGAGCCCATAAACATTCATCTTCTTCTTGATATCACTCAAGATCTCTCTGTTCAACCAAACTGATGTTTTCCTGTGCCAGCTTTTTTTCTGGAACATGGGGATGGCTTTCTCCTGAGCCGCTAGGATCTCCTTTCTGAAGAGCTCCCAGCCCTCATGGGCTCCCTTGCCCTTAAGCACTGTCTCCCATGAGACTTTGCCAACCAGCCTTCGGAAGAGATCAGAGTCTGCCCTCTGGAAATTTAATGCTACTGTCCTGCTAACCAACCTCTTCACTTCGCCTAGAAAAGAAAACCCTGTCATCTCATGATCTCTTTGTCCTAGGCATCCTCCTCCTGCCACATCCCCCACAAGGCCTTCTCTGTTCACAAACAGCAGGTCCAGGAGGGCACTGTCTCTTGTTGGTTCATTCATCAGCTGTGCAAGGAAGTTGCCTTCCACGCACTCCAGGAACCTCCTAGACTGCTTCCTTTCTGCTCTATTGTACTATCAGCAGATATCAGGAAGATTGAAGTCTCCCACAAGAACGAGAGGCATCGATCTAGAGACTAACCCCAGCTGTTTATAGAAGAGCTTGTCAGCTGCTTCTCCTTGGCTGGGTGCCCTGTAACAGACTCCAATCCCAAAATCTACCTACTTAGGGGTTCCTCTGATTTTAACCCACAGGCACTCAATCTCCTCATCGCCACGATCCATCTCAACAGTGTCCAAGTCCTTCCTTACAAAGAGGGCTACCCTGCCTCCTCTCCTTCCCTTCCTATCCCTCCTGAAGAGTTTGTACCCCACCATAGCTGCACTCCAGTTATATGAGTCATCCCACCATGTGTCCATGATGGTGACGACATCATAGGCTCCTTGCCCTACAACAGCTTCCAGCTCCTCCTTCTTATTCCCCGTGCTGAGTGCATTGGTGTAATTGCACTTCAGCTGAGCTGAGCCTTCAGCCCTCTTAAAAGGAACAAAGTTCATTCCCAATTGCCTGGTAACTGGAGTAGCTTGTACCAGAGTGCCTGTATCTCCCTTACCACCCCCAGGTGTGTTCTCCCCCACCTTCTGTGTGGTGATGTACTGGTGGTCCTCACCAGCACACCCTCTCTGAATCACCAGTGCCCCACATCCAGTCTCTCTCCTGTCTAGCCTGGTCTCAGTCCCTTCCCCCTTCACATCTAGTTTAAAGCTTGATTTATGAGCTTAGCTAGTTTTTTAGCAAGGGCATTTGCCCCTTTGGAGACACACGTGTCCCATCCTTAGCAACAAAGCCTGGGGGTGCGTGAGCCACCCCATGATCAAAGAAGCCAAAGCCCCTCTCCTCACACCCGGCTCAGAGCCAGGCATTAATCGAGTTCTTCTTCCTGACTTCCAGGTCCTCTCTCTTTAGCCTTGGGATGGAGCAGAACACTATTTGTGCCCCAGAGCCCTCCATCATTTTCCCAATGGCCCTGAAGTCTTTCTTGATGGCTTTGGTCTTTCTGCTCACGAAATCATCATTACCAGTTTGGACCACTATCAGAGGATAGTAGTCTGTCTCATGGGCCAGGGAATGAAGTTTTCTAGCTACCT
This sequence comes from Clamator glandarius, assembly GCA_033459285.1. Lineage (NCBI taxonomy): Eukaryota > Metazoa > Chordata > Aves > Cuculiformes > Cuculidae > Clamator > Clamator glandarius. The sequence continues at coordinate 264,633 of JAUNZM010000866.1, read as the reverse complement.
CCTTCACTGATGCCCCTGGTAAGCAGCAGAGCTCTCTGTGGAGTGGGTCTGGTCTACAAATGGGTCCCTCCGTTCCTTTTAGAAGGGAGTCCCCTACCACAATCACCCTCCTCTTCTTCTTAATGGATTCTAGGCTGTGGGAGCCATCATCCTCATCCTCAGGACTGAATTCCACCTGCAGCACATGGTACTTTTTTACCAGGGGAATCTCGGGTTTTACTGTCTGGTTGAGGGGAGCAGGTTTCCTTCATCTGGCAGGAACTTGCTGCCATTCCCCCTCTCTTGTTCCCCAACCCTGAAGTTTGCAGGTGGATGGTGTTTGGACGTACCAGCTCCAGCAGGCTGCTGAGTGAGTGAGAGGGCACTGCTCCACTGGTCTATCTCCCTCTCACACTCCCTGATGGTCCTCAGCCTCTTCACCTCCTCCCTTAATTCCTCCACCATACGACAGTTGTAGAGACAGTTGACCTCACCAGCTGTAGAGAGTAATTGAGACCTTATTACTCTCTACAACTACCTGAAGGGAGGTTGTGGAGAGGAGGGAGCTGGCCTCTTCTCCCAAGTGACAGGGGACAGGACGAGAGGGAATGGCCTCAAGCTCCGCCAGGGGAGATTTAGGCTTGAGATGAGGAAAAAGTTCTTCACGGAGAGGGTGGTTAGGCATTGGAACGGTCTGCCAAAGGAGGTGGTTGAGTCGCCGTCCCTGGAGGTGTTTAAGGTGAGGGTGGATGAGGTACTTAGGAGCCTGATTTAGGGATTGGTGGGGATGGTTGGACTCGACGATCCATTGGGTCTCTTCCAACCTGATTATTCTGTGATTCTGTGATTCCCCCACTCGCGTGCATCTTTCACAAGTGGAGCCAGTAACAGAGGCACGAGCTGGTGTGGGAGGGGGGCACTGCCTGCAGCCCAGGGTCTAGGTAGCCGCGTGTGCCCACTGGGGCTCCGTCTGCGTGGCAGCTTCCATCATGCTTGGTGCAGCCTTAATCTTCTGACAGGCCCCCTGATGAGTGTTCGCTGCTTCAGGAACAGTTAAAAAAGAAAGAAAGAAATACAAAGTGGCCACTGCTGGATTTTGGAAGAGGAGGTGTAGACAGATCTGAGATTCCATGTGTCCTCTCTGTCCCTGCCTTCCCCAGCAAGGTCTCCCAGGCCTCTGTGACTCAGGGCAGGACTCTGGAGGAGATCAACCAGTGGTGGGTGGGGATCAAGTCAGGGATCACATGGGGAAATGTGATCCTTCCCAGTCTGTGGGACAGGTGGGGCAGCATCCCAGGGAGCTTAGTGAGCAGGACAATGTCCCAGTGAGGCCTCTCTCCATCGTCTTCCAACAGTCATGGAGACTAAGGAAACTCCCTGACCACTGACACCACTCCCGCTTGGCATGTTCTTTTCAGAAATGGCCAGTGGAGGAATAGGGAAACTAAAGGCTGTGCCTCAGGCTTTGTCCACTCAAATCCCATTTCTGGATGTCTGAAAGAGAAGGGGACTGGACTTTCCTTTCCAAGATTGTGTCTCACCACCCTTCTATAACCCATCACTTCCATGACTCATCTCTTCTATGACTAAGCTCTTCTATGACCCAGTCCTTGTATTGCCCAACTAAAACCTCACACTTCTATGACTTAACCCTTCCACAACCCCAATATCCTATCACCCTTCTATTACCCAACACCTTCTGTGACCCAGCTCTTCTCTGGCTCTTCTATGATGTGACATTCCATGACCCAGTCTTCTATGACTCTTCTATGACCTGACTCTTCTACGCAACGAATCACCCATGTTCCATGACTTCTACAGACACATCTATGACCAGACTCTTCTATGACACAACTCTTCTGGGACCAATGCTGTGGAACAGTTCTTCTGTGAAATCCCTCAGATTATCAAGCTCTCCTGCTCACAATCCAACCTCTGGGAGGTTGGTCTTATCATGGTTTGTGGAGAGCATTATTCAGGCCTGGTTAACAGAAAAGGGACACAGCCAGACCAGCTTGGTTAGAATGCCTGAATTAGGTGAGAATTAGCTCAAGGACACAATGTCCTTGAGATAAGGGACTGCTTGCAGCTGCACATAAACAGGGTAATAATAGAGGATGTATTAATCACAAGAATGTAGAAAGAGAAAGCTATGAAGGAGGAGCGGGCTTGTAATCTGTAACCTATAGTGAGCTCAGCTTTTGCAATATGTATGAGGCTAATTAACAACTGTATTTAACTAGCTGTGATCTCTAATAAAATTGAGACTTGCCGATGACCACCTGGTGTCTGCATTCTCCCTTCGCTGACAAATGGTGACCCTGACGTGATACTGCCGCGGTTGACAAAGTTGGAGTTGGGTCCTGATCGCAGCCAGGATGGTGCCGAAGAACAAGGAGAAAAGCACCCCCAAAGATCACAACGGTGGTTTTGGGCCATACGTGCCGCCGAAGCCTGGAGAGCTGCAACAGCGCTGACGAAAAATGGATAGGCAAGTGGCATATGATTTATTTACTACTACTTTAAGAAGGAGAGAGGTTAAAGCGATAGATTTGAAGAAGGAGTTGCCAGGACTGTTAGCGTACGGTTTTGCTAAGGGTTGTTTTCAAAACCTGCATACTGTACACGAATTGACAGAGTGGCATAAATTTGGTGATATCTTATGGGAGGCTACGTTAGAGGATGATAAAACAGCTAGGAAGTTGGGAAAACTTTGGCGTGTAGTGCATAATGAGTTATTGCAGATGGGCACAGAAAAGAAAGCGGCAGGGAGGGTTGCTGACGCACACAAGAAAAATTTAGGTTATGTACAAGAGGGTGAGCCGCTTGCTCCAGCTACAACAAGGGTAGTGGTGCCAATGACCCCAGTATCTGACTCAGGACTCGGGGACAGTCTCAAATACAGCCAAGTGCCCCCCATCTCGAGGAGAATGAGGTGCACAAGGAGACTGATGGTGAACAGGATTCTGATTATGAACAACAAAAACAAACCCTGACCCCCCCCCCGCTGATACGAAATGTGAATCAGCAAAAGCCCAAGGCTCAGTATTCTTTTGGTCAGCCAGATCCTGTGTCAGGGGTAGAGAGCGACTGCTGGGAGGAGATGGCAAGACAAAGGAGAGAAGCCTGGGCTTCATTGGCCAGAGAAGCCATGAAGGAGGGGGATGGTGAGCTTTTGGAGGCTGCTACTCCAATTGCCTGTCCGGTCGTTTATACTCCTTTAGTAGATCAAAATGGACAACAGATCGGGTATAATGGAGCATATTCACCCTTAGACTGGAAATTACTATCTCAGTTGAGGGCAACTGTGGGTAAGTACGGAGTAAGGAGCGAGCCAGTGAGACAGATGCTTGATTATCTATTTAACTCTACATTGCTCACGCCAAATGATCTTAGAGCGGTAGCGAAGCTGATTTTTACACAACATCAGCAGCTGTTATTTAATGCTCATTGGCAGGCAGCGGTCAATGAATCCCTGACTATTCAAAGAGGGCCAGGAGATCCATCACATGGAATCACGTTAGACGAACTGATGGGGGTAGGACCGTTTTTACGGACAGAGGCACAAATGCTATTAGGGAGGCAATGAGGTTAGTTAGACTTGCGATGGATAGAGTCAAGACCCCAGATGGAGCACCTGCCTATATGGGTATAAAACAGGGAAGAGAGGAATCGTTCGGCACCTTCATAGATAGGGCAGCTGCAGCGATAGAACGTGCAGGGGTTCTAGATTATATGAAAGGGGTCTTATTGAAGCAGTGTGCTCTTCAAAACAGCAACCCGACGACTCAGAGAGTGTTATCTACCTTAGGAGCCAATTGGTCTCTAGAGGAAGCGTTAGAAAGAATGGCAATGCAGCCACTTGGCCCCCAGGCCTTTTTAGTAGGGGCTATTGAAAAATTAGCCTTAGGACTACAAAAACAGGCAGAAGCAACACAATCTCAAGTATTAGCTGCTCTTGCGCCTCTCCCGGCTGCCACCGCCACCAGCCAGGGGGTCCCAAAAAATCTTGGAGTAAAATGCGGAAACTCCAATCTGAGCGCGAACGGCCGCGCCCCGACACAAATTGCCGCAGCGAGGACAACAGCAACCCCTCGTGCCTTCGGCCCGCAACCGCAGGATCCCTCGGACTGGATCTGGCAGCAGCAATAGATGTAACGCTGATGACTACGCGTCCTGCTACGGTACCAACAGGAGTTAAAGGACCGATAAAAATTAATGGACACACAGTTGGGGCCTTGCTCTTAGGCCGTTCTTCCGTTTCGCTTTTGGGACTTTTTGTGTTACCAGGGGTCATCGACGCAGATTATGAGGGGGAGATCCAGATCATGATACACACCCCTTTTCCACCAATAAGGATCACTCAAGGACAACGGATTGCTCAATTGGTTCCTTTGCCGCAATTAGCATCAGGCTTATCCACAAAGCACGCGGCTCTACGTGGCTCTGAAGGATTTGGGTCCACAGGTGTTACGCTGCTTACTATAGACCTCACGGACAGACCAAGAAAAGAGATAAAATTGACATGCAGGAAGTCTGACATTACGCTCTCTGCTTTATTGGACACTGGAGCTGATACCAGCATAGTTAGTCCCGAGGCCTGGCCACCGACATGGCCCTCGCATGCATCATCTCATACGGTTACTGGAGTAGGAGGCTTCACGCTTGCCAAGAAGATGCCGCCTGTGACACTACACATCGATGGGCAACAATTAACTACAGTTCTTTCCATCGTGCAATTACCACCAACAGTTGCTTGTTTGATTGGCCGTGATGTGTTGGCCCAGTTGGGGGTGGTATTGACCAATGAACACCCCTTGGGCTAAATGCCATTGCTTGGGCTTTCCCCGTTCCACTCACGTGGCTTTCTAATGAGCCAGTAATGGTTAAGCAATGGCCTTTAAAAAGGGAAAGTCTACTCCAAGCACATGAACTTGTTAAAGAACAACTTCAACAAAAACATTTGAGGTTATCAACGAGTCCTTGGAACACTCCAATTTTTGTCATCAAAAAGAAATCAGGAAAATATCGATTATTACATGATTTAAGAGCAGTTAACAACCACATGGAAGCAATGGGAGCATTACAGCCCGATTTACCAAATCCGGCCATGATACCTCAAGACTGGCCACTTCTCATCATTGACTCGAAGGACTGTTTTTTCACCATAGCATTACATCCTGATGATACAAAACGACCCCCACAGGTTCACAATGGATATCAGCTAAATGGACCAAACCAATGCTACATACAGAGCGTCCTCAGGAATCCAACAGAGAAGAACCAAGTGTGGACACAGCAGAGGTTGACTGCTTGCTCAAGGACTTACCTTTTTGAATTGACACCTTACAGTCCTCTTACTGCTGTGGCCTTAGAGCATTCACCTCAGGATTGGCCAGAACGGATCACAGATTTGGACATTGAATTATATCGAAGAAATGAGGGTTTGGGTTCTTTTTGGGTGTATCCAATTGTGGACACTTGTGATTTATGGAATATGGGTCCCTCCACAGCCAAAACCCAATGTTTTAGTAACCATGGCCAATCTAACTAATCAGGAGGCTATCTGTCTATCATTATCGTCACCTGGAAACCCTTTTTCGACATGTCTGGTCGGTATGCCGATGGACAATTGGCCCTGCCCTCCGAAAGCCTTTAATTGTCAAAGCAATGATTCTAGAAGTTACGTTAATCAATGGGACTCTATTGTCCCTCATTTTCCAATAGCTACTCAAGAACCACAAGAACTTGAACTGCTTGGGGCAGTAAGAGCGGATGCCTGTCTCTATTTTAACCATACTAGTAAGATCAATCCTCTCAATTATACCACTGTAGTTAATTCGAGCATGTCTGTCTACCAAAACGATTCAGCCTGGTGCAATTGCACCACGACCAATCGGTCTCTGTCTTCTAACTATCCTATTACGTTACCGTCGGGATATTTTTTGATTTGTGGAGACCGTGCCTGGCCTAGTATTCCATCTCATATTAGAGGAGGCCCTTGCACTATTGGGCGACTGACGCTCTTAACTCCTAACACTTCAATGATTTTGAACATGAGCAGGTCTCGTCACCGACGACCCAAAAGAATGGCACATGCATTCACTAGAGAGTGTGATGATAGAACACGATTTTGGTCTCCTGGAGAAATTATTGCAGCCTCATTTCTTACCCCTGGGGTTGCTGCGGCAGGTTCTCTTGCCCTTTTAAATAGATTAGGTTGTTGGCTTGCCAAGCAGACCAACGCTACCTCTGCAGCAATTACAAGTCTTATGCTTGATGTAGATTCGGTTAGACATGCTACATTGCAAAATAGAGCTGCCATAGATTTTCTTTTATTAGCTCAAGGCCATGGATGTGAAGAGTTTGAAGGGATGTGTTGCATGAATCTCTCTGATCATTCACGCTCCATCCATGCTCAGTTAGATGAGTTGCATAGATTGACAGGAGAACTTCAGGTAGAGTCAGGATTTGGCTTAGATGGATGGCTTAAGTCTTTGGGTTTTGGTCCATGGATTCAAACTTTTATTACGTTGTTTGTTGAGGTTAGTGCTGTGATTTTATTGTTGATTTTATTTTTACCCTGTGTATATATGTGCCTGCAAAGAATGGTGAACGGTATGATACAAAGAATGTGGGTTACTAACTTGGTGTTGAAAAAAGAAAAAGGGGGAAGTGTGGAGAGCATCATTCAGGCCTGGTTAACAGAAAAGGGACACAGCCAGACCAGCTTGCTTAGAATGCCTGAATTAGGTGAGAATTAGCCCAAGGACACAATGTCCTTGAGATAAGGGACTGCTTGCAGCTGCACATAAACAGGGTAAAAATAGAGGATGTATTAATCACAAGAATGTAGAAAGAGAAAGCTATGAAGGAGGAGCGGGCTTGTAATCTGTAACCTATAGTGAGCTCAGCTTTTGCAATATGTATGAGGCTAATTAACAACTGTATTTAACTAGCTGTGATCTCTAATAAAATTGAGACTTGCCGATGACCACTTGGTGTCTGCATTCTCCCTTCGCCAACAAAGGTTAATGTCTTTGTAGACTTTGGAATTTTTGTTTCCATTGTATTTTCCTATGTGCAGATTTTCAGGGCTGTGCTGAGGATCCCCTCGGAGCAGGAATGGCACAAAGCCTTCTCCACGTGCCTCCCTCACTTGGCCGTGGTCTCCCTGTTTCTCAGCACCGCAGGGTTTGCCTACCTGAAGCCCCTCTCCATCTCCTCTCCATCCCTGGACATTGTGGTGTCAGTTCTGTACTCAGTGGTGCCTCCAGCACTTGAACCCCCTCATCTACAGCTTGAGGAACCAGCAGCTCAAGGATGCAGTGTGGAAACTGTTATATGGATGGTTCTCTGAAGCAATGAACTGCTCATCATCTTCTGCATAGCAGTTATCATAAAACTCATGGCTTCTTTATTTGTTGTGGTTGGTTTTTAAATTGCAATAATTTGTCATCCTCTTTTTAATTCACTGCCTTCTCTTTTGTTACTGTTTGGCTGTGTGAATGAGGACCTGCACTCTCTGTGTGTTTGAATAATATAAAGGGATATTCAATGACTTTTGTTTCCTGATATCTTTCCTCCAAGGCCTTTTTGGAGCTGCGGGGACAGTTCCTGAGGGCATGGATGGAGGGGAAAAGAGCTCTTCTCGCTCCACTTCCACACACCCCTTGCCCTGCTGTAAAGCCCGAGGGCTCTGAGCTCGGTCACACTGCCCGTGGTTTGCATCATGTCATCATTGCCGATGGTTTGCATCATGTTTGGGTCTTCAAAAACATGATTATTGTGCTAATTTAAACCTATGGATGGGATCTGCTTGGACTTCCGTAAAGACTTTGACACAGTCCCCCACAACATCCTTCTCTCTTCCCCCAAATTTGGGGGGTTGGGGGGGTGGTTCTGGGTACTTTTTGGAGGGTTTTAGAGGGGGTTCTTGGTCCCTTTTTGGGGTGAGTCCTGGGTAATGGACTCGTTTGAGGGGGAGTTCCCAGGTTCCTTTTGGGGGGTTTAGGGAGGGTCTTTAGTTTCAGTTGTGGGAGGTTGCAGGTGTCCTAAATCCAGTTTAGGGAGTTTGTGTGGGTTCTGTGTCCCTCTGGGCCTCCTGGGTCTTTTTTTTTTTGGGGGGGGGAGGGTGGTTTGAGGGGGTCCTTGATCCTTTTTGTGGATGTTTAGGGGGTCCTGAATACATTTAGAGGCGGGGGGGTGGTCCTGGATCTCTTTCTGGGGGTTTGGTGAGGGTCTTTGGTCCCTTTTTGGGGGGAGTTGTGTGGCCCATTTGGGGATTTGGAGTGTCCTGGATGCCTTTGGTGGGGGTCCCTTTTGGGAGTTTGGGGGGGACCTGGGTCTGGTTTTGGGGATTTGGGGGAGACTCAGATCTCTTTTGGGGGGTTTGGTGGAGTCCTGGGTTGGGTTTAGTGGGGTCCAGGGTCCCTTTAGGGCAGACCTGGGGAGTCCTGGATCCTCTTAGGAGGTATTTGGGAAGGTCTTGTATCCCTCTTTGGGGATTGAATGGTCCTAGATCCCATCTGGGGGGGTTGAGGGGGTCCTTGATCCCTTTTGGGGGCTTGTGGGTCTCTTTTGGAGGGATTCAGGGGGTCACAGATCCCTTTAGGGGGTTTGTGGGTGGGTGTCTACGGTCCATTTTGGGGGCTTGGGGGCCGTCCTGTGTCACTTTTGGGGGTGGGGTTGTGTCCTGGATCGCTTTTGGAGGGTTTTAGGGCTCGTGTCCAATGTCGGGGTGGTTGTTGAGGAGGTTCTGGGTAAATTTTTTGGGGTTGCAGGAGTCCTGGGTCCATTTTGGGGCAGTTGGGGGCTCCTAGGTCCCTTTTTGGGGTCTCTGGGGTGGAGTCCTGGGTTAGAGAGGGTCCTGGGTCCCTTTTGGGGGTTTGCAGGGTGTGGTCCTGGATCCCATTTTGGGGGATTTTGGGGGGTCCTGGGTCCATTTTGAGGGGCTTTAGGGGGAGTCCTGGGTACATTTTGGGGGAGGTTGGGGGGGAGTCCTGGTTCTTATTTGGGGGGAGGGTTTGGGTGGGTCCTGAATTCAATTCAGGTGAGTTTGGGGGCTCCTGAGTCCCTTTTGGGGGTGGGTTTCAGGGGTCCAGTGTCCCATTTGATGAGCTGGGGCTTACTGGATCCCTTTTGGGGGGTTTGGGGGTCATTGGTCCCTGGGGGGGTGGGGGGTGGGGGGGAGGTTGTTCCTGGGTCCCTTGTTACGGGGTTTGTGGGGGTCCTGAAACAAACTGGGGGGGGGGGGGGGGGGGTGTTGGTGGGTTCTGAGTCCCTCTGGGGACTCCTGGGCCCTTTTGCAGGGGTTGAGGGGGTCTTGGATCCCTTTCTGGGGGTTTGGCAGTGGTCCTGGGTACCTTTTTGGGGGGTGTGTGGGGGATTGGGGGTCCCATATGGGGTTTGGTGTAGGGGCTTCTGGATCCCTTTAGAGGGATTTGGTGGGTCCTGGGTCCCATTTGGGGGGTTGAGGGGGCCCTGGATCCCTGTTGGAGAGTCGTGGGCCTTGGTGAACTTCATGAGGTTCAACAAGGCCAAGTGCAAAGTCCTACACCTGGGCCAGGGCAATCTCCGGCTTCAGTACAGGATGGGGCATGATGTGATTGAATCATAGAATCATTAGGTTTTAAAAGACGTTAGAGAACATCAGCTCCAATCATACCTTTCTACTACTAAATCATGTCCCCAGGCATCTCATCTACCTGCCTTTTAAACACCTCCAGGGATAATGTCTCCACCATGTCCCTGACCAGACTCTGCCAGTGCCTGAGAACCCTTCCTATGAAGAATTTTTTTCTTACTATCCAATCTAAACTACCCTTGATGCAGCTTAAGGCCATTTCCTCTCGTCCTACCACCTCTCACTTGAGAAGAGACCAGCACCCACCTCTCTACAATTTCCCTTCAGGCAGTTGGACACAGTGATGGGATCTCCTTTCAGTATCCTCTTCAGGCTAAGCAACCCCAGGTCCCTCAGTCCTCATAAGACTTCTTCTCCAGTCCCTTCCCCAGCTTCCACACGCTCCTCTGGATGCTCTCCAGCACCTCAAGGTCTTTCTTGTAGTCAGGGGCCCAAAACAAGACAGTATTTGATGTGTGGCCTCAGCATTGCTGAGTACAGAGGGAGAATCACTTCCCTGGACTTGCTGGGCCCATCATTTCTGATACAATCTAAGACGCTCTTGGCCTTCTTGGCCACCTGAGCACACTGTCGACTCTCGTTCTGTCGGCTGCCGACCAACACCCTCAGGTCTTTCTCTGCCAGGCAGCTTTCAAGACCTTCTTCCTGAAGCCTGGAGCGCTGCACAGGGTTTCTGTGTCCCAAGTACAGATCTCTATACTTGGCCTTGTTAAACCTCATCCCATTGGCCTCAACCCATCGATCCAGCCTGTCCAGTTCTCTCTGTAGAGCCTCCCTACACTCCAACAGATGGACGCTCCCTCCCAGCTTAGTGTCATCTGTAAATTCGCTGAGGGTGCATTTGATCCTCTCATCCAAGTTGTTAATAAAGATATTAAACAGAACTGGGTGAAGCACTGAGCCCTTGGGACACCCCTTGTGACCAGCCTCCAGCTGGATATAACTCCGTTTCCTAACACTTTTTGGGCTCAGCCATCGAGGCAGATTTTCACCCAGCAGAGGGTGCACTTGTCCAAGCCAAACGTAGCCAGGTTCTCAAGTAGAATACTGAGAAAGTCTGTGTCAAAGGGTTACTGAAGACCAGGTCCACCATATCCACAGCCTTTCCTTCTTCCATCAAGTGGATCACCTTGTCTCAGAAGGTGATCAGGCTGGTTTGGTGGGACCTGCCTTCAATAAACCCACGCGGACTGGGCCCGATCACCCGGTTTTCCTCTGTGTGCCATGAGATGGCACCCAAGATAACCTACTCTATGACCTTCCCTGGCACTGAGGGCAGACTGACAGGCCTGGAATTTCCTGGGTTCTCTTTCTAGTCCTTCTTGTACGTGAGTGTAACATTTGCCACCGTCCAGTCCAATGGAACTTCTCCAGTCAGCTAGGACTGCTGGTAGATGATGGAAAAAGGCTTGATATCCATCAGCTCCCATAATACCCCTTTGTGAATCCCATCCAGCCCCACAGACTTTCGAATATCTAATTTGCCCTTCTATTATCTGGCCCTTCAATGACTTCAGAATTTGCCCTTTAGTGACATTGACCTTATATGAATTAATAATACGCTCATCTATGACCCAGCGTTCTATGACTTAACGGTTCTTCTTTTTATGACCCAGCCCTTCAATGACCTAACAGTTTGTTGTCCTGTGATCCTGCCCGTCTATGACTTGCCAATTTGCTGTTCTGTGACTCATCCGTCCCATTACTTAAGAATTGGCTTTTCTATTACCCAGAACTCTAAGACTTAGTAATTTGCCCTTCTATGACCTGGAACTTCAATGACTTAAGAACTCACCCTTCTATGACATGGACCTTATATGAATTAACAATACCCTCTTCTGTGACCCAACCTTCCTATGACTTAACAATTTGCCCTTCTGTGACCCGGCCAGTCTATGAGCCAACAGTTCCTCCTTCTGTGACTCTGACCTTCCATGACTTAATAATTTGCTTTTCTATGACCTGGACATTATGTGACTTAAAAATTCGCTCTTCTATACCTGGCCCTTCGAAGAATTAACAACTCCCCCTTTATTACCCTACCATCCTATGACTTGAGATATCGCTTGTCTTTGACCCGTCCTTTCTATGACTTAACAATTCACCCTTCTACAATCCACCCCTTGGATGACTCAAGAATCCTCATTCTATGACCCAGACCTTCTATGACTTTACAATTAACCCTTTTATGACCTGACACTTCTAGAACTTAATAAGTCACCTTTATCTTCCCCAGATGCTCTATGACTTAACCATTTCCCTTCTCTGACTTTATAATCACCGTTTTGTGACTTAAATATTCACCCCTCTGTAACATGGTCCTTATATGACTAAAGAATTTATCCTTCTATTACCCACACCTTCCATGACTTAACAATTCACCCTTTTATGGCCCTGCCCTTCTATGAGCTAAGAACTTGGAGGCTGAGGGGAGACCTTATTACTCTCTACAACTACCTGAAGGGAGGTTGTGGAGAAGAGGGAGCTGGGCTCTTCTCCCAAGTGACAGGGGACAGGACGAGAGGGAATGGCCTCAAGCTCCGCCAGGGGAGATTTAGGCTTGAGATTAGGAAAAAGTTCTTCCCGGAGAGGGTGGTTAGGCATTGGAACGGTCTGCCCAGGGAGGTGGTTGAGTCACCATCCCTGGAGGTGTTTAAGGTTAGGGTAGATGAGGTGCTTAGGAGCATGATTTAGGGATTGGTGGGAATGGTTGGACTCGATGATCCAGTGGGTCTCTTCCAACCTGGTTATTCTGTGATTCTGTGATTCTGTGAACTTGATGTTCTGTGACCCTGTCTTTCTGTGACTTATCAACTGGCTTTTCTATGACTCAGACTTCTATAACCTAGCAGTTTTTCTTTCTATGCCCTGGCCCTTCTATGACTTAATAATTGGCATTTCTATTACCCAGACCTTATCTCATTTAACAGATCACCTTTCGATGACCTGGTGCTTCTATGACTCAACAATTGGGCCTTCAATGATGCAGATATTCTATGACAACAAAACTTCTCTTTATGACCTCTTCTATGGTCTCACAATTCGCTCTTTGGTGACGCTGCCTGTCTACGACTCATGAATTCGCTCTTATGTGACACGGCCCTCCTATGACCCAGCCCTCCTGTGATGGTTTGCAGTGAAAGTGCTGCCAGGGGAAGGGACTAAGAAGCAGCCGCATTCAGCCACACTGAGCACGGTCGACTCACAGATGACTCTTATAGACCGACAGTTGTCTCCACACAGCTGGGTAAGCGCCTTCTCTAAGTTTCCCTGATGGGGTTTAGGTGTCTGATTCCTGTGTAAACTCTCTCTGTGGCTGCTGGCATTTACTTAGCAGCTGGCCCTGCTTGGAGCTGGGCACTGAGCTAGAGATCACCTCAGCCCCCTTCCCCCTTGATTGTCCTTTCAGCATAAGATGTAGAGACCCTGGACCTGAAGGGGGTCACAAAGAAAGCTGGTGAGGGACTTTTTCCAAGGGCATGGAATGAGAGGTTGACTGGGGTGGCTTTGTGGTTTAGGGAAGATTTAGATGAGATATTAGAAAGGAATTGTTCACAAAGAAGGTGGTGAGGCAGTGGCCCCGGATTCCCACAGAAGCCGTGGCTGCCCCCACCCTGGAGTTATTAAAATCCAGTTGGATGGAGCCTTGGGCAGCCTGGTCCAGTGGAAGGTGTCCTTGCCTATGGCAAGGAGGTGGAACTGGATAGGCTTTAAGGTCCCTTCTGACCTAAACCATTCTCTGATGCTGAGAAGTCTTGAAATACAATCTTTAAATTAAAACATATTTTTCTTAGGTGCACTTTGACGTCTTCCTCTTTAATCACACTGGGAAATGACTCCAAGGAGCTGTGCAAGGCTGAAGAAAGACCTGAAGAAAACAACAGGAAGAGAAAGAGCTTGTTAAGGCTTTCTGTATTTTAATGAGACCCACAGAGGAATTGTTGATGAATCCTTGAACCTCAGCTACAGAGAGGAGATTGAGGAAACCTCTCAAGAAGTCAAAAGTAGAACTCAGAGTAACTTGAAGTATTAATTGATCTCAGTGAGGATCATTCCTGACAAAAGCCTCCCCAGGGACTCGTTTGGGCTGATAATTGGAGGCCATGACTTCAGGTAGGCAAAGGCGCTGTGCAGGCAGCGTGTGATGCTGAGAAAAGCCTGAGTTGACTCGATGAAGCAGCAAGGCAAATCCCTGACCCCTGGGCCCAGGGCAGGCAGATCTGGCTTTGGCTACAACGACACTGGTGTCATGAACATTCTCACATTGCCCAATCAAATTGGGAGCAGTTATTCCGTATAATTCCACAAACAGGCCTGTAGAGTTACAAGAGATTCCAAGGCTCTCGCACAGCTCCATGGAGTTATAGAAGACTTGAGTCATAGAAGGGTAAGGTCATAGAAGAGTGAAAGAAAACTTGGGTGTGAGAAGAATCAGGTGATAGAAGCGTTTAGTTATAGAGGACTAACAGAGGAGAGCAGTCATTGAAGGTTTCTAGAAGTGTTGGGTTATAGAATTCTTGTAGCAGAATTGGGTCATAGATGATTCAGATCATAAAAGTGTCATAGAATATACAGGCCATGGAAGAGTCAAGTCAGAAAGGTGAGAGTTTATTTGGTTTTTAGAAGGGTTTATTCATAGTAGGGTCACAAAAGGATTGGTTCAGAGAAGGGTTGGGTCATAGAAAAGTCGTAGAACAGCCAGGTCACGGAAGAATCTGGTTACAGAAGGTTCATAGAAGAGTCAGGTCATGGAAAGAAGCATCATAGAACACTTAGCAACAGTCAGGACATAGAATGAAGTGTTGGGTCATAGAAGACTCGAGTTATTGAAAAGTCTAGTTATGCAAGAGATGGATCACAGAAGATTTGAGTTACAGATGAGTAAGGTCTTATAGGAATAAAAGAAGAGTTCAGTTCTAGAAGGTTCATAGAAGTCTTAGGTCACAGAATTTTCAGGTAATAGAAGTGTCAAGTCACAGAAACATGAGAATTTACTTGGATAATAGAAGAGTTTGTTCAGAGAAGGGTCATTCAAGAGTCCATTCATAGAAGTGTCAGGTAATAAAATGATGGGGTCATAGATTATTCAGGTCATAGAAGAGTCAGAAAGTCATAGGAGGATCATAGGAGCCTTGATTCATAGAAGACTCGGGTTTTAGAAGTGTCGAGTCACAGAGGAGTCATAGATGAATGGGGTGGTAAAAGAGTTGGTTCATAGAAAAGATGCATCATAGAAGGTTCATAGAAGAGTAGAGTCATAGAAAGGGTGTGTCACTGAAGTGTCAGCTCATAGAAGAGACACCTGGTGGCTCACATGTGTGTTAGGTCATAGAGGAATGGCATCATAGAAGGGCCAGTTAATATTGGGGTTTGTTCATACAACAGTTGGGTTGTAGAAGGGTCACGCTTTAGAAGAGCTGGGTCATAGAAGCACCAGGGCACAGATAATTTGTGTCACAGAAGAGTCATAGAAGAACTGTGTCACAGAAGGTCACGTCAGAGAAGAGTAAGAGAATACTCAGGTCATAGAAGGTTGTAGAATGCTCGAGTCACAGAAGGTTCTGATCATTTAAGAGGCAAGCAAAGGAAGAGTTGGATTATAGATGAGTCAGATCACAGAGGAGTGGCAGAAGAATTCAGTAATAAAATTTGATAGAGGCTTCCGGTCATAGAAGTCTAAGGCCATAAAAAATTTGGGTCATAGAAGAGTTGGGTCATAAATTATTCAGGTCATAGTGGAGCTGGGTCATAGAAGAGTGGGATCATAGAAGAGTCATAGAGGAAACTGGTCATAGAAAGTCATAGAAGAGTCAGAGAAGAGTTTGGTCATAAAAGGCTCGGGCCATTCAAGACATGTTATAGAAGTATTTGGTTATCGAAGTCTCCTAGAGGAGCTGGATCACAGCAATATGAGGTCATAGAAGTGTTGGTCACAGAAGCGTCAGGTCAGAAAAAGTGACACAGGAGTCTCGAGACATAGAAGACTCAAGTCATAAAAGAGTAACAGAAGGGTCACATAAGCCTCAAATCATAGCAGAGTCATTAGAGTAGGGACATCATAAATGCCTCAATTCAAAGAAGACTTGGTTCATAGAAGGATGGTGAGACATAATCTGCCTGGGAAATCCAGTCCCCTTCTCTTTCAGATATCCAGAAATGGAATCTGAGGAGATAACATCTGGTAAAAAGCCTTTAGATCCTCTGCTCATCCATTTCCCATTTCTGAAAAGCACATGCAATGTTGTAGTGGTGTCAGTGGTCAGGAAGTTTCCTCTCTATCCATGATCTTTAGAAGATGATGAAGAGCGGCCTCACTGTGACATTGCCCTGCTCACTCATCTCCCTGGGATGTTGCCCTTCCTATCCCATAATATGGGTAGACTTGCATTTGCTCAAGTGATCCCTGAGCTGATCACAACCCACCACTAGCTGATTTCCTGAAGAGTCCTGCCCTGAGTCACAGAGGCCTTGCAGACCTTGCCGGGGAAGCCAAAGACAAAGAGGACACAGAGAATCTCAGACCTGTCTACTCCTGCTCTTCCTAAATTCAGCACTGCCTACACAGGCTCTGTGTTTGCTTGGTTGGTTTTTTGTTTTTCTTTTACTGTTCCAGAAGCGGAAAACTCTCATCACAGTGCCCTTGGATGGTCTTTCAAATGGAGAGTGATTCACAGTCTGGACCCTTCCTGAGCTTGGAGGGTGCTGTCCTTGAATCCCATCTGTCCTGAGCTCTGTGACCACACCACAGCTCTGTCTCCCACAGGAACAGCTCCAGCTCCTGCTGCCTGTGCCCCTGGCTGAGGGCATTGCTGCCACTGGGGCTGAAGTTCTGCAGCTGTGGCACCAGCCAAGCTCATCCCTGACATCAGGAAACCGAGCGTCCCACACCCCACGTGTGCAAAGTCTTTGCTTAAAGCAGAGACACGGCTGGGATGGAAGAGAGCTGAGTGACTGTCCAGCCACAGGTCTAAGGACCAGGGAAGAAAAGCCTAAATTCTCTCTAAGGAAGGGCTTGGAGAAATGAAATCATCCCCTGTCACCTGCCTGGGGACCTGTTAAAGGATGGGGCAAAAAAAAGTGATTCTCATGCCCAGCTGTTTTTCTAACAGTAGCAAGGACAGTGCAGGACAGTATCGCCCCCTGGCTGAGGGAGGGGACATCAGGGGTGGCTTCAGCCTGTTTCTCAGCAGGTTCTCCTGGAGCCCCAGGGACACCTCGAGGGAGCCCAGAGGGAGCAGAGAAAGTGCTGCCTTGGGCTGCTCCTCTGCTGCTGAGCTGGGCTGGGCTCCTGGACAGAGTGAGCTCATAACGAGAGAGTAGTTCTGAAAAGAGCCAGGTCTGGCCAGGGGCAGCTCCTCTGCCAAGCCCAGCAGGGCTGAGGGCACTGCCTGCAGGCAGCGAGGGGAGGGGAGGGAGCAGAGGGAGGGGAAAGGCAGGGTGGGGTGGGAAGAGAAAGGAAGATTCATTTGGACAAAAATCTTTATAGCCCTTCTCAAGGTGAGTCTCTGGGTATAGGACATTGCAGGTGCTGTTCCTGGAGGAATCTCCTAAAACCTGCACAGCCACAGACTGTGGGACCTGTCAGGACTGCTCTTGCCATTTCTGCAGCAGAGAGAAAAACCAGGGTCAGCGCTCAGCCTGCTCGGGGAGCTCCCCGTGGTTGGAGAAGGAGAAGCTGTCTGCGGGGAAGAAGCAGCTCTTGGCAGGAGAGGATCTTTCAGGTTTCAAGTGAATCTTACGTGAGTCACGGCTGCACAAAATTCAAAATTACTTTTAGATATTTCTAAGTGGACTTTTCCAGGGGAAGATCAGGGCAAGGATTAGATTAAAGATAAGGAACTTCTCTGAGTCTGTGGTTTCAGTTACCTGCACTTGCAAAATTTCAGGGGAGCAATGGAATGAGAAGCTCTCATGCTTAAACAAATCATTGAGACTCCTTAGTTGTATCCTTGAGTGGTCAGTAGGAGCCTCCTAAAGAGTTTCCAGCTGCTCCTCTTCCCATGGGCAGCACCAGCATCACCTCTGCATGAATTATCAGGCTCAGTGTTACCTGTCCTTTTCTGGTTATAAACAACAACCTGTGCCCAGCTTTGCCCAGCAACCAGGCAGGTTTGTGCAGGGACAGGGGATGCAGAGAGGGTCACAGGGGAAAAGGCACGGGACAGCGAAACACCCTCCAGGAGGAAAATTTCCAGGCTGAAGAGAAAGGATCATGGAATGAGAGGAGAATTACTAGAGATGCCGCGGCAGGGAGAATTCTGAAAGCTCTGTGTGGTCACCACCAGTGCAGCCCCCTCCTCTGAGCAAGCCCTTTTTCCTCTGGGAAGGGGAAACGCTGTCTGTGTGGCCGGTTGCCTCTGCCCTGGCCTCTCACCACTAGATTCTCACTCTCTTTTTCCCTTTTTCTCCCTTTGTCACTGCTCTTGCTGTTCTCTTATTCCTTCTACTGGGCCCTCTGGGGATGGGAGTTTCAGCTACAGAGTCACCCACTGAGCTGGAGGCTCCTTTCCTGCTATTGTGTCCATGGGAACCTGTGCCCCAGCTTTCCTCTGAGCTTTGAGGCTCTGGGAAATGCAGCCGGTGGGTCTGGGGAAGGAGTTGAATCTCCCTTCATCAAATGCCATCATGAGGTTTCTTTAAGGTGGCCTTTCAAGCTGTGAGATTCCCTCCAAGATGCAAACTTGTCCTATTGCATCTTTGTGTTACCTGAATGCCTTGTGGAAAAGGGCAGACATGCTGTCGGAGAGAAACTGCTGACGGGTTTGTGAAATGAGATGTGTGTGTCCTGGGCTGAATGTGGGTGCGGAGACATTAGGAAAGAGTGAGAAATTGAGTGCTTAGTGGTTTCTCTGCTCTCAGCAGTGGCTTCTCAGGCTAACATGGGAGTATCATCACCCTCCATCTAAGAAAAGTGCAAGCTCTTGAAAGCTGGGAATAAGAGCAAGGGACAGAGAAATCCCCTTCCAGTGCCCTCCCAGTCCCTCCCAGGCCCCTCCCAGTCCCTCCTAATGTTCCCCAGTCCATCGTATTCCACTCCCAATGCCTCCCAATGCCCTCCCAGTGCCTTCACAGTGCCTTTTCAGAGCCACCTAATGCTCTCCAGTCCATCCCAGTCCCCTCCCAGTGCCTCCCAGTGCCCCCAGTGCCCCGTACCAGTACAGGGTGGCGGGGTCTGCACCCCGTCGCAGCTGGAGCACCCTCGCTCGGCTCTGGGTGCAGAAGAGGCAGATGAGGGTCCCTCAGTGCGAGGCCGAAGCCACCAGCGCGCCCAGCGGAGACAGGGCCAGGCAGCTGAACTCACTCTGGTGGGCGTTGATGGTCACCCACGACATCCCCGCCTGCACCAAGCCCAGGGCCTGAAACCAGTACAGACCAGTAAGAACCAGTAACAGCCAGGAACAGCCACTCACAGCCACCTACAGCCACACCTGCACCGAGCCCAGGGCTTGAAAACCAGTAACAACCAGTAAGAACCAGTAACGACCAGTAAGAACCAGTAATGACCAGTAACAGCCACCCACGGCCCCACCTGTGCCAAGCCTAGGGCCTAAAAAAGCACTAAAAAACACTAAAAACCAGTAAAAACCAGTAAAAACCAGTAAAAACCAGTAAAAATCAGTAAGAGCCACCCACGGCCCCACCTGCTCCAAGCCCAAGGCCTGGAAAACCACTAAAAAATACTAAAACCCAGTAAGAACCAGTAAAACCAGTAAGAACCAGTAACAGACACCCACGGGTCCACCTGCGCCAAGCCCAGGGCGTGGAAAACCAGTAACAACCAGTAACAACTATGCATGGCCCATCCTGCGCCAAGCTCAGGGCCTAAAAAAACACTAAAAACCAGTAACAACCAGTAACAACCAGTAACAACCAGTAACAGCCATTCATGTCCCCACCTGCGCCGAGCCCAGGGCCTGGAAAACTAGTAAAAACCACTAAAAACCAGTAAGAACCAGTAAGATACAGTAACAGCCCGTAACAGTCACCCATGGCCCTGCTTGCACCAAGTCCAGGGCCTGGAAACCAGTAAAAAACAGTAACAACCAGTAACACCCAACCACAGCCCCGCCCACGCTGAGCCCAGGGCCTGGAAAACCAGTAAACCCCAGTAACAACTAATAACACCCAGTTCCCTCCAGCCCCTATAGTCCCTCCCAGTGCTCCTCCGTCCCTCCCAGTCCCTCCCAGTATCCCCTAGTCCCACTCACCACTAACTGGAGGCTCCCACACTTGTGTCCTCGGAAAACCAGTAAGGCCATTATGGGGATTGGGGGGGAATTTCAGGGCTTTTGGGGTTCCCTTTGAGGTTTTTAGACTCTTTTACGGGTGTTTTTTTGAGCCATTATGTGGATTTTGGGGTCCATTATAAAGGTTTCAGAATCAATTATGGGGCTTGGGGGTCCACTATGGGGGACTTGGGGTATGGGGTTCCCTTTGAGGGTTTTGGGGTCATTATCAGGGGTTTGGAGGCAATTCTAGGGGCTTTATAGTCAATTACAAGGGTTTTGGCGTCCAGTATGAGGAGTTTGGGGACAATTCTGGGGAGTTTAGTGTCCTCCCTACATGTTTTGAGTTCCCTTTTGAGGGTTTTTCAGTTAATTCTGGGGGTTGGGGACACCTTTGAGGATTTTGGGGTCAATTCTGGGGGGTTTCAGGTCCCCTCTGTGGGTTTTGGAGGCCCTTTGAGGATTTGGGGGGTCAATTCTGGGGGGTTTCGGGTCCCCTCTGTGGGTTTTGGAGCCCCTTTGAGGATTTGGGGGGTCAATTCTGGAGCATTGAGGGCCCTTTGAGGCTTTTTTCAGTCAATTCTGGAGTTTTGGAGGCCCCTCTGTGGGTTTTTGGGTCAATTCTAGCGGGTTTTGGGGGCCCCTTGAGGATTTGGGGGTCCGTTCTGTTTTTTGGGGCACTTTTGCAGGGTTTTGGGTCAATCCTGGGGGTCTGCGGGTTAATTCTGGGTGGTTTTGCCCCCCCCGCTTTGCAGGTTTTGGGTCCCCTTTAAGGGTTTTGAGGTCAGTCCTGAGGGTTTTTGGGTCCATTCTGGGTGTTTTGGGGGTCCCTCCTGCACTCACTCCGGTTCAACATCCTGGTTGAACCAGATGCTGTTGATGCTCCGGGTTTGCGCCAGGGTTTACTGGAGCCCCTGCAGGTGGAACAGGAGGTGAAGGGGGAGCCCCCTCGACACCCTAAAACCCTCGTTTTCCCCAAAAAACCCTCCGGTACCAGCTGTCAACACCCCTCGCTGCTGAAAACCATCGAGTCCCCTCAGGAGCCGGTGGATAGAGCGGTACTTCCGGCCACGTGACAGACAAGCCTGCATGGGCGGGCGTTGAAGATGCCGCCGACTTTGAAGCGGGCACGATAATAGTCGCCATCTTGGAAGCGGGCCTCGTCGGGCACGGTTGCCTAGCAACGCGCCATCTTGGAAGCGGGCAACACATTTGGCATTAAAGGGAGCGCCCCCCCTCCCTCGCTTTTTACCGCAGAAACAGGGATTTTGTCTCATGGAAAAGAGGTTTTTACACCTCAGGTGTGATAGATAGGACCCTTTGTTCATCAAGTAGAAAATTAAATAAGGAGGAAAGCTTGTGTACTGTGATAGATACGACCCTTTATCCATCAAGTAGTAAATCAAATGGGGGGGAGAGCTTGTGTAGATAACAAGAAACCACAAGACAGAAAACAGAGAAATTTTTGTGTCTGCCTAGGCGCAAATTGGGTTGTATAACCATATATGGATAAAGATTAAAGGACAGAATATATTTGTAGATAAGGGTAGTTGTGTCAAAATTGCCTTTTGCTAAAACTAATTGAACTAAAGGAAACCCAGGGAGTCGGGTATATGGAGGAATTCGGAGGGAGTTGCCGAAGTGTTGCAGCGAGCCTGGACACACAGATAAGAAGAACTGGCTAACTGGTGACGCAGACGCAGAGAACCCCACGAACACGGAGATGGAAACATATAAAAGACTGAAAGGGCGGGGAAGTCGGTGTGAGCCGTTGGCGGAGCGCGGGCTCCCCGGCTGCACCCGGCGCTGTTTGCTTGTCATTGCTTGCTGTAATCAATAAACAATTAATGGATCTGTAAAGGCCGAATCAAATTATTCGCCTCAATTTATAACAATCTGGTGCTGTGACTCGGATCAGGGCAACCCGGTGGAAAGGCCTTTTCGGGGAGGCGCCCCACTGTTTAGACAGTGGCCCTGTTCAGGTGCTATTCCTCCGGAGCCCTGACCGACGAACCCAAATTCAGTGGCAAGCAAAGAATAGCCGGCAACCCCTTAATCTTTGTTCACGAAGTCCCGGGCGAAGACACAGGGCTGTGTAAGTATATCTCGATAGTCCTCTGGGACCATCGAGGTGGCCCCGTCCAGGGAAGGACTGGGCACTGTCCGGTTGGGGTTGGGATCCCGGAGTGTGATGAGTGAGACGTCTCATTGCGAGACGAGGCGAGTGCGGACCCCTTAGTAGTGCGGTTCCCATACCCGGCGACGGGCTGGGCCACGAATTGGGGGAAGCGTTGCTGAGTGTGTGTGAAGGCACTCCGGAAGATGGGACAGGGGAAAAGCAAGCCCGCTGGTCCCATGGCTGGGGGAACCCGTGTAAAACTTCCCCAGGTACCTCTGGTAATTCTAAAGAGCCCTCCAACTTAGAGGAGTGTGAATATGCCTCCCTCTGGATAGCGGGAGAGACGAGGGCGAAACATTTTTTTCCTTAATACCAGAGGAAGAAAGAAAAAATAAATCAAAGAGGGGGGCCGAATTGTCCGACCTTTCCCCTCCACCATATATACCCCCTCCCCCTCCACCACCCCTTCTCCCCCTCCTTCTCCCCCTCGCAACCTCTACCCCCCCCAATTCCATTACCACCACCTCCTCCCCATAACCCCAACCCTTCTGCCCCTGTGCAGGACGTCCTAGGAGGAGATGAGTCAGATTCAGACTTCTCAGAAACCACCCGACATGTTACTAGGAGTCAGTCGAGGAAAAGGCGAGAAGAATTGGGAATGTTCCCCCTCAGGGAGGCGGGGGATGGGTATGGTTCCAAACCCAAACGCAGGACAACAGGGACAACCAGCTTAAATTTTAGGGATAGGGTATGTGGCCATTCCCTTTGAATTCGGGGGACGTAAGAGAGTTCAAAAAGGAAATGGGACACCTCTTGGAGGACCCCCTTGGGGTTGCAGAAAGAGTAGATCAGTTCCTGGGCCCAAATATCTATACCTAGGATGAGATGCAGTCTATTTTGAGTATATTGTTTACCTCGGAAGAGAGGAGGATGATTAGGACTGCAGGAATAAAGATATGGGTGGATATTCGAAAGAAAACTGAAAGACTGGCAAGGTAGAGGGTTATTACGAGAAGCACAAAAGGTATATGTTCGAAGGGAAGAGGAGAGCCATAAGAAACAAGTAAGAATGATGGTAGCAGCAGTCCGGGAAGGGCAGAGAGCTGCCCCTCCACTAAGGGGAACAGCTCCGAGTAAAAAGATGGATACTGCAAAGTGGATGAACAGGAGAATAGAAGGGGATCGTATGTAGTAAAAATAAGGGCATATGAAGCGGGAGTGCTGGCAAAAGATAGTGGATGAAAAGCAGTTTCATGAAGATTAGGAGGGGTCAGGGGCTCTACCTGCTGGGGACACAAGAGCGAACGGAGCCCCTGGTAAAGCTGAAAATAGGTCCCCAGCAACAAGAATATGAGTTCCTTGTGGACTCAGGGGCAGAAAGATCTACCGTCCAAACCCTTCCCCAAGGGTGCAGAATATCACCTGAAACGGTGCAGGTAGTCGGGGCAAAAGGGGAACCTTTTGGAGTACCTGTGAGAAAAGATGTTTTTCTAGAAACTCACTCCAAAGTTGGAGTGGGATCATTGCTACTGGTCCCAGAGGCAGATTATAACCTCCTCAGATGAGATTTGATGGTAGAATTGGGAATTGGGGTAGAAATAATTGAAAATAAATTGAGTGTTAAATTATGTCCCTTACGTGCTGTGGATGAAGCAAAAATAAATCCTGAAGTTTGGTACACCCCCACTGCGGTGGGACGATTGGAAATTGAACCCTTTGAGGTGACTATTAGGAACCCTGAAATTCCTGTAAGAGTCAAGCAGTACCCCCTGTCCAATGAAGGAAGACAAGGATTAAAGCCCGAGATTGACAGGCTTTTAAAACAGGGATTGCTTGAACCATGCATGTCCCCTTTTAATACTCCCATTCTACCCGTAAAAAAAAAAAAACCCAACAAAAACCAGATGGTAGTTATAGACTGGTACATGACTTCAGAGAAATCAACAAAAGGACTATTGAGAGATTTCCCGTGGTTGCCAACCCCTACACCCTCTTGAGTCAACTGGGACCTGAAAATCAGTGGTATAGTGTAATAGATTTAAAAGATGCTTTTTGGGCTTGTCCCCTTAAAGAAATTTGCAGAGACTATTTTGCCTTTGAATGGAGGATCCAGACACCCACAGGAAACAGCAACTGAGGTGGACTGTGCTTCCTCAGGGGTTTACAGAATCCCCCAATTTATTTGGACAGGCTTTAGAACAAATCTTAGAGGGTTACACACTGGGTGAAGGAGCGGTTTTAGTTCAATATGTGGATGACTTGCTGGTCGCAGGGAAAGAAGAAGTGGTGAGACAGGAAAGTATAAAACTGCTGAATTTCCTCAGCCTGAAAGGGCTGAAGGTGTCTAAGTCTAAGCTGCAGTTTGTAGAAGAGGAAGTAAAGTATCCTGGGGCACAGACTGACCAAGGGTACCAAGAAACTAGACCCCGAGAGGGTCCAAGGCATACTTTCACTTCAGGCTCCCCGGACTAAACGGCAGGTGAGACAATTATTGGGCCTTTTCGGGTATTGCAGGCAGTGGATCGAAAATTGCAGTGGAAAAGTCAAATTTCTATATGACAAGTTGACCAAAAAAGGACTAATTAAATGGTCTCAGGAAGATGAAAAACAGCTAGAAGTCCTTAAAACCGAACTTGTCAATGCACCTGTCCTCAGTTTCCCAGACTTGAAAAGACCATTCTACCTATTTGCTAATGTAGATGAAGGGACTGCATATGGGGTTTTAGCCCAGGATTGGGCTGGAAGTAAAAAACCCATGGCTTATTTATCAAAGCTGTTGGACCCCGTTAGCCGGGGTTGGCCCACCTGCCTACAAGTAGTAGTGGCAGCAGCCCTTCTGGTGGAGGAGGTGGGTAAAATCACATTCGGGACTGACCTACGAGTCCTGTCCCCACACAATATAAGGGGAGTGTTACAGCAAAAGGCAGAGAAGTGGATCACAGATGCCAGACTTGTAAAGTATGAGGGCATTTTAATATCATCTCCTAAGTTAACAATAGAAACCACAGGTCTGCAAAATCCTGCTCAGTTTCTGTATGGGGAACCAATCACTGATTTAACCCATGATTGCCTCCAACAAATAGAGGAACAAGCAAAGGTCCAACTGGATCTAGAAGAAGAGGAGCTGGAATTGGGAGACCGACTATTTGTAGATGGGTCCTCCCGAGTTGTAGAGGGTAGACGGAAATCTGGATATGCTGTAATAAATGGGAAAACCTTAGAGGTAATTGAGTCTGGTCCCCTGAGCCCCAGGTGGTCAGCCCAGGCATGTGAATGATATGCTGTACTTAGAGCCCTGGAGTTATTAAAAGGAAAGATGGGGACAGTTTATACGGATTCAAGGTATGCTTCTGGCATAGTACACACCTTGGCAAAATTTCGGAAAAGAGGAGGCTGATAAATTCCCAGGGAAAAGGGTTAATTCATGAGGAGCTAATACGAAAAATTTTACAGGCTCTTAGATATCCCAAAAGAATAGCAGTAGTACACGTACGGGGACACCAAGCAGGAATGGGGACCACTGTACGGGGAAATAACTTAGCCGATCAGGCGGCCAAAAGAGTGGCATTACTGACCCTAAGGCATAGAGTGGTGGTTACAAGGAGGGAAGAATGCACCATCTGTGGGGCAGGTTTAGAAAAAGAACCGTGCCACTGGTGTTGGAGAGCATTCGGGATAGATTCTATAAGGTGTGCCTGTAAGAATCCCGAGGTAACCAAGTTGATGCTGGCAACCAAAATGTCCTGGGTAAAATGCTTACCACTGGCTTTATTAAACATCCGTACGCAGCCCTGGACAGATGTGGGAATTTCCCCCTTTGAAATGTTGTTTGGGGTGCCTTATGATATTGAAGCCCCTGCTGATCATCCCTGTCTAGATAACTCTCAAATTAATACTTATATTATACAAATCATGAACAGGAGAAAAGAATTAAGAGAAAAGAGACTTTTGACACAAAGAACACCTCTGGACTTGGCAATACATAGGATTAAACCTGGGGACAAAGTGCTCATTAAATCATAGAAGGAAACCTCCCTAACACCTTGTCGGGAAGGCCCGTATGTTGTTTTGCTCTCTACAGAAACTGCCATACGAACCGCTGAGAAGGGGTGGACCCACGCGAGCCGAGTCAAGGGACCAATCACTGCAGATGACCATTGGAAAGTAACAAGTCATCCTGGGGACTTGAGGGTCACGCTGAAGAAGAACTGATGAACTTAGTATTGGTAACACAAACAAATCAGAAGGGAGAGCAGGAGGGGTACACGTATTCCCTTGTCAGCGACTACACGGTTGTTTGTGGGAAGCAGGGCTGTGGGTGTTACCCCTTTGTGTGTTTTGTCTGTAAAATTTGCCAAGAATGGTGGTGGGTCCATTGCCATTGGGGGAGGCCACCCACTGAGATTTATAAGGGATGTTATAAGATTGAAAGGGACCTAACAGAGATTGCGTTAAGGCTAGGGGAATTGGCAGGAGAGTGGGTACGATTTGAGACTGGGGAGTGGTGGAGAACCTATACCAAAGGAATACACCTGGAGAATTTTTATTTCCACCCCAACGAACCCACTCCCTTTGTTGCCCAAATTATAAAGAGTGCTGCCGGAGGATAGTAAGGGGAGTTTCGTGCGACTCACCCTTAGTAAAAAAATAAGAATTGGGAGCAGTACAAGAAGAGGCAGGAGCAGAGAAATGAGCTTCCAGGCAAATACCACTGCTGCTGAGAAGATGGTGCACCCCGCGGCTCGAAGCACCCGAGTCGGTGGGCGAGGCAGAGGGGTAAGAACCATGAAAAGGAAGCCTCCCAGGACTGGGATACTGCTGAAACACTCTGGCAACTGCCAACTGAGTACTAAACCCCTTAAAGAAATTAGTGTAACTACCTCTGGAGCACTGGGAGGGCAACGAAATCAGAAAAGGAAAAGAAAACCTCATTTATTTAACACAACAAGGCTAGGAGTTCACCCTTTTTGGCAAATCAGAAGCCTTATGATATGTTATATTTTAAATGTGGGGCGGGCCTCTCAAACCTCACATCAGCCTTTCAAGTGGTCACTGACTCGAGTAGATGGCGTGGAAGTTCAGACCCAGGTAACATCTGGACCTCCAAGCTTTAACCCGCAGTTATGTGCCTTGGCCCCTGTAAAAAGGGGTTTTGTGTGTGTCTGGCATCAAACCCTAGAGAAGGGTGTTGCAATTATCCTGGGAAATGTTTCTGTGGATGCTGGGGCTGCGAAGCTGTAGCTTCGGATTGGACACCGGCAAAAGATAAATTCCTTAGAGTATCCTGGGGACCTTATGGGTGTAGGCCCCCGAAGCGAGATACAAGCGGGGAATCATCGATTCGGGAAACTGCATTTCATATACCTAAATATAACAATCCCGGCCGACCAGGGTTGGGTTGTAGGAAAAACTTGGAGTTTTGGGTGTTAAGAGCCTGGTAAGGATAGAAGACACATGTTTACCATAGGGAGGGAACCTGTTCCTTGTGATGTACAGGCTCTGAGCCCGAGTCCTGTGGTAGCTGAGGAGGGGTGGTTCTACTCGGAGATGGTTGCGGGTCTAACCGGTCCAGGAATTGAGGGTGATAGTCAGACCATAGCACCCCCACCTCATAACCTTCGGCTTAACACTCTTTGGAAATTAATGGAGGGGGCATATCGGGTTCTTAATGTGGCCATCCCCTTGTTTACAGAGCATTGTTAGCTCTGCTTTGACATCAGGCCTCCATTCTGTGAAGCCGTCAGGATGTCGGAAAGGGCTGGGGGACTTAATGGCAGCAATCCTACACAGTGCAATTAAAAAGATACACAGGCCCAGAGGATAACTTTAGCGTCGGTAACTGGGAAAGGGCGATGCATTAGAAATATCCCAAAGCATAAGGAGCACTTGTGTGAAACTATTACCAAAGCCAGACGAAAAGATACGCAGGCTAAATGGCTAATCCCTGCTAAAAATACTAAATAGATATGTTCTAAAACAGGGCTCACACCATGCATTTCATTAGAAATATTCAACAAGACCTCTGACTATTGTATACAAGTAGCCGTGATCCCCAAAATTATGTACCATCCCAACGAGTATGTATATGAGGTCCAAACTACTCCTGTTCATCATTTGCAAAAGCGAGAACCCTTTACAGCCCTTACCGCGGCCGTCTTGATGACCATGGGAGGGGCAGGTATCGGAACGGGGGTGGCCTCACTAGTGAAGCAAACTAAAGAGTTCAATTCTTCAAAAATAGCAGTAGATGAGGATTTAGCACAAATACAGCAGTCCATATCAGCACTAGAAAAATCAGTACGGTCACTGTCAGATGTAGTCCTGCAGAACAGGAGGGGACTGGACTTACTGTTTTTACAACAAGGGGGGCTAACCTGGTTCAACAGCTCCCCATGGCTAACTACCCTGTTATCAACAATTGCAAGGCCTGTAATTTTACTAATTTTAGGGCTGACCTTCGGTCCCTGCATTTAAACAAAGTCCTAGAAATAGTCAAAAGGGAGATTGGAAGTATCTCACCTTATGTTAATAAGGGCCAAGTATGAACCAATATCAGAAGACCCTGAAATCGGATAAAGCCTCGCTCTAAGCTACCAAGAATTAAAAAAGATTTGATGAACAAAATAAATAAAAAGAAAAGGGGGGACTGTGATAGATAGGACCCTTTGTTCATCAAGTAGAAAATTAAATAAGGAGGAAAGCTTGTGTACTGTGATAGATACGACCCTTTATCCATCAAGTAGTAAATCAAATGGGGGGGAGAGCTTGTGTAGATAACAAGAAACCACAAGACAGAAAACAGAGAAAGTTTTGTGTTTGCCTAGGTGCAAATTGGGTTGTATAACCATATATGGATAAAGATTAAAGGACAGAATATATTTGTAGATAAGGGTAGTTGTGTCAAAATTGCCTTTTGCTAAAACTAATTGAACTACAGAAACCCAGGGAGTCGGGTATATGGAGGAATTCGGAGGGAGTTGCCGAAGTGTTGCAGCGAGCCTGGAAACACAGATAAGAAGAACTGGCTAACTGGTGACGCAGACGCAGAGAACCCCACGAACACGGAGATGGAAACATATAAAAGACTGAAGGGGGGGAAGTCGGTGTGAGCCGTTGGCGGAGCGCGGGTTCCCCGGCTGCACCCGGCGCTGTTTGCTTGTCATTGCTTGCTGTAATCAATAAACGATTAATTGATCCGTAAAGGCCGAATCAAATTATTCGCCTCAATTTATATCATCAGGGAAGTTATTTTATCTCAAAAAAGGAGATTTTACGTCAAGGATAGTTCATTTTACCTCACCAAAAAGAGATTTTCCCTCTGAAACAGGGTTTTTCACATCACGGGGTGATTTTTCACCTCAGCGTGGGCATTTTTCCTCAAAAGAGGAGGTTTTACCTCAATAACAACATATCTTACCTCACAGAATATATTTTCTTACCTCAGGAAAAGGATTTTTTTTCACATCATACACATTATTTTTCTTCTCAGGGAGGAGATTTTCTCTCAAAAAAGAAGATTTTTCCCTCAGGAATGGTCAACTATACCTCACCGAAAAGATTTCTTTTCCCTCAGAAAAAGGGGTTTTCACATCACAGAGGTGATTTTTCACTTCAGGGAGAGGATTCTTCCTCAAAAAAAGACATTTTACCGCAATAACTATCAACTTTACCTCACCAAAAAGCTGTTCTTCTCTCAGGAAAAGGGGGTTTTCTTGTCAGGGAGGTGATTTTTACACCCTAGGGAGCAGATTTTACCTCTGGAAGGTTAAAATTTAAGTCACAGAGGAGATTTTTTCCTTAGAAAAAGCAGTTTTACCTCCAGAAAGGTCGATTTTACCTCATGAAAGAGGTTTTTTTCCTCAGGAAAGGGGACTTTCACCTCAGGAAAAAGAACCTTACACCTTAGGGATGGGATTTGACCTCAGAAAAAGGCAAGTATGCCTCAGAAATGGCAAAGCGTACCTCAAAAAAAAGAGCGTTTTACCTCAAGAAAGCTGGATTTATCTCAAAAAAGTAGGATATTTACACCAGGGAAGGGGATTTAACCTCAGAAAAAGGAGGTATCTAGAAAACTTCCTTCCCTGGTCCTCTGATAGCAGTCCAAGCTAGTAAGGATGATTTAGTGAGCATAAAGACCAAAGCCATCGAGAAAGACTTCAGGGCCATTGGGAAAATGATGGAGGGCTCTGGGGCACAAATAGTGTTCTGCTCCATCCCAAGGCTAAAGAGAGAGGACCTGGAAGCCAGGAAGAAGAACTCGATTAATACCTTGCTCTGAGCCTGGTGTGAGGAGAGGGGCTTTGGCTTCTTTGATCATGGGGTGGCTCACGCACCCCCAGGCTTTGTTGCTAAGAATGGGACACGTGGGTTTCCTAGGGGGCTAAAGCCCTTGCTAAAAACCTAGCTAAGCTCATAAATCAAGCTTTAAACTAGATGTGAAGGGGGAGGGGACTGAGACCAGGCTAGACAGGAGTGAGACTGGATGTGGGGCACTGGTGATTCAGAGAGGGTGTGCTGGAGAGGACCACCAGTACATCACCACACAGAAAGTGAGGGGGAACACACCTCGGGGTGGTAAGGGAGATACAGGCACTCTGATACAAGCTACTCCAGTTACCAGGCAATTGGGAACCAACTCTGTTCCCTCTAAGAGGGCTGAAGGCTCAGCAGCTCAGCTGAAGTGCAATTACACCAATGCACGCAGCATGGGGAATAAGAAGGAAGAGCTGGAAGCTGTTGTAGGGCAAGGAGCCTATGATGTCGTTACCATCATGGAAACATGGTGGGATGACTCATATAACTGGAGTGCAGCTATGGTGGGGTACAAACTCTTCAGGAGGGATAGGAAGGAAAGGAGAGGAGGCGGGGTAGCCCTCTTTGTAAGGGAGGACTTGGACAATGCTGAGATGGATTGTGGCGATGAGGAGATTGAGTGCCTGTGGGTTAGAATCAGAGGAGCCCCTAAGAAGGTAGATTTTGGGATGGGAGTCTGTTACAGGGCACCCAGCCAAGGGGAAGCAGCTGACGAGCTCTTCTATAAACAGCTGGGGTTAATCTCCAGATCGATGCCTCTCGTTCTGTTGGAGGCTTCAATCTTCCTGATATCTGCTGGAAGTACAATAGAGCAGAAAGGAAGCAGTCTAGGAGGTTCCTGGAGTGCGTGGAAGGCAACTTCCTCGCACAGCTGGTGACTGAACCAACAATGGACGGTGCCCTCCTGGACCTGCTCTTTGTGAACAGAGAAGGCCTTGTGGGGGATGTGGCAGGAGGAGGACACCTAGGACTAAGCGATCATGAGATGACAGGGTTTTCTGTTCTAGGCAAAGTGAAGAGGGTGGTTAGCAGAACAGTAGCATTAAATTTCCAGAGGGCAGACTCTGAACTCTTCAGAAGGCTGGTTGGCAAAGTCTCATGGGAGATAGTGCTTAAGGGCAGGGGAGCCCACGAGGGCTGGGAGATCTTCAGAAAGGAGATCCTAGCGGCTCAGGAGAAAGCCAACCCCATGTTCCGGAAAAAAAGCCGGCACAAAAAAACACCAGCTTGGTTGAACAGAGAGATCTTGGGTGATATCAAGAAGAAGAGGAATGTTTATGGGCTCAGGAAGAGGGGACAGGCCTCTTGGGTGGACGACAGGAGGGAAGTGAGATTGTGTAGAGAAAAAACCAAAAGGGCTAAGGCCCAATTAGAAATCAGATTGGCAAAGTCGGTGAAACAAAAAATCTTTCTATAAATATATAAATAATAAAAGGAGGCCTAGGGAGACCATACAGTCCCTATTGGATGCAGAAGGAGCAACAGGGACAGGGGATGAGCAAAAGGCTGAGACACTTAATGCCTTCTTTGCCTCAGTCCTTAATTGTAAAGAAACTTGTTCCCTCTGTGTACAAACCTCGGAGCTAGAGGAACAACATGAGGCTCCCATGGTCCAAGACAAGGTGGTCAGAGCCTTGCTAGCCCGACTAGACATCCACAAGTCTATGGGGCCGGATGGGATTCACCCAAGGGTATTGAAGGAGCTGGCCAAACCCCCAACTCCAGCTGGAGGCCAGTGACAAGTGGGGTTCCCCAGAGCTCTGTGCTGGGTCCAGCCCCGTTCAATGTCTTTATCAATGACCTGGATGAAGGCATCGAGTGCTCCCTTAGCAAGTCTGCAGGTGACGCTAAGCTGAGTGGAAGTGTGGATCTGCTGGAGGGTCGGGAGGCTCCAAAGGGATCTGAACAGGCTGGACTGCTGGGCAGAGTCCAACAGCAGGAGGTTTAACAAGGCCAAATGCCGGGTCCTGCACTTGGGGCACAACAACCCTGAGCAGCTAGAGACTAGGAGAAGTCTGGCTGGAAACTGCCTGGAGGAGAAGGACCTGGGGGGGGTTGGTTGAACATGAGCCAGCAGTGGCCCAGGTGGCCAAGAAGGCCAGTGGCATCCTGGCTTGGTTCAGAAACAGTGGGACCAGCAGGTCCAGGGAGGTTATTCTCCCTCTGTACTCGGCACTGGTGAGACCACTTCTTGAGTCCTGTGTTCAGTTCTGGGCTCCTCACCACAAGAAGGATGTTGAGGCTCTGGAGTGAGTCCAGAGAAGAGCAACGAAGCTGGTGAAGGGGCTGGAGAACAAGTGTTACAAGGAGCAGCTGCGAGAGGTGGGAGTGTTTAGCCTGGAGAAGAGGAGGCTGAGGGGAGACCTCATTGCTCTCTATAACTACCTGAAAGGAGGTTGTAGAGAGGAGGGTGCTGGCCTCTTCTCCCAAGGGACAGGGGACAGGATGAGGGGGAATGGCCTCAAGCTCCACCAGGGGCGGTTCAGAACGAACATTATGAAAAATTTTTTCACAGAAAGGGTCATTGGGCACTGGCAGAGGCTGCCCAGGGAGGTGGTTGATTCACCTTCCCTGGAGGGGTTTAAGGGACGGGTGGGCGAGGTACTGAGGGACATGGTTTAGTGTTTGATAGGAATGGTTGGACTTGATGAGCCAGTGGGTCTCTTCCAACCTCGTTATTCTATGATCTACAGCGTATTATTGGTTGAATGGAACTGTCCATAAAGCCATTACTAACATATTATTGGCTAAACTACTGCCCATGCTAAGAAACCAAGTTACACTAAAATTAACGATGCTGATAGTTCTCTTTAATTGTTTTTCTTTCAGCTGGCACTCGTTCCCACAGCACTAGCAGTTGCATTCCTTTCAGCTGGCCTTTGTTTATCTTTCGGCTCTCTGTTTCAAGGCCTCGTTAGAGTTGTTCAGTCTCAAACAATCTCACAGCATCCATGTCCTCTGTAAAATGTTCCCACAATTCCCCCTTTTTGTTCAGGTGAGACATATGATTGACCTGAAGTTGTATAGACCGTAACACACGGGATCGTCATTAAAGCAATTAACACCATTAAAAATAACATTCCTCCTTTGACCAAGAGTTCTCACACCCATCCTGTTATCCACACACTCATTTGAGAATCGATCACCCATGGGATTAAGAGCATCCATAATGGTAACATCCTCCTCATTCTTGTTTGGTTGGTTGGTTTTGCTAACAATGTTTTTACTACTTGGGGGGTTCGTTCGATAATGACATGACTTGGTAAGTGGATATCAATACTTCCTGGCTAATCTGTTAGATCTACTTGTAAATTCAAAATATTTGCACCACTTAGCATATTTTTTTGTCATTGGGTTATAAACAATTGTCGGGTCTTGGCCTAATAACTGAACACTTCTTTTTCTTCCCTTGGTGATTATCATTGTAATCATTTCAAATCTAGTGACTGTTGGTTGGTTGGTTGTTTTTAAGGTTGAAGTGGTAAAATATCCACTCAATAATTCGTAATGAATCATTTGAATTTTCCTCTCTCATTGGCTCAATGACCCCTAAAGGTTCCCTGCACTAGGGCCCAGCGGTTGCTGACGAGGGGCACTGGAACGCAGAGCGTTCTCACAAATTGGCCTTCCCCGAGTGAGAAAACACCGTAAACTCCTCTGGACTTCGACTTTCATTCCAAAGATCCCCAGGTGAATCTCCCTGTTTGCCGGCTTGGTGGACGTTTGAGACTGAAAGGTCCCAGAGATGCATTTCCAAGATTAATCAAAACCAATTTGTAAGTCTTACAAACGTTTGAAGCGCTTCAAACACACACACAACCGCTCATTTCAAAGCTCACCAAATACATTCAGTGTCGGTTATCCCTACTGGATCCACATTTTTTCCACGCTATGGATGTTTAAACTACACACAACATTTAAAATATGCCCGTGTGTTATCTAATAAGGCTTATATCGATTGTCTAACAAATATTTCACTTATGATAATATTTTGTTCTTCTTCGCTCTGTGAGTGCCGCACTTTGCAAGTTCACGATTTCCGTAGTTTCTGTGTTTATAGAATCACAGACTGGCCAGTTGAGCCAAAACCTCCATCCCCCCTCTATATAATTTCCCTTGCTTGAATTATTCCTGCATTTATAACAAAAAGTCTTTCTGTCCGGGGTGCAGTCAGGGCGGCAGCATCAGCTGTGCTCGATAGGTAGATGATCCCAGCTGTTGTTGTAGGAGTTTTCAGACCACGCCTTATCTTTCTATATTTGTCATTAGGATTTTTTTTTGTCACCGATTGCAAAATTAAGGCTTCTGGAAATGCTCAGTTGTCTACCTCCTCATCGAGCCCACGCCTCGATCTATCTATAAACTCCGTATACGGATCGTGCCTGTTTCAACTTCCAAAATCCGGCATCTTTAAAAGTGTTTGATAAACCAAAAAGCCGCACCTGTTGTAAAATCGCATTATTTAAACTGTCTTGACTCTTGAACTGCTACCACCGTTGGTTCATTTCTTAGCTCAGCCCCTTCCGTAACGCCAAAACTCTCTGGGTTTCGTGGTGGGGGCGAGCGGCTCCCCCCTCAGCCCAGGGCAGCATTCCCCCCCGCGGCAGTAGCGGAGCAGTTAGCGCTTTCTCTACAGGTTTTTGAGTCCCAGGAAAAGTTTGTAGCTGTTTAGGGTCACCACACCTCCACGGACTAAACTAAATCCAAGTTCTCTCAGGGGCTGATTATCGGCAGGTGCTGATGGTTGACCACGCAGCCGTTCGTCCTGCTCCGAAGAAGGCAGCCAGTTTTCCTTGTCTTTTTTTTTGGGGGGGATTATCTGCATGCAGCACTGAGATTGCTGCTGCAGCGACCTTTCTCTCTGCTTTCATCTCTAACGAAGAGTTAATAATTGCCCTCCATAAAACCCCAAAGTCTCTGGCTAGTGGGGAAAAAAGGAGCGACACCTCTCAGCAACGGCCCCGCTCTTGCGCCCATTTAACGTCTCTTGGCTCCTGAGCTTCCTGTCTTCTCTTAGAGAGAAAACCTGCCGGGAGCTTAACTGCCGCTTCAAGTTCCATCACGGTCTTACCTCTGCGGAGGGTTCGCTGATCAGGAGAAACTTCCAGGCTCCGACGCTTTGATTTGGCTCATGCCCTCCCTCCACTGACTCACCTTCCCCGCTCCCGTCACCGTTATCCAGACCATGTTTGGAGCGATTCCGCATTTAAGCCATAAATTCCACATTTAAGTGACAAAAGAGGTCCCTGTTCGGGCGCCATTTCTTGCAGGGTCCCCGAGTAACAGCAGCACACCCACGCGATGCTAAATTGCTCCCTTTATTGCCAAAGTACCACTTATTTATACCCCTCGAAGCTGTCTGCGCGCCCTAAGATGTAACGTTACTGGTTAAAACAAACTGTCCGTGTGCCCCAGGCTGCTTCTCATCGGTTATCGTGCCCCGTGCTGCAGTTAGACTTTGCTCGGCCTGAGTAAGAGCAGGGCCCAATGACTCTTCTCTAATGTCCACCCTGAACCTCCCCTGGCGGAGCTTGAGGCCATTCCCCCTCGTCCTGTCCCTTGGGAGAAGAGCCCAGCTCCCTCCTCTCCACAACCTCTTCTCAGGTAGTTGGAGAGAGCAATGAGGTCTCCCCTCAGCCTCCTCTTCTCCAGGCTAAACACCCCCAGCTCTCGCAGCCGCTCCTCTTGTTCTCCAGCCCCTTCACCAGCTTTGTTCTCTTCTCTGGAGTCTCGCTCCATGACCTCAACATCCTTCTTGTGGGGAGGGGCCCTACGGGTCGGGGGGGAAGCTGAGCAGCAGCCCCTCGTAGGGCAGGAGCCAGAGGGCACCCAAGGCAACGTGTGGGTCAGGGAGGTCTTGGTGGGTGCTGAGGCGGCGGGTGGCGCTGTGGGGCAGCCGTGGGTCGCGCAGCTCCAGGGGCCCCAGGGTCTGCACCGTGGGGTTCAGCAGCAGCAGGAACCACTTGCTCTGGTCCCAGCGACGTAAGAGGGCGGCCACGGGCGCCGTGGGGCCAGAGAGGGCCGCTATGGGGCTGGTGAGGGCGATGGTGTCGCCCGGGGCCAGGGAGCGCTCGCGCTGCCACAGAGCGCCCAGGCGGTGGCACAGCTCCAGGCGGCGCTGGGCCTGCGGGGAGGAAGGGGTTAACGGCGGCCCGCGACCCCCAAGTCAGGCCTCTGCCCCATAAGTGCCAAGCCCTGCCCAAGCCTCACTGTGACTGCGAGCAAGGAGAGGTTAACGGGTGTAGAGGACCCACAAGTGACCCCCCTGCCCCACAAGTGCACCCCTACCCCATAAGTGACCCCTCCCCCTTTATGTGCCCTCCCCTCAAAATAATCACCCACCTCCTTATTGTTCCCGTCCTCCATTTTCTCAATCAGCTCCCAGGGCATCTCGGGGGGCTGGGGGGGGGCACAAGGGGGCAGTTAACAACCCCTCTAACACATTCCACCCCACTGCCCCCCCCTTATCGCCCCCTCCCACCCCATCGCCAACCCCCATTACCCCCCCCAAGACCCACTCCCTTCACCCCAACTGCCCCCCCCTTCTTTGGTGCCCCCCGCTTACTGCCCTCCCCACCCCTTCTCCCCCCATTTCTGGCTCCCCCAGGGGTCTCAGACCCCCCCCTTCCCATTTTGCCCCTCCCCACCTGTTTGCCCCCCCCGGGGGGCTCTTTCAGCCCCAGCTCGTCCCCATAGTTGATGACGGGGACCCCGGGCAGCGCCCAGAGCAGCAGCAGCCGCTGGGGGGCCAGGGGGGGGGACACGGACGCCACGTGCTGCCACGGGGACCCCACCTGGGGGGGAAAGGGAAAAAAATAAAGGAAAAACAAGGAAAACAAAGGAATAATAGGGAAAAAAATGAAGACGGGGGCAATAAATAGGGCGAAGGAAATTAAAGAAAGAGGGGAAAAAAGGCAAAAACTGAAGGAAAAAGGTGGAAAACCAAAAAGGTGGGGAAAAAAGTAAAAAAAAAAAGTGGAAAAAGGGCCGGAACGGGAGAGGAGAAAAGGCGGGAATGGGAGAGGGGAAAAGGCGGGAACGGGGGGAGGGGAAAAGGCGGGAACGGGGAAAAGGCGGGAACTGGGGGAGGGGAAATGGCGGGAACTGGGGGAGGGGAAAAGGCGGGAACGGGGAAAAGGCGGGAACAGGGAAAAGGCGGGAACGGGGGGAGGGGAAAAGGCGGGAACGGGGGGAGGGGAAAAGGCGGGAACTGGGGGAGAGGAAAAAGGTGGGAACGGGGAAAAGGCGGGAACGGGGAAAATGTGGGAACGGGGAAAAGGCGGGAACGGTAGAGGAAAAAAGGCGGGAGCGGGAATTTTGGGGTGAGGGGCTCAGTTTGGGGGCTCAAGAGGGATTGGGATGAGATTTTGGGGGTCAGGAAGGTTTAGGCATGCAGGAGGGGTCAGGTTTCGGGGTTCAGGAAGTTTTAAGGGTGCAGGTCAGTTTTTGGGGTGGGGATCAGCTTAGGGGTTCAAGGAGGGTTTTGGGGTCAGTTTTTGGGATTCGAGGGGGGTTTTGAGGTCAGTTCTTGGGGTGCAGGGGGATTTTTGGATAAGGGATCAGTTTTTAGAGTGGAGAGGTCGGCGTGGAATGTGATTTTGGGGTGGGGGGATCTATTTGGGGGTTCAGGGAGGGGGTTTGGGGTCCGTTTTTGGCGTGGGGGGGTTACTCACCGCCCAGGCCAGCTTGGTGCCGGGTACTTGGAAGCTGAGGAGCCGCCAGGGGATCTCGGCTGGGGGGAGTTCGGGTCCCAAAGCCTCCAGGAACCGACCCAGCGCCAGCGCCAGCCCCGAGCTGTTAAGCACTTTCTGCAGCTCCAGGGGGTCACGCAGCCGGGAGCCCCCGACCAGCACCCTGGGGGGGAAAAAGGGGTGAGGGGGGGATAAAAATGGGGTATGGGGGGCAAAATGGGGGGGTCATGCAGCCCAGAGCCCCCCAAGTACCCTGGAGGGGGGGAATTGGGAGGGGGGGGGGGGGCACCTGTCGACGCCGTCATCCCGCGGGCCCTCGGTCAAGTTCCTCCACTCGGCGAGAACCGAGGGCTGAGGGACATGGTCAGACCCACAGCGCCCCATAGCGCTGCCCCACAGAGACCCAGAGCGCCCCATAGCGCTGCCCCACGGAGACCCAGAGCGCCCCATAGTGCTGCCCCATGGAGACCCAGAGTGACCCACGGCGACCCAAAGCGCTGCCCCAGAGCGAGCCACAGCAATCCCAGCGCCCTGTAACAACCCACAGCGCCCCCACACTCCCCCAGAGTGCCTGTCCCAAACCAACCCCTAGTGCCCCACAGCACCCACCCCACAGAGGCCCCTGCAGCCCCACAGGGCCCCCCCCAGCCCCACCTCAAGCTCCTCGATGCCGTCCACGAAGAAGCCAGCCACGCCGCGCTCCAGCCACACCGTGAGCGCTCGCTATGGGGCAGGAGGGGGGAGTTCAGCGCTCTGCCCCACAGCGCCGTGCCCCACAGCTCCCTACTCCACTACTGCCCCCCAACTCCAAGGCTGCACCAGTGCCCCATAACCACCTCTTCCTACCCCATAACCACTGCCCCTACACCTCAGTGCCCCATAACTGCCCCTTTGCTGCCTCATAGCTGACCCCCCCACCTTTGGCGCCCCATAGCTAGCCACTCACTGCCCCACAGCCCTCCTCTCTGCCCCATAACCCCCCTCCCTGCCCCACAACTGCTCCCCCACACCATAACCCCCCTCTCTGCCCCGCACATACCCCCCCCCCTGCCGTGGGGCGCCCCACATACCGTCACCCCCTTCAGGAATTCGGGGTCCCGCCCCTCCCCCAGCCAGGCCAGCCCCTCCCCGGGGTTGGGGGTCACGTCCAACAGCACCTGCAGGCCTGGGGGGATAATACAGGGGTCATCCCCCTCCCAACTTTGGCATCCCCCCTTTTACCTGACAGCCCCCCTCCAAGCTCTAAACCCCCTTTTTGGGGTCCCACCCCCTTTTTTAGGGTCTCCTCCCTCTTTTTTTTGTGGTTTCCCCCCCCCGTATTTTGAGACCTCCTCTCCTTTTTGGGGACCTCTCTTCATATTTTGGGGTCGCAACCCCATTTTTAGGATTGGAGGCACACCCCCAATTTTGCACTGCCTCCCATGTTTTTGGGGTTCTCACTTCCTGACAGCCCCCAACCCCCCCATTTTTGGGTCCACCCCTCATTTTTGGGGTCCTCTCCTCTTTTTTTTGCCCCCCCTTCAATCTTAGACTCCCCCACTTTTGGAAACCCTGCAGAATTTCAATCAAACCCCATTTTTTGGCATCCCCCTTCTTCACACCCCCCACCCCCCCCCTCCATTTTTTGGGGTCCCTCCCCTATTTTCTGGGGTACCACCACACTCACCCCTTTTCCTGGCAGCGCTCAGCAGCTCCTGGAAATCCTCCAGGGTCCCAAGTTGGGGGTCGAGCTGCTCCAAGGAAGCGTTTTTAGGGTCCCCCCCCTGGATTTCGGGGTGCAGCGGCCCCAGCACCAGCGCTATAACCTGCAGCCTCACCACATGTTCCAGCCGCTGCGCCATGCCTGCACCCCAAAAACACATCAGCACCCCAAAAACTGAGCCCCCACACCCCAAAATGAGACCCTGCAACCCAAAAAGTCAGCCTTGTACCCCAAAAGTGAGATTTTTGACCCCAAAAGTATGTCCTGCACCCCTCAAAATGGAGATTTTGCACCCCAAAAGTGAGCCCTGCACCAGAAAACTGAGCTGCACCCCAAAATCAGACCCTGCATCCCCCAAAAGATCCGGGAGCCCAAAAATCAGAGCCCGCACCCCCAAAGGGACCCTGGGGACCCCCAATCCCCTCTCCCGCAGCATTTGGGGTCCCCCCCAATGCTCAGTCACTGCCCCCCCCCACTCGTGACACCCACAGGGCTGGGACTGGGGGGCACTGGGAACTGGGAGGGGACTGGGATTGGGGGGCACTGGGAACTGGGGGGAACTGGGATTGGGCGGGCGGTGGGAAGCAACTGGGATTGAAGGGGGGAACTAGAAGGGGACTGGGATTGGGGGGCACTGGGAATGGGGGGGAACTGGGATTGGGGGGGCAGTGGGAGGCAACTGGGATTGAACGGGAGAACTGGGAGGGGACTGGGATTGGGGGGCACTGGGAATGGGGGGGAGCAGGGATTGGGGGGCGGTGGGAGGCAACTGGGA
This sequence comes from Clamator glandarius, assembly GCA_033459285.1. Classification (NCBI taxonomy): domain Eukaryota; kingdom Metazoa; phylum Chordata; class Aves; order Cuculiformes; family Cuculidae; genus Clamator; species Clamator glandarius. Next base: position 224,182 of record JAUNZM010000866.1, on the reverse strand, counting down.
TTGAACGGGGGAACTGGGAGGGGATTGGGATTGGGGGGAACTGGGATTGGGGGGGCGGGGGGAGCTAGGGGGAAGCAACTTGGGGAGTCACCTATAGGGGCTCCTTTTGGGTTAGGGCTGGGGGGGTGGCCTAATAGATTCTTTTTTGGGGGGGCATCACTGATAAGGGATTTTTCAGATGGGGAGGGGGGGTCACTGCTCTCTTCGCTTCAGGGTTGGGGTCCCTCTGTCCCCCCCATTCCCTTCCCCAACACCCTTTTCTTCTCCACCCCCCCCCCCCACTCACCCTTGAGGTCTCCGGCGAAGGGTCCGGGGGGGACCCGATAAAGCGCCCCCATTTCCCACCAGGGCAGGAGCGGCGGGGGGGCGGGTGGGGGGGTGGCACGAGGCACGATGGCGGTGGCCGCCCTCCAAAACCCCAGGCAGAAGAGGAGGAGGAGGAGGAAGGTGGCGAGAGCCTTCCTCCAGGTGGGGGATTCGGCCAACCACAGCTGCCATTGCCTCCACAAACTCATAAATTTGGAACCCCCAGTGCTCAAAGCGCCCCCCCGGTTCCTCGTGGTCACCCCCCCAGCTTCACCAGCCTTCTTTTCGGCCTGGGGGGCAGCGCTGGGCTTCCTCCTCTTCTGCTTCCTCATCTTCCTCTCGGCTTCCAAGGTGGAAGCACTTGGTGGGGTGGAAGACTCGTCCTCCATGGGCTGAGGGGGCAAAAAGGGGGATCCCGAGAGATTTAGAGGGGGCTGAGACCCCACCCCCAGGGCACCTCAATATCCTTAGGGGAGGCTGAGATGCCACCCCAGGGCACCCCAATATACTTCAGGAGCCCTGAGCCCTCCAAAAATCCCCTCTAGGCACCCCAAAATCCTTTTGGGGGGAGCCTGGGATCCTCCCTGGCAATCCCTAAACCCCTTTAGGGACCCCAAAGCTCTCAAGAGACCCCAGAATCTTCGAGGAAGATGCTTAGGATCCTCTCTGGGCACCCTAAAAACCCTTCAGGGGACCCAAAAATCCTTGGGGGAGAATCTTGGGACCCTATCTGCCAACCCCAAAACCCCTTTGGGGACCCCAAAATTCTCAGGAGACCTCAAAATCCTTGAGGAAGATGCTTAGAGTCTTCTCTGTGAACCCCAAAACCCCCTTGGGGACCCTAAAATTCTCAGGGAGACCCCAAAATCCTTGAAGGAGACACTTAGGATCCTCTCTGGACACCCTAAAACCCTTTTGGGGACCCCAAAACTCTTAGGAAACCCTGAATTCTTTAGGGGAGGACCTTGGGATCGTCTCTGACAACCCCGAAACCACTTTGGAGACCCCAAAGATCTGAGGGGGACCCCAAAATCTCTAGGGGAGAAGCTTGAGATCCTCTCTGAAAACCCCAAAACCCCTTAGGAGACCCCAGAGATCTCAGGGGGACATTAAAATCCTTGGGGGAGGAGCTTGGGACCACAGAATCACCAGGTTGGAAGAGACCCACTGGATCATTGAGTCCAACCATTCCTATCAAACACTAAACCATGTCCCTCAGCACCTGCCTCCGGCCTGGACAGGCGAACATTCTCCTGGGTGGAAAACTGGTTGGATTGAGGGCCCAGAGAGTGGAGGGAAATGGAGTTAAATCCAGCTGGAGGCCAGTTACAAGTGGGGTTCCCCAGAGCTCAGTCCTGGGTCCAGTCCTGTTTAATGTCTTTATCAATGACCTGGATGAAGGCATCGAGTCCTCCCTTAGCAAGTTTGCAGATGACACCAAGCTGGGTGGAAGTGTCGATCTGCTGGAGGGTCGGGAGGCTCTGCAAAGGGACCTGAACAGGCTGGACCGCTGGGCTGAGACCAACGGCATGAGGTTTAACAAGGCCAAATGCCGGGTCCTGCACTTGGGGCACAACAACCCTAAGCAGAGGTACAGACTAGGAGAAGCCTGGCTGGAAAGCTGCCAGGAGGAGAAGGAACTGGGGCTGTTGGTTCACAGCCAACTGAACATGAGTCAGCAGTGTGCCCAGGTGGCCAAGAAGGCCAATGGCTTCTTGGCCTGTATCAGAAATGGCGTGATCAGCAGGTCCAGGGAGGTTATTCTCCCCCTGTACTCGGCACTGGTGAGACCGCACCTCGAGTCCTGTGTTCAGTTCTGGGCCCCTCACCACAAGAAGGATGTTGTGGCTCTGGAGAGAGTCCAGAGAAGAGCAACAAAGCTGGTGAAGGGGCTGGAGAACAAATCTTATGAGGAGCGGCTGAGAGAGCTGGGGTTGTTTAGCCTGGAGAAGAGGAGGCTGAGGGGAGACCTTATTACTCTCTACAATTACCTGAAGGGAGGCTGTGGAGAGGAGGGAGCTGGGCTCTTCTCCCAAGGGACAGGGGACAGGACGAGAGGGAATGGCCTCAAGCTCCGCCAGGGGAGGTTCAGGTATGAGATAAGGAAGAAAATCTTCACGGAGAGGGTGGTTAGGCATTGGAACGGTCTGCCCAGGGAGGGGGTTGACTCGCCGTCCCTGGAGGTGTTTAAGGTGAGGGCGGATGAGGTGCATGGTTTAAGGATTGGTGGAAATGGTTGGACTTGACGATCCGGTGGGTCTGGGAGCCCCAAAACTGCCAGAGGAGACCCTCTGGGGACCCAACCAGCCCCCCCAATCACTTTTAGAGCCCCCAAACCCACCACACCCCCCCTCACCTCAGCGTAGTCTCTGGTGGCACCGATGGTTCATAGCCACCCCGGTCACGTGACTGACAGGAAACTGGAACACAGCCAAGAGCCTGCTCCCCTCCCCCCTCGGGCCATACCAAACACCGCTCGGGGGGGGCCGGTTTCCTTTTTCGGGGGGGGGGGGGCGGCGGCGATTTTGGAGGATATTGCGCCCCCGCAGCCTCCTGGAAGGGTTCGAGGGGGTCTTCTCCCTCCCTAAAACCTTCAATCCCTCCCCTCCTCCTCTCCCCGGGTCTCCCAGAACCCCCCCCCTAACCCCACTTTGCCTCCCCCCCCCGAATCATCATAGACTGGGAGGGAATTGGGATGCACTGGGACGGCACTGGTTGTTACTGGGAGGGAATTGGGATGCACTGGGAGGGAACTGGAAGTTACTGGGAGGGAATTGGGATGCACTGGGAGGGAACTGGAAGTTACTCAGAGGGTACTGGGATGCACTGGGACGGCACTGGTTGTTACTGGGAGGGAATTGGGATGCACTGGGAGGGAACTGGAAGTTACTGGGAGGGAATTGGGATGCACTGGGAGGGAACTGGAAGTTACTGGGAGGGAATTGGGATGCACTGGGAGGGAACTGGAAGTTACTGGGAGGGAATTGGGATGCACTGGGACGGCACTAGGAGTTACTGGGAGGGAATTGGGATGCACTGGGAGGGAACTGGAAGTTACTGGGAGGGAATTGGGATGCACTGGGACAGCACTAGGAGTTACTGGGAGGGAATTGGGATGCACTGGGAGGGAACTGGAAGTTACTGGGAGGGAATTGGGATGCACTGGGAGGGAACTGGAAGTTACTGGGAGGGAATTGGGATGCACTGGGAGGGAACTGGAAGTTACTGGGAGGGAATTGGGATGCACTGGGAGGGAACTGGAAGTTACTGGGAGGGAATTGGGATGCACTGGGAGGGAACTGGAAGTTCATGGGAGGTAATTGGGATGCACTGGGATGGCACTAGGAGTTACTGGAGGGAATTGGGATGCACTGGGAGGGAACTGGAAGTTACTGGGAGGGAATTGGGATGCACTGGGATGGCACTGGGAGTTACTGGGAGGGAATAGGGATGCACTGGGAGGGAACTGGAAGTTACTCGGAGGGCACTGGGATGCACTGGGAGGGAACTGGAAGTTACTGGGAGGGAATTGGGATGCACTGGGAGGGAACAGGAAGTTACTGGGAGGGAATTGGGATGCACTGGGAGGGAACTGGAAGTTACTGGGAGGGAATTGGGATGCACTGGGAGGGAACTGGAAGTTACTGGGAGGGAATTGGGATGCACTGGGAGGGAACTGGAAGTTACTGGGAGGGAATTGGGATGCACTGGGAGGGAACTGGAAGTTCATGGGAGGTAATTGGGATGCACTGGGATGGCACTAGGAGTTACTGGAGGGAATTGGGATGCACTGGGAGGGAACTGGAAGTTACTGGGAGGGAATTGGGATGCACTGGGATGGCACTGGGAGTTACTGGGAGGGAATTGGGATGCACTGGGAGGGAACTGGATGTTACTGGGAGGGAATTGGATGCACTGGGAGTTACTGGGAGGGAACTGGGATGCACTGGCAGTTACTGGGAGGTAACTGGATGTTACTGGGAGGGAATTGGGATGCACTGGGAAGGAACTGGATGTTACTGGAAGGGCACTGGGAGTTACTGGGAGGGAACAGGATGTTACTGGGAGGGCACTGGGATGAGACTGGGTGTTACTGGGTGGGAATTGGATGTTACTGGGAGGTGCTGGGACGCTCTGGGAGGGAACTGGGAGGAGACTGGGTGTTACTGGGATGCACTAGAAGGGCCCTAGAAGGGCACTGGTTGTTACTGGGAGACACTAGGAGGACTTTGGGGGTTACTGGGACCCACTGGGAGGGCACTGGGGGTTACTGGAAAGCACTGGGGGTTACTGGGTGGGAACTGAGATGCTCTGGGAGGCACTGGGTGTTACTGGGGATTAATGGGGGGGTGCTGGGACGCTCTGGGAGGCACTGGGTGTTACTGGGATGCACTAGGGGGCGGGGCCTCTACGCATCACGTGGCCCCCTCTAGCCCCTCCCCCGGACGGCACCATTTCCCCCCGCGGGGGGGAGTTTGGGGTTCCCGGGGGGGGGGTGTTTTGGGGTCCCGCGGGTCTCTCTTTTGGGGTGAGAGAGCGGGGAAGGCTCAACGCCCTCTCAGTGCCCTCCCAGTGGGTCCCAGTAACATCCAGTTCCCTCCCAGTAACATCCAGTTCCCTCCCAGTGCATTCCAATTCCCTCCCAGTAAAACCCAGTGCATCCAGTGGGGGGGACCCTCATACTGGGGGCTACAGGGGGGGAAGGGGCCACCCCTCATAGCTCCCCACTGTGCTCCTGCCCCATAAGTGCCCCCTGCTGCCCCCCAGCCCCCCCCATGCCTCACAGCCCCACAAGTGCACAAATCGATACCTTTATTATTGGGGGGGCGAGCCCCACAGCGATGGGGCAAGTCACTTCAGGTCCAGATGGATCTATGGGTCAGGTGCTATGGGGCAGGAAATTCCAAGGGGGGGTGGGATCCTCTGAGAGGCGCTGCTATGGGTCAAAGTGATTCTATGGGGCAGGTGCTAGGGGTCTAAGGGGACCTATGGGTCCCCCAGATGGATCTATGGGGCAGGATCTATGGGTTGGGGGGGAAGCTGAGCAGCAGCCCCTCGTAGGGCTGCAGCAAGAGGGCACTCAGGTCGATGTGTGGGTCAGGGGGGTCTCGGTGGGTGCTGAGGCGGAGAGTGGCGCTGTGGGGCAGCCATGGGTCGCACAGCTCTAGGGGCCCCAAGGCCTGCGCCGTGGGGTTCAGCAGCAGCAGGAACCACTTGCTCTGGTCCCAGCAGCGTAAGAGAGCGGCCACGGGCGCCGTGGGGCTGGCGGAGGCCACCGTGGGGCTGGAGAGGGCGATGGTGTCGCCCGGGGCCAGGGAGCGCTCGCGCTGCCGCAGGGCGCCCAGGCGGCGGCACAGCTCCAGGCGGCACTGGGCCTGCGGGGAGGAAGGGGTTAACGGTGGCCCGCGACCCCCAAGTCAGGCCTCTGCCCCATAAGTGCCAAGCCCTGTCCCCTAAGTGACTCTGGGCCCCAGGATTCGCTGAGAGTGCAGACAGGGAAGGGTTAATGGAGGGTAAAGGACCCACAAGTGTCACCTCTGCCCAATAAGTACAAGTCTGTGACCCACAAGTGCCACCCCCTGCCCCACAAGTACCTTCCCCTGCCCCACAAGTGCAAGCACATGACCCATAAGTGGCACCCCCTGCCCTAGGACTTGCTGTGACTGTGAGCAGGAAGGGGTTAATGGGGGGTAAAGCACCCACAGGTGACCCCCTCCTGCCCCCTAAGTGCAAGCCTGTGACCCACAAGTGCCACCCCCTGCCCCACAAGTAGCCCCCAACCCTTTACGTGGCCCCTCCACCCCCCAAAAAAAACCCCATCACTCACGTCTGTCTTGTTCCCGTCCTCCATTTTCTCAATCAGCTCCCAGGGCATCTCGGGGGCTGGGAGGGCACAGGGTGGGTTAACAACCCCTCTAACCCCCCTCCCCCCAAAAAAATCTCACACCTTATTGCCCCCCTCCACCTGTGGAAAATATAATCCATGTTTTTGTTCACTGATTAAAGTTTGTTCTAGTTTTTAAAGTCTGTTCTAGTTTTAAGTCTCTAGGTATTTAAGTATAGCTATTCGCTGGCACAGCTGCTTATTGAAGAACCAGGATATGGTCAAGAGCCGGGAAGTCGGGATGCGATGAATGGTTAAGATAAGACATTGTGAAAGCAAAGCTGATAAGATTCCAGAAATTCCAGGAAGCTGCAGACCCAAGAGCGTATTGTACCGAAACCTGCATCACAAGGAAGATTGAAGGCTCATGGATATGCAGGCGCAGAGTACTAACGAAAAAGCACCTAGCAAGAAACACAACTGTATAAAAAAGGGGAACTGAGACCTGGGATGTTGCGGCAGTTTGCGGAGCAATAGACTCCCCTGTTGCCCAGTGCTGTTTTTGCCTTTGCCTTGCTTGCTATAATTCAATAAATTCTAATTGAACCCATACTCTTGTCCGCAATCTATTACAATTTGGTGCCGTGACTCGGATGCCACCTGCACGGTAGAATTCTGGTTTTACCCGGGGGGGTGCCCCGCCGATCGATCGGCGGCCCTGGTAATTCTGGCTTCTATCGGTCGCACCGACGAACCTAAATTCAAGGCAGTTGGCAAAAGGAAGCCGGCAGACCCTATAAATTTCGTGCACGAAAGTCCGGACGAAGACGCAGGACGCGTGAGTATCTGTGGGGGAATCCGTTCGGTCTGGGTCAGGTTATCCTGGAGTGTTGCGAATGTGTGAATGCCTGAGAGGGGAACCGGCAGCTCGGATTCCCTAAGCGAGTGCGGACCCTTTAGTAGTGCGGTTCTCACTACCCGCGAGGGTGTGAGCCACGAATAAGGGGAAGCGGTTGTGTTCGCATCACAGAACGAGTGAGTGCACTCCAGAAGATGGGACAGGGGAATAGCAGGCCCCCTAATTCCATAAAACTCCCTCCAGTTCCTAAGGATAGCCCGTTGGGATTTATGTTGGATCATTGGAAAAATTACCCTACCACAGAGGGTAAAGAGAGGGCTAAAGAAACAGATAAAGATGATGCTGGCAGCAGTGAGGGAGACGAGGGGGACTAATGTCTCTCCCAGGGGAGGTACTATGATCCAGAGAAATGGGGGAAGGGTTCCCCGGATAGAGAAGAAAGAAGCACAAAAGAAAAAAAAAGAAAATAGAAAAAAAAATAGAAAAAAAATAGAAAGTGATTCCGTTCAGTTGGGGGTAAGTTTCCTGGAGTGTGAAGGCACTCCGGAAGATGGGACAGAAGAAGAGTAAGCCTTCTGATCTCATGGGGAAGGGACCCAAGAAGAGGTTACCAGATATTCCCCGAGATTCCCCAATTGGGCCTTATGCTCAAAAATTGGGAAGGTGCGTCTATCGCACAAAACAAAAGTAAGGAGAGGATGGTTTATTATTGTATGCATGTCTGGGGAAACCAGCAGATTAGACCAGATCATTTATTTTGGCCAATTTTTGGGATTGGATTTGCCAAGCCCTAAATCTTTATGTGAACGATAAGGACCCCCCCCTTAATCCTGAGGAAACGTATACAGCCCCCATACAGGATGAAAAAGATGCATCAAGCAGAGTAGGAGTGTCAGGGGCTCCATCTGCTGGGGACTTCTAAAACAACAGAGCCCTTGATAAAATTAACGTTATGTCCCTAGCATCAAGAAATAGAATTCTTAGTGGATTCGGGGGCAGAAAGATCTACTGTCCAAACTGTGCCCCGGGGATGCACCCCCTCCTCGGAGAAAATACGAGTAATAGGAGCAAAGGAAAACCCTTATAACCTAATGAGCCAGTTAACCCCAGAATTGTCCTGGTATAGTGTAATTGACTTGAAAGATGCCTTCTGGGCCTGTCCTTTAAGGGAAGAATGCAGAAATTATTTTGCATTCGAATGGGAAGATCCAGACACACACAGAAGGCAGCAAGTGCGATGGACTGTCCTTGCACAAGGATTTACGGAATCCCCAAATCTGTTTGGACAGGCCTTGGAGCAGATCCTGCAGGAGTATCAAACAGAGGAGGGGGTGGTACTTATCCAATATGAAGACGACCTTCTAATCGCAGGGGAAACAGAGGACAAGGTGTGGGTGGAAAGTATTAAACTACTTAACTTTTTAAGTACTAAAGGGCTCAAGGTATCCAGGGCAAAACTGCAGTTTATAGAAGAGGAAGTAAGGTATCTTGGGCATTATTTAAAAAAGGGTGTAAAGAAAATAGACCCCGAAAGGGTGAAAGGGATATTATCCACTCCACCACCAGAAAAAAAAAAAAAAATAAAAGACAAATTTGGCAACTGTTGGGCCTCATGGGGTATTGTAGACAGTGGATTGAAAACTATAGCACTAAGGTTAAGTTTTTATATGAAAAATTGGGCCAGGAAGGGCTAGTAAAATGGGATAAGGAAGACGATAAACGACTACACACCTTACAACAGGATCTGGCCAACGCTCCGGTGTTGAGTTTGCCTGATTTAAAAAGACCCTTTTATTTATTTGTGAACACCGATGCTGGGTCAGCCTATGGGGTTCTAACTCAGGATTGGGCAGGGAAGAAGAAACCCGTTGGATACCTGTCAAAATGATTAGATCCCGTAAGCAGAGGATTGGCCCACTTGTTTGCAAGCCCTAGTAGCCTGCGCTTTATTAGTAGAAGAGGCTAACAAGATCACTTTTAATGCAGAGTTGAAGGTATTATCCCCCCATAATATTTGGGGAATACTGCAGCAAAAAGCAGAAAAGTGGATAACGGATGTCAGGCTTTTACAGTACGAAGGGATCCTTTTGGATTCTCCAAAATTGACCCGAGAAGTAACAAATTTGCAAAACCCAGCCCAATTCTTATACGGGAAGCCTGTTGAGGGAGGGTTGACCCATGAATGTCTATCTACAATAGAAACACAAACCAAAATACGACCAGATTTAGACGAAGAAGAACTAGAGGAAGGAGACAAGTTGTTTGTGGACGGATCTTCATGTGTGGTAGATGGAAAAAGGGCTTCAGGTTATGCAATAGTTGGAGGAGAAAGGCTGACAGTCATCGAATCCGGCCCATTAAGTAAGACATGGTCAGCGCAGGCCTGTGAGTTGTATGCTGTATTACGGGCATTACAACTATTAAAAGATAAAGTGGGAACCATTTATACGGATTCGAAATATGTGTACGGAATCATACATACCTTTGGGAAAATATGGGAGGAGCGTGGATTAATTAATTCCCAAGGAAAGGACTTGGTTCACCAGGAATTAATCAAGAGAATATTGAAGGCTCTGAGAGGGCCTAAGAAAATTGCGGTAGTCCATCTGAGGGGGCATCAAAGGGGACTAGACTTTAGGAGTAGAGGAAACAATGCAGCTGATCAGGAGGCTAAGAAAGCTGCACTGTTAATATTACAACACGTGTCCTCCAAACACAGAAACCCAATGGTCGGAAGGAGAAAATGTGAAATTTGTGGGGAAGGTCTGCAGAATCTTCCTTGCTATATCTGTTGGAAGGACTGGGGCGCTGATGCTATAGAATGTGCCTGTCACAATCCACAGGCAGACCATTGCATACACCATGGAAAAACATGGAGGGTATATAGTTTTACTGCACAAGAGAAAGAGAAGATGAGGAAAATGGGCTTAAAAGAGGATACCAAAGGGGACTGGCGACTTCCAGAGGATAACAGGACTGTATTGCCCCAGTCTGTGGCTGCAGACATTATGAAGAGAATACACAGCAAAACACATTGGGAAGCACAAGCGTTAGTAGACCAATTCACGACGAAACACATGTGTATTGGTATGAACGATTTGGCTAAGCAAATAGTGAGAGGATGTGTCACTTGTCTAAAAGTAAATAGGGCAAATCTGAGGAAGCCACTAATGGGAGGGCGGCCCACAGCCCACTGACCCTTTGCGAATATCCAGCTAGACTTTACAGAGTTACCAAAAGTCGGAAGGTATAAATATTTATTAGTGATGGTGGATCATCTAACTCATGTAGAGGCATTCCCTACAGCAAGGGCCACAGCACAGATAGTGGTCAAGACTCTCTTGGAACAGATAATTCCCAGATATGGGGTCGTGGAGACCATCGACTCGGACAGAGGACCTCACTTTGCCTCCAAAATAGTAAAGGAGACCATGATAATAATGGGGATACAATGGAACTACCATACCCCTTGGCATCCCCAAAGTTCTGGCAGGGTAGAAAGAATGAATGGAGAGATTAAAAAACAATTGACTAAACTCATGATTGAAACCAAACTATCATGGGTAAAATGCCTACCACTGGTGTTGCTGAATTTTCGGCGACCGAGGAATATCTCCCTTTGAAATGTTGTATGGGATGCCCTACAATATGGAAAAACCTCAGGACCATCCTCAATTGAGAGACCAGGAGATAAATGCTTATATCACTAGTTTAATGAAATATAGAGAAGAATTATGGAAAAAAGGGAGGCTGGCCCAGAGACCCCCATTAGACCTAAAGCTACATCAGATGCAACCCGGGGATTGGGTAATGATAAAGTCTTAGAAGGAGGCAACTTTGGCTCCACAATGGGAAGGAGCTTACCTTGTATTACTTACCACAGAGACTGCAGTTAGAACCACTGAAAAGGGATGGCCCCACGCTAGCAGAATCAAAGGACCAGTGGGTGAGCCAGCTCCTGAGTGAAAAGTGACTAGCAAACCTGGGGACTTAAGATTGCAAATTCAGAGGGGGAATCATCGATGAGCAAATATCATGTGGAATATACAAGAGAGCAGCCACGTTATACGGAGGAAGGATTAATCTGTAATTCTGCTGTCAAGATAAAGTGTAGCAACCCAGAGTGCGATTGTTATCCTTTTGTACGATATATCTGTAAAATCTGTAAGGATCAGTGGTGGACTCATTGTAGGCAGGGAACTCCCCCTAAAGGAGTTTGCGACCCTTGCTGGGAACTGCAGCGTGATATAACAAATTGGATCCTAAAGTATAGGGTTAAACACGAAGGGTTAGTGGAAGAATCGAAAGAATGGTGGAAAATTTTTGCGATAGGGGTTGAACCCATTATCACCCTAATGAACCCACTCCGTTTATAGCCGAAATAGTAGATTGTATCTGCCGTACTCGCTTGAAGGGAATTCGGTGTGACGCCCCCCCGATTAAACATTGTAACTGGGATCCCTACGTCAAAAGGCAACAGAATAGCCCGCGGGGTCCTCCTGAAGAATATCCTTGCTGCCAAGAAGATGGTACCCCTCGTGGCCCGAGGCAACCGGGTCAACGAGCGAGGCAGAGGGGTAAAAAAGGTGGAGGCAAGAGACCTTGGGAGGAAACAACAGAAGAAATACTTGAAGAATTGCCCCAAGAGTGGGAATAAAAAAGGGGATCCCGGGCAGAAGGGCAAGTCACAGGCTGTAAACAAAAGTCGACAGAGAAACTCCTATGCCTCTAATGAGGTTCACCACTTGATCCGACAGGTTGTTTTGTTCATGCTGTTTTTAGGGGAAATTAATGCAACAAGCACGCCATCTCATTAACCATTTAAATGGTCATTGATACGATGGGAACAGCCAAAGCAAAAAGGATAAATGGAACTAATCCTAGAGAATGCCTCTGGAAAAAGGCAAAAGAGAATACTCAGGGAATAACTCTTTCTCTGGTAACGCGGTAAGGACGATGTGTAGGCACCGTTCCTTCCGATAAAGAGCATCTTTGCAACATTACGGTAAAAAAATCCCAGGCAAAAACAAGGGGCGGATTGGTTGCTTCCGGCTGCCAATACTCGGTGGGTTTGCCAGAGTGTAGGAATTACTCCCTGTCTATCTTTAAAAGTCTTTGAATCCAGGTAACCATTATACCAAAAATTGTTTATCACCCAAAGGAATATGAAATCGAAGAGGGTTAGATTTGCGATTTTTGCAACAGGGAGGCTTGTGCGTAGCATTAGGAGAAGAATGCTGTTCTTATGCAGACCACACAGGAGTAGTGGTTAACACCATGAGTGAATTAAGGAGGCAGTTAGAGCCACAGAAGAAAGAAAGAGAGGCACACCAGAGTTGGTATGAAAATTGGTTTAGCCACTCTCCTTGGCTGACAAACCTGCTTTCCACAATTGCAGGGCCAGTAATCTTGTTAGTGTTGGGACTTACCTTTGGCCCGTGTATATTTAATAGACTAATCAACATAGTAAAAAGTAGGCTAGAAGCAGCACATCTCATGCTCCTTAGAACCAAGTATGAACAAATATCTGAAGAAGAAAATATAGGGATGTTAGAATTAGCGAAACAAGAATTGCAAATATACAGTGAACAAAAATAAGAAAAAAAGAAATGGGGGAATTGTGGAAAATATAATCCATGTTTTTGTTCACTGATTAAAGTTTGTTCTAGTTTTAAGTCTCTAGGTATTTAAGTATAGCTATTCGCTGGCACAGCTGCTTATTGAAGAACCAGGATATGGTCAAGAGCCGGGAAGTCGGGATGCGATGAATGGTTAAGATAAGACATTGTGAAAACAAAGCTGATAAGATTCCAGAAATTCCAGGAAGCTGCAGACCCAAGAGCGTATTGTACCGAAACCTGCATCACAAGGAAGATTGAAGGCTCATGGATATGCAGGCACAGAGTACTAACGAAAAAGCACCTAGCAAGAAACACAACTGTATAAAAAAGGGGAACTGAGACCTGGGAAGGTGCGACAGTTTGCGGAGCAATAGACTCCCCTGTTGCCCAGTGCTGGTTTTGCCTTTGCCTTGCTTGCTATAATTCAATAAATTCTAATTGAACCTATACTGTTGTCCGCAGTCTATTACACACCCACTGACCCCCCCTTCTTGCTCCCCTCTCATCCCATCGCCCCCCTTTATTACCCCTCATTGTCCCCCTTATTGCCCCCTCCCACCTTATTGCCCCTCACTGCCCCCCCTTATTGCCCCCCTCATCACACCCCCACAACCCCCTCCCTTCACCCCCCACTGCCCCCTCCTTTTTGCCCCCATTGCTGCCCCCTCTCTCCTGTTAGCCCCCCCAAGGGGTCTCAGCTGCCCCCCATCACCCATTTACCTGCCCCTTAACCTCCCCCTCCCCTGTTGCCCCCCCAACTATCTTAGCCCCCCCCTTTGCCCTTTTTGCCCCCCTCCCTCACTCGGTTGCCCCCCTCCCAACCTGTTTGCCCCCCCCGGGGGGCTCTTTCAGCCCCAGCTCGTCCCCATAGTTGATGATGGGGACCCCGGGCAGCGCCCAGAGCAGCAGCAGCCGCTGGGGGGCCGGGGGGGGGGACACAGACGCCACGTGCTGCCGCAGGGACCCCACCTGGTGGGGGAAAAAAGGAGTGAAAAAGGTAGGAAAAAGCGAAAATATGAGAGAAGAGCAAGAAACGGGAGAGAAGAGTTAGAGGAAAGTGAAAAATAAGTTAGAAAACATTAAACAAAAAAGAAAAAAATAAGAGAAACGTCAAAAAGAAAAAAGGGCAGGAAAGGGGAGGGGCCCCAAAAGGGGGCGGGGAAAGGGGAGGGGGGATGGCCCCCCCCAAAAGGGGCGGGAATGGGGGATTTGGGGGTGGGGGAGTCTTTCAGGGTGTGATTTTGGGGTGAGGGATCAGTTTGGGGCTTCAAGGAAGATTTGGGGTCAGTTTTTGGGGTTCAGGGAAGTCTTAGGGTGCAGAAGGCGTCAGGTTTGGGGGTTCAGAAGAATTCCAGGTTAGGGGGGGTCAGTATGGGGGTTCCGGGGTGTTTCGGAGTCAGTTTTTGAGGCTCAAGGCAGACTTTGGGATCAGTTTTTGGTGCTTCAGGGAGATTTAATGGTGGGGGAGCAGTTTTAGGGGTGAGGGTCAGCACAGGGGTGGTTTCGAAGTCCATTTTGGGGGTTCAAGAAGGGGTTTGGAGTCTGTTTTGGGGGTTCAGAGGGATTTTAAGATGGGGAAGTCAGTTTATGGAGCTGGGGGGGAGCTTCGAGTGTGAGTTCGGGGTGGGGGGGTCAGTTTTGGGGCTATGGGGGGGTCGGGGTCACTTTTTGGAGTTCAAGGGTGGGTTTTGGGGTCAGTTTTTGGGGTTCAGGGACATCTTAGGATGCAGAAGGTGTCAGATTTGGGGGTTCAGAAGAATTTCAGGGTGGGGGGTCAGTTTGGGGGTTATGGGGGTGGTTGGGGTCAGTTTCTGAGTTCAAGCGTGGTTTTTGGGGTCAGTCTTTGGGGTTCAGGGACATCTTAAGGTCCAGAAGGTGTCAGATTTGGGGGTTCAGAGGAATTTCAGGGTGGGGGGTCAGTTTTTGAGTTCAAGGATGGGTTTTGGGGTCAGTTTTTGGGGTTCAGGGAACTTTTAGAGCACAGAAGGTGTCAGGATTTGGGGTTCAGAAGAATTCCAGGGCGGGGGGGTCAGTTTGAAAGTTAAGGGAGCGGTTGGGGTCAGTTTTTGAGTTCAAGGGTGGGGTTTGAGGACAGTTTTCGGAGTTCAAAGGTGAGTTTGGGGATCAGTTTGGGGGTTCAGGGAGGGGGTTTGTGGTCAGTTTTTGGGGTGAGGGTGTCACTCACCGCCCAGGCCAGCTTGGTGCCGGGTACTTGGAAGCTGAGGAGCCGTCAGGGGATCTCGGCCGGGGGGGTTCGGGGCCCAAAGCCTCCAGGAACCGACCCAGCGCCAGCGCCAGCCCCGAGCTGTTCAGCACTTTCTGCAGCTCCAGGGGGTCATGCAGCCAGGAGCCCCCGACCAGCACCCTGGGGGGGAAAAAAGGGGTGAGGGGGGGATAAAAATGGGGTGTGGGGGGCAAAATGGGGGGGTCATGCAGCCCAGAGCCCCCCAAGTACCCTGGAGGGGGGGAACTGGGGTGGGGGGGGGGCACCTGTCGACGCTGTCGTCCCGCGGGTGCTCGGTCAAGTTCCTCCACTCGGCGAGAACCGAGGGCTGAGAGACACGGTCAGACCCACAGCGCCCCATAGCGCTGCCCCACGGAGACCCAGAGCGCCCCATAGCGCCCCATAGCGCTGCCCCACGGAGACCCAGAGCGCCCCATAGCGCTGCCCCACGGAGACCAAGAGCGCCCCATAGCGCTGCCCCACGGAGACCAAGAGCGACCCATAGCGCTGCCCCACGGAGACCCAGAGCGCCCAATAGTGCTGCCCCACGGAGACCCACGGAGACCCAGAGCAACCCACGGAGACCCAGAGCGACCCATAGCGCTGCCTCATAGCGCTGCCCCATAGCAACTCACAGCAATCCATAGTGACCCACGGAGACCCATGGCGCTGCCCCATAGCAACCCACGGTGACCCATAGCAACCCATAGTGCTGCCCCACAGCGACCCATGGCAACCCATAGCACTCCCAATGCCCCATTGCGACCCATAGTGACCCATAGCGCTGCCCCACAGCGACCCACAGCGACCCCAATGCCCCATAGTGACCCACGGCGACCCATAGCGCTGCCCCATAGCAACCCACGACGACCCATAGCAACCCACAGAGACCCATAGCGCTGCCCCACAGCGACCCACGGTGACCCACAGCAACCCCAATGCCCCACAGCTACCCACGGTGACCCATAGCACTGCCCCATAGCGCCCCACAGCGCCCCCCCCAGCACCCACCACACCCCATAGCGGCTCCCCCAGCCCCACCTCAAGATCCTCGATGCTGTCCACGAAGAAGCCGGCCACGCCGTGCTCCAGCCACACCGTGAGCGCTCGCTATGGGGCAGGAGGGGGGGGTTCAGCGCTCTGCCCCACAGCTCCCCCCACACACAGCTCCCCGCCCCCCAACTCCAAAGCTGCTCCTTCTCTCGGCCCATAACTACTCCCTTAGTCCTCCTCGCTGCCCCCTAACTACCCCACAGCGCTTCTCTCTGCCCCATAACTACCACATAACAACCCCATAACACTTTTCTCTGCCCCACAGCAGCCCCATAGCTGCCCCATAACTACCCCACAGTCCTCCTTTCTGCCCCACAGCTACCCCACAGCTCTCCTTTCTGCCCCATAGCTCTCCTCTCCACCACACAGCTACCCCTTAACTACCCCATAGCGCTCTTCTCTGCCCCATAACTAGCCCTCACCCGCCCCACAGCCCCCCACTGCCCCACAACTAGCCCTTAGCTACCCCATAACCCCCCTCTCTGCCCCATAATCAGCTCTTAGCTACCCCATAACCCTCCTCTCTGCCCCATAACCACCCTCTCTGCCCCATAACCCCCCTCTCTGCCCCATAACCCCCTTCTCTGTCCCATAACTAGCCCTTAACTGCCCCATAACCCCCCTCTCTGCCCCATAAATAGCCCTCAGCTGCCCCATAACCCCCCTCTCTGCCCCATAACTAGCCCTTAACTGCCCCATAACCCCCCTCTCTGCCCCATAACCCCCCTCTCTGCCCCATAACCCCCCTCTCTGCCCCATAACCACCCTCTCTGCCCCATAACCCCCCTCTCTGCCCCATAACCCCCCTCTCTGCCCCATAACCCTCCTCTCTGCCCCATAACCACCCTCTCTGCCCCATAACCCCCCTCTCTGCCCCATAACTAGCCCTCAGTTGCCCCATAACCCCCCTCTCTGCCCCATAACACCCCCTCGCCGTGGGGCGCCCCACATACCATCACGCCCTTCAGGAATTCGGGGTCCCACGCCCCCCCCAGCCAGGCCGGCCCCTCCCCGGAGTTGGGGGGTCACGTCCAACAGCACCTGCAGCCCTGGGGAGGGGGGGAGGAAAAATAGGGGGGTCACCCCCCTCCCAACTTTGGGGTCCCCCCTTCTACCTGGCAGCCGCCCCCAAGCTCTACACCCCCCTTTTTGGGGTCCCACCCCCTTTTTTAGGGGTCCCACCACCACTTTTTTAGGGTTCTCCCCGCTTTTATGGGGGCCTCCCCCCTATTTTTGGGGTCTCCGCCCTAAGATTGGAGACACCCCCCAATTTTGAGGCTCACCACCAGTTTTTGGGGTTCCCCCCTTCTTCATACCCCCCCAGCCCCTCATTTTAGGGATCTCCCCCCCCTTTTTTTAGTCCACCCCTCATTTGTGGGGTCCCCTCCTCTTTTTTCTTTCCCCTCCCCTTAGTTTCAGGCTCCCCCCTTTTAAGACCCCCCCCAAAATTTCAATCAAACCCCCCCAAATTCAATCCCCCCAACACCCTTAAACACCCATTTTTGGGGTCTCCCCCAATTTTAAGGTCCCCATTTTATTGGGGAACCCCCTATTTTTTAGGGGTCCCCCAAAATCACCCCTTTTCCTGGCAGCGCTCAGCAGCTCCTGGAAATCCTCCAGGGTCCCAAGTTGGGAGTCGAGCTTCTACAAGGAAGCGTTTTTGGGGTCCCCCACCAGGATTTCGGGGTGCAAGGGCGCCAGACCCGGCCCCCGAACCTGCAAACCCGCGTGTTTAAGCCGCTGAGCCACGCCTGCACCCCAAAAACACAGCAGAACCCCAAAATCAGACCCTGCACCCAAAAAAGTCAGACCTATAACTGAAAACTGAGCTCCTGTACCCCAAAATAAGACCCTGCACCCTAAAAAAAGTCAGCCCTGTAACTCAAAACTCAGCTCCCGTACCCCAAAATCAGACCCTGCACCCAAAAAAGTCAACCCTATAACTCAAAACTGAGCTCCCGTACCCCAAATTCAGACCCTGCACCCCAAAAAGGCAGCACTGTAACTGAAAACTGAGCTGCTGTACCCCAAAATCAGACCCTGCACCCCAAAAAGGCAGCCGTGTAACTCAAAACTGAGCTCCTGTACCCCCAAAAACAGCCTTGCACCCCAAAATCTTAGCCCTGTAACTCAAAACTGAGCTCCCGTACCCCAAAATCAGACCCTGCACCCCAAAAAGGCAGCCCTGTAACTCAAAACTGAGCTCCTGTACCCCAAAAAACAGCCCTGCACCCCAAAAACTTAGCCCTATAAATTAAAACTGAGTTCCCATACCCCAAAATCAGAACCTGTAACCCAAAATCTCAGCCATATAACTCAAAATTGAGCTCTTGCACCCAAAAATCAGACCCTGCAACACAAAAAGTCAGCCCTACAACTCAAAACTCAGCTCCCGTACCCCAAAATCAGACCCTGCACCCCAAAAAGTCAGCCCTGTAACTGAAAACTGAGCTCCCGTACCCCAAAATCAGGTCCTGCAACCCAAAATGTCAGCCCTGTAACTCAAAATTGAGCTCCCGTACCCCAAAATTACACCCTGCACCCCAAAAAGTCAGCCCTGTAACTGAAAACTGAGCTCCCGTAACCCAAAATCAGACCCTGCACCCAAAAAACTCAGCCCTGTAACTGAAAACTGAGCTCCTGTAACCCAAAATCAGACCCTGCACCTCAAAAACTCAGCCCTGTAACTGAAAACTCAGCTCCCGTACCCCAAATCAGATCCTGCACCCCAAAAATTCAGGCCTGTAACTCAAAACTGAGCTCCTGTACCCCAAAATCAGAACCTGCAACCCAAAAAAGCAGCCCTTTAACTGAAAACTGAGCTCCCGTACCCCAAAATCAGACACTGCACCCCACAAACTCAGCCCTGTAACTGAAAACTGAGCTCCCATACCCCAAAATCAGGCCCTGCACCCCAAAAAGTCAGCCCTGTAACTGAAAACTGAGCTCCCGTACCCCAGAATCAGACCCTGCACCCCAAAATTCAGCCCTGTAACTGAAAACTGAGCTCCTGTACCCCAACATCAGAACCTGCACCCCAAAATCTCAGGCCTGTAACTCAAAACTGAGCTCCCGTACCCCAAAATCAGACCCCGCACCCCAAAAACTCAGCCCTGTAACTCAAAACTGAGCTTCTGTACCCTTAAATCAGAACCTACACCCCAAAAAGTCAGCCCTGTAACTCAAAACTGAGCTCCTGTACCCCAAAATCAGACCCTGCACCCCAAAAAGTCAGCCCTGTAACTCAAAACTGAGCTCCCGTACCCCAAAATCAGACCCTGCACCCCAAAAAGGCAGCCCTGTAACTGAAAACTGAGTACCTGTACCCCAATATCAGAACCTGCACCCCAAAAAGTCAGCCCTATAACTCAAAACTGAGCTCCCGTACCCCAAAATCAGACCCTGCACCCCAAAATGCCAGCAGCGTAACTGAAAACTGAGCTCCCGTACCCCAAAATCAGACCCTGCACCCTAAAAAGTCAGCCCTGTAACTCAAAACTGAGCTCCCGTACCACAAAATCAGACCCTGCACCCAAAAAAGTCAGACCTATAACTCAAAACTGAGCTCCCGTACCCCAAAATCAGACCCTGCACCCCAAAAAGTCAGCACCGTAACTGAAAACTGAGCTCCCGTACCCCAAATTCAGGCCCTGCACCCCAAAAAAACAGCACTGTAACTGATAACTGAGCTGCTGTACCCCAAAATCAGACCCTGCACCCCAAAAAGGCAGCCGTGTAACTCAAAACTGAGCTCCTGTACCTCAAAAAACAGCCCTGCACCCCAAAATCATAGCCCTGTAACTTAAAACTGAGCTCCCGTACCCCAAAATCAGACCCTGCACCCCAAAAAGGCAGCCGTGTAACTGAAAACTGAGCTCCCGTACCAAAAAATCAGAAACTGTAACCCAAAACCTCAGCCATATAAATCAAAATTGAGCTCTTGCACCCCAAAATCAGATCCTGCACCCCAAAAACTCAGTCCTGTAACTCAAAACTGAGCTCCCGTACCCCAAAATCAGACCCTGCAACCCAAAAAGGCAGCCCTATAACTCAAAACTGTGCTCCCGTACCCCAAAATCAGGCCCTGCAACCCAAAAAGTCAGCCCTGTAACTGAACACTGAGCTCTCGCACCCCAAAATCAGGTCCTGTACCCCAAAAAGTCAGCCCTGTAACTGAAAACTGAGCTCCCGTACCCCAAAATCAGAACCTGCACCCCAAAAAGTCAGCCCTGTAATTGAAAACTGAGCTCCCGTACAACAAAATCAGAACCTGCACCCCAAAAAGTCAGCCCTGTAACTGAAAACTGAGCTCCCGTACCCCAAAATCAGACCCTGCACCCAAAAAATCAGACCTTTATTTGAAAACTGAGCTGCCGTACCACAAAATCAGAACCTGCACCCCAAAAAGTCAGCCCTGTAACTGAAAACTGAGTTCCTGTACCTCAAATTCAGGCCCTGCAAACCAAAAAGTCAGCCCTGTAACTGAAAATTCAGCTCCCATACCCCAAAATCAGAACCTGCACCCCAAAAAGTCAGCCCTATAACTCAAAACTGAGCTCCCATACCACAAAATCAGACCCTGCACCCCAAAAAGTCAGCCCTGTAACTCAAAACTGAGCTCCCGAACCCCAAAATCAGATCCTGCACCCCAAAAAGACAGCCCTGTAACTGAAAACTGTGCTCCCGTACCCCAAAATCAGATCCTGCAACCCAAAAAAGCAGACCTTTAACGGGAAACTGAGCTCCCGTACCCCAAAATCAGACCCTGCACCCTAAAAAGTCAGCCCTGTAACTCAAAACTGAGCTCCCGTACCCCAAAATCAGACCCTGCACCACAAAAACTCAGCCCTGTAACAGAAAACTGAGCTTCTGTACCCCAAAATCAGACCCTGCACCCAAAAAATCGGTCCTTTAACTCAAAACTGAGCTTCTGTACCCCAAAATCAGGCTCTGCACCCCAAAAAGGCAGCCCTGTAACTCAAAACTGAGCTCTTATACCTCAAAATCAGGCCCTACACCCCAAAAAGTCAGCCCTGTAACTGAAAACTAAGCTCACGTACCCCAAAATCAGGCCCTGCACCCTAAAAAGTCAGCCCTTTAACTCAAAACTGAGCTCCCGTACCCCAAAATCAGACCCTGCACCCCAAAATAGCAGCCCTGTAACTCAAAAGTGAGCTCCCGTACCCCAAAATCAGGCCCTGCACCCCAAAAAGTCAGGCCTGTAACTCAAAACTGAGCTCCTGTACCCCAAAAAACAGCCCTGCACCCCAAAATCTTAGCCCTGTAACTGAAAACTGAGCTCCCGTACCCCAAAATCAGACCCTGCACCCCAAAAAGTTAGCCCTGTAACTCAAAACTCAGCTCCCGTACCCCAAAATCAGAACCTGCAACCCAAAATCTCAGCCATATAACTCAAACTGAGCTCTTGCACCCCAAAATCAGGCACTGCACCCTAAAAAGTCAGCCCTATAACTCAAAACTAAACTCTTGTACCCCAAAATCAGACCCTGCAGCCCAAAAACTCAGCCTTGTAACTGAAAATTGATCTCCCGTACCCCAAAATCAGACCCTGCACCCCAAAAAGTCAGCACTGTAATTGAAAACTGAGCTCTTGCACCCCAAAATCAGGTCCTGCAGCACAATATGTCAGCCCTGTAACTGAAAACTGAGCTCCCGTACCCCAAAATCAGAACCTGCACCCCAAAAAGTCAGCCCTGTAACTGAAAACTGAGCTCCCGTACCCCAAAATCAGACCCTGCACCCAAAAAATCAGACCTTTATTTGAAAACTGAGCTGCCGTACCACAAAATCAGAACCTGCACCCCAAAAAGTCAGCCCTGTAACTGAAAACTGAGTTCCTGTACCTCAAATTCAGGCCCTGCAAACCAAAAAGTCAGCCCTGTAACTGAAAATTCAGCTCCCATACCCCAAAATCAGAACCTGCACCCCAAAAAGTCAGCCCTATAACTCAAAACTGAGCTCCCATACCACAAAATCAGACCCTGCACCCCAAAAAGTCAGCCCTGTAACTCAAAACTGAGCTCCCGAACCCCAAAATCAGATCCTGCACCCCAAAAAGACAGCCCTGTAACTGAAAACTGTGCTCCCGTACCCCAAAATCAGATCCTGCAACCCAAAAAAGCAGACCTTTAACGGGAAACTGAGCTCCCGTACCCCAAAATCAGACCCTGCACCCTAAAAAGTCAGCCCTGTAACTCAAAACTGAGCTCCCGTACCCCAAAATCAGACCCTGCACCACAAAAACTCAGCCCTGTAACAGAAAACTGAGCTTCTGTACCCCAAAATCAGACCCTGCACCCAAAAAATCGGTCCTTTAACTCAAAACTGAGCTTCTGTACCCCAAAATCAGGCTCTGCACCCCAAAAAGGCAGCCCTGTAACTCAAAACTGAGCTCTTATACCTCAAAATCAGGCCCTACACCCCAAAAAGTCAGCCCTGTAACTGAAAACTAAGCTCACGTACCCCAAAATCAGGCCCTGCACCCTAAAAAGTCAGCCCTTTAACTCAAAACTGAGCTCCCGTACCCCAAAATCAGACCCTGCACCCCAAAATAGCAGCCCTGTAACTCAAAAGTGAGCTCCCGTACCCCAAAATCAGGCCCTGCACCCCAAAAAGTCAGGCCTGTAACTCAAAACTGAGCTCCTGTACCCCAAAAAACAGCCCTGCACCCCAAAATCTTAGCCCTGTAACTGAAAACTGAGCTCCCGTGCCCCAAAATCAGACCCTGCACCCCAAAAAGTTAGCCCTGTAACTCAAAACTCAGCTCCCGTACCCCAAAATCAGAACCTGCAACCCAAAATCTCAGCCATATAACTCAAACTGAGCTCTTGCACCCCAAAATCAGGCACTGCACCCTAAAAAGTCAGCCCTATAACTCAAAACTAAACTCTTGTACCCCAAAATCAGACCCTGCAGCCCAAAAACTCAGCCTTGTAACTGAAAATTGATCTCCCGTACCCCAAAATCAGACCCTGCACCCCAAAAAGTCAGCACTGTAATTGAAAACTGAGCTCTTGCACCCCAAAATCAGGTCCTGCAGCACAATATGTCAGCCCTGTAACTGAAAACTGAGCTCCCGTACCCCAAAATCAGAACCTGTAAACCAAATTGTCAGACCTGTAACTGAAAACTGAGCTCCCGTACCCCAAAATCAGGCCCTGCATCCCAAAAAGTCAGCCCTGTAACTGAAAACTGAGCTCCCGTACCCAAAATCAGACCCTGCACCCCAAAAAGGCAGCCCTGTAACTCAAAATTGAGCTCTTGCACCCCAAAATCAGATCCTGCACCCCAAAAAGTCAGCCCTGTAACTCAAAACTGAGCTCCCGTACCCAAAAATCAGACCCTGCAACCCAAAAACTCAGCCCTGTAACTCAAAACTGAGCTCCTGTACCCCAAAATCAGACCCTGCACCCCAAAAAGTCAGCCCTGTAACTGAAAACTCAGCACCCGTACCCCAAAATCAGAACCTGCACCCCAAAAAGTCAGCCCTTTAATTGAAAACTGAGCTCCCGTACCCCAAAATCAGAACCTGCAATTCAAAAACTCAGCCATATAACTCAAAACTGAGCTCTTGCACCCCAAAAGCAGACCCTGCACCCCAAAAACTCAGCCCTGTAACTGAAAACTGATCTCCCGTACCCCAAAATCAGACCCTGCACCCCAAAAACTCAGCCCTTTAACTGTAAACTGAGCTCCCGTACCCCAAAATCAGGTCCTGCACCCCAAAATGTCAGCCCTGTAACTGAAAACTGAGCTCCCGTACCTCAAAATCAGAACCTGTAACCCAAAATCTCAGCCCTGTAACTGAAAACTGAGCTCCCGTAACCCAAAATCAGGCCCTGCACCCCAAAAAGGCAGCCGTGTAACTCAAAACTGAGCTCCTGTACCCCAACATCAGAACCTGCACCCCAAAAAGTCAGCCCTGTAGCTGAAAACTCAGCTCCCGTACCCCAAAATCAGAACCTGCACCCCAAAAAGTCAGCCCTGTAACTGAAAACTGAGCTCCCGTACCCCAAAATCAGACCCTGCAACCCAAAAACTCAGCCATATAACTCAAAACTGAGCTCTTGCACCCCAAAATCAGGTCCTGCACCCCAAAATGTCAGCCCTGTAACTGAAAACTCAGCTCCCGTACCCCAAAATCAGACCCTGCACCTCAAAAAGGCAGCCCTGTAACTGAAAACTGAGCTCCTGTACCCCAAAATCAGATTCTGCACCCCAAAAACTCAGCCCTGTAACTGAAAACTGAGCTCCCGTACCACAAAATCAGGCCCTGCACCCCAAAAGTCATCCCTGTAACTGAAAACTGAGCTCCCATACCCCAAAATCAGACCCTGCACCCCAAAAAGTCAGGCCTGTAACTCAAAACTGAGCTCCTGTACCCCAAAATCAGACCCTACACCCCAAAAAGTCAGCACTGTAACTGAAAACTGAGCTCCCGTACCCCAAAATCAGACCCTGCACCCCAAAAAGTCAGCCCTGTAACTCAAAACTCAGTCTGTGACTCAATGCTTGTCTGAGACATCTCTTCTATGACCCAACACTGCTTCAGTCTGAATATTCTAGGACCCATGAGCCTTCTGTGACCCAAGACGTCTCTGCACCTTCCAAATCAAACAGTTCTAGGACCTGACTCTTCTATTAACCCCGGCTTTTAAGACTCCTCTATGATCTGACTCTTCTAAGACATGAGCCTTATCTGAACCAAGCCACCCAATGCTCCCCAATCCATCATATTCCACTCCCAGTGCCTCCCAGTGCCCTCCCACTGCCCTCCCAGTGCCTCCCAGTGCCTTCCAGTCCTTCCCAGTCCCCTCCTAGTGGCCCCCACTGCCTTCCAGTCCTTCCAAATCCCCTTCCAGTGCCCTCCCAGTCCCTCCCAGGCCCCTCCCAGTGCCTCCTAATGTTCTCCAGTCCATCATATTCCACTCTCAATGCCTCCCAATGCCCTCCCAGTGCCTTTTCAGAGCCACCTAATGCTCCCCAGTCCATCCCAGTCCCCTCCCAGTGCCTCCTAGTGCCCCCTGTACCCCGTACCAGTACAGGGTGGTGGGGTCTGTGCCCCGTCGCAGCTCGAGCACCCTCGCTCGGCTCTGGGTGCAGAAGAGGCAGATGAGGGTCTCTCAGTGTGAGGCCGAAGCCACCAGAGCGCCCGGCGGAGACAGGGCCAGGCAGCCGAACTCACTCTGGTGGGCATTGATGGTCACCCACGACATCCCCGCCTGCACCAAGCCCAGGGCCTGAAACCAGTACAGACCAGTAAGAACCAGTAACAGCCAGGAACAGCCACTCACAGCCACCTACAGCCACACCTGCACCAAGCCCAGGGCCTGAAAACCAGTAACAACCAGTAAGAACCAGTAATGACCAGTAAGAACCAGTAACGACCAGTAACAGCCACCCACGGCCCCACCTGTAACAAGCCCAGGGCCTAAAAAAGCACTAAAAACTACTAAAAACCAGTAAAATCCAGTAAGAATCAGTAACAGCCACCCATGGCCCCACTTGCTCCAAGCCCAAGGCCTGGGAAACAACTAAAAAATACTAAAACCCAGTAAGAACCAGTAAAACCAGTAAGAACCAGTAACAGACACCCACGGGTCCACCTGCGCCAAGCCCAGGGCGTGGAAAACCAGTAACAACCAGTAACAACTATGCATGGCTCCTCCTGCGCCAAGCTCAGGGCCTAAAAAACCACTAAAAACCAGTAAAAAACAGTAACAACCAGTAACAGCCGTTCATGTCCCCACCTGCGCCGAGCCCAGGGCCTGGAAAAGTAGTAAAAACCAGTAACAACCAGTAAGATACAGTAACAGCCCATAACAGTCACCCATGGCTTGCGCCAAGTCCAGGGCCTGGAAACCAGTAAAAAACAGTAACAACCAGTAACACCCACCCACAGCCCCACCCACGCTGAGCCCAGGGCCTGGAAAACCAGTAAACCCCAGTAACAACTAATAACACCCAGTTCCCCTCCAGCCCCTCCAGTCCCTCCCAGTATCCCCTAGTCCCACTCACCACTAACTGGAGGCTCCCACACTTGTGTCCTCGGAAAACCAGTAAGGCCATTATGGGGATTGGGGGGGAATTTCAGGGCTTTTGGGGTTCCCTTTGAGGTTTTTAGACTCCTTTACGGGTGTTTTTTTGAGCCATTATGTGGATTTTGGGGTCCATTATAAAGGTTTCAGAATCAATTATGGGGCTTGGGGGTCCACTATGGGGGACTTGGGGGTATGGGGTTCCCTTTGAGGGTTTTGGGGTCATTATCAGGGGTTTGGAGGCAATTCTAGGGGCTTTATAGTCAATTACAAGGGTTTTGGGGTCCAGTATGAGGAGTTTGGGGTCAGTTCTGGGGAGTTTGGTGTGCCCCCTGCATGTCTTGAGTTCTCTTTTGAGGGTTTTCATTTATTTCTGGGTGCTCGGGGACCCCTTTGAGGGTTTTCGGGGTCAATTCTGGGGGTTTTGGGGCCTCTTGCAGGATTTGGGGGGGTCAATTCTGGGGGTTTGGGGCCCCTTTGAGGGTTTTGGGGTCATTATCAGGGGTTTGGAGGCAATTCTAGGGGCTTTATAGTTAATTACAAGCATTTTGGCATCCAGTATGAGGAGTTTGGGGACAATTCTGGGGAGTTTAGTGTCCTCCCTACATGTTTTGAGTTCCCTTTTTAGGGTTTTTCAGTTAATTCTGGGGGTTGGGGACACCTTTGAGGATTTTGGGGTCAATTCTGGGGGGTTTTGGGTCCCCTCTGCGGGTTTTGGAGCCCCTTTGAGGATTTGGGGGGTCAATTCTGGGGGGTTTTGGGTCCCCTCTGTGGGTTTTGGAGCCCCTTTGAGGATTTTGTGGGTCAATTCTGGGGCCTTGAGGGCCCCTTTGAGGCTTTTTTCAGTCAATTCTGGAGTTTTGGAGGCCCCTGTGTGGGTTTTTGGGTCAATTCTAGCGGGTTTTGGGGGCCCCTGTGTGGGTTTTTGGGTCAATTCTAGCGGGTTTTGGGGGCCCCTTGAGGATTTGGGGGTCCATTCTGTTTTTTGGGGCACTTTTGGAGGGTTTTGAGTCAATCCTGGGGGTCTGCGGGTTAATTCTGGGTGGTTTTGACCCCCCGCTTTGCAGGTTTTGGGTCCCCTTTAAGGGTTTTGAGGTCAGTCCTGAGGGGTTTTGGGTCCATTCTGGGTGTTTTGGGGGTCCCTCCCGCACTCACTCCGGTTCAACATCCTGGTTGAATCGGATGCTGTTGATGCTCCGGGTTTGCGCCAGGGTTTACTGGAGCCCCTGCAGGTGGAACAGGAGGTGAAGGGGGAGGCCCCTCGACACCCTAAAACCCTCGTTTTCCCCAAAAAACCCTCCGGTACCAGCTGTCAACACCCCTCGCTGCTCAAAACCATCGAGTCCCCTCAGGAGCCAGTGGATAGAGCGGTACTTCCGGCCACGTGACAGGCACGCCTGCATGGGCGGGCGTTGAAGATGCCGCCGACTTTGAAGCGGGCACGATAATAGCCGCCATCTTGGAAGCGGGCCGCGTCGGGCACGGTTGCCTAGCAACGCGCCATCTTGGAAGCGGGCAACACATTTGGCATTAAAGGGAGCGCCCCCCCTCCCTCGCTTTTTACCGCAGAAACAGGGATTTTGTCTCATGGAAAAGAGGTTTTTACACCTCAGGTGTGATAGATAGGACCCTTTGTTCATCAAGTAGAAAATTAAATAAGGAGGAAAGCTTGTGTACTGTGATAGATACGACCCTTTATCCATCAAGTAGTAAATCAAATGGGGGGGAGAGCTTGTGTAGATAACAAGAAACCACAAGACAGAAAACAGAGAAATTTTTGTGTCTGCCTAGGCGCAAATTGGGTTGTATAACCATATATGGATAAAGATTAAAGGACAGAATATATTTGTAGATAAGGGTAGTTGTGTCAAAATTGCCTTTTGCTAAAACTAATTGAACTACAGAAACCCAGGGAGTCAGGTATATGGAGGAATTCGGAGGGAGTTGCCGAAGTGTTGCAGCGAGCCTGGACACACAGATAAGAAGAACTGGCTAACTGGTGACGCAGACGCAGAGAACCCCACGAACACGGAGATGGAAACATATAAAAGACTGAAAGGGCGGGGAAGTCGGTGTGAGCCGTTGGCGGAGCGCGGGCTCCCCGGCTGCACCCGGCGCTGTTTGCTTGTCATTGCTTGCTGTAATCAATAAACGATTAATTGATCCGTAAAGGCCGAATCAAATTATTCGCCTCAGTTTATAACAATCTGGTGCTGTGACTCGGATCAGGGCAATCCGGTGGAAAGGCCTTTTCGGGGAGGCGCCCCACTGTTTAGACAGTGGCCCTGTTCAGGTGCTATTCCTCCGGAGCCCTGACCGACGAACCCAAATTCAGTGGCAAGCAAAGAATAGCCGGCAACCCCTTAATCTTTGTTCACGAAGTCCCGGGCGAAGACACAGGGCTGTGTAAGTATATCTCGATAGTCCTCTGGGACCATCGAGGTGGCCCCGTCCAGGGAAGGACTGAGGACCGTCCGGTTGGGGTTGGGATCCCGGAGTGTGATGAGTGAGACGTCTCATTGCGAGACGAGGCGAGTGCGGACCCCTTAGTAGTGCGGTTCCCATACCCGGCGACGGGCTGGGCCACGAATCGGAGGAAGCGTTGCTGAGTGTGTGTGAAGGCACTCCGGAAGATGGGACAGGGGAAAAGCAAGCCCGCTGGTCCCATGGCTGGGGGAACCTGTGTAAAACTTCCCCAGGTACCTCTAGACAGTCAATTAGGCTTAATGATTAAGTATTGGGATGACTTCCTCTCAAGGAAGGGAAAGGACAAGGTAAAAAATTGTACATTATTGTATGGAAGTATGGGGGGGGAAGCAGATTAGAGGAGACCATCTGTATTGGCCAGTGTTTGGATCGTTTGAGGATTCGATATGCCAGGCCTTAAACATATATGTTAATTCTAAAGAGCCCTCCAACTTAGAGGAGTGTGAATATGCCTCCCTCTGGATAGCGGGAGAGACGAGGGCGAAACTTTTTTTTCCTTAATTAATTAATTAATTTCCTTTTTTTTTCCTTTTTTTCCTTAATTAATTAATTAATTTCCTTTTTTTTTTCCTTAATCTTTTCTTAAGGGAAGTTATTTTATCTCAAAAAAAGAGATTTTACGTCAAGGATAGTCCATTTTACCTCACCAAATAGATTTTTTCCCTGTGAAACAGGGTTTTTCACATCACGGGGTGATTTTTCACCTCAGCGGGGGCATTTTTCCTCAAAAAAGGAGGTTTTACCTCAATAAGAAACATATCTTACCTCAGAGAAAATATTTTCTTACCTCAGGAAAAGGATTTTTTTATCACATCATACACATTATTTTTCTTCTCAGGGAGATTTTCTCTCAGAAAGAAGATTTTTACCTCATGAAAGGTCAATTTTACCTCACCAAAAAGATGTCTTTTCCCTCAGAAAAAGAGTTTTTCACATCACAGAGGGGATTTTTCACTTCAGGGAGAGGATTCTTCCTCAAAAAAAGACATTTTACTGCAATAACTATCAACTTTACCTCACCAAAAAGATGTTCTTCTCTCAGGAAAAAGGGGTTTTCTTGTCAGGGAGGTGATTTTTACACCCTAGGGAGCAGATTTTACCTCAGGAAGGTTAAAATTTAAGTCACAGAGGAGATTTTTTCCTCAGAAAAAGCAGTTTTACCTCCAGAAATGTCGATTTTACCTCATGAAAGAGGTTTTTTTCCTCAGGGAAGGGGACTTTCACCTCAAGAAAAAGAACCTTGCACCTTAGGAATGGGATTTGACCTCAGAAAAAGGCAAGTTTGCCCCAGAAATGGCAAAGCGTACCTCAAAAAAAGAGCGTTTTACCTCAAGAAGGGTGGATTTATCTCAAAAAAAGTAGGATATTTACACCAGGGAAGGGGGTTTAACCTCAGAAAAAGGAGGTAGCTAGAAAACTTCCTTCCTTGGTCCTCTGATAGTTGTCCAAGCTGGTAATGATGATTTAGTGAGCAGAAAGACCAAAGCCATCAAGAAAGACTTCAGGGCCATTGGGAAAATGAGGGAGGGCTCTGGGGCACAAATAGTGTTCTGCTCCATCCCAAGGCTAAACAGAGAGGAGCTGGAAGCCAGGAAGAAGAACTCGATTAATGCCTGGCTCCGCGCCTGGTGTGAGGAGAGGGGCTTTGGCTTCTTTGATCATGGGGTGGCTCACGCACCCCCAGGCTTTGTTGCTAAGGATGGGACACGTGTGTCTCCTAAGGGGCAAATGCCCTTGCTAAAAACCTAGCTAAGCTCATAAATCAAGCTTTAAACTAGATGTGAAGGGGGAAGGGACTGAGACCAGGCTAGACAGGAGTGAGACTGGATGTGGGGCACTGGTGATTCAGAGAGGGTGTGCTGGAGAGGACCACCAGTACATCACCACACAGAAAGTGGGGGAGAACACACCTGGGGGTGGTAAGGGAGATACAGGCACTCTGGTACAAGCTACTCCAGTTACCAGGCAATTGGGAACCAACTCTGTTCCCTCTAAGAGGGCTGAAGGCTCAGCAGCTCAGCTGAAGTGCATTTACACCAATGCATGCAGCATGGGGAAAAAGAAGGAAGAGCTGGAAGCTGTTGTAGGGCGAGGAGCCTATGATGTCGTTGCCATGACGGACACGTGGTGGGATGACTCATATAACTGGAGTGCAGCTATGATGTGGTACAAACTCTTCAGGAGGGATAGGAAGGGAAGGAGAGGAGGCGGGGTAGCCCTCTTTGTAAGGGAGGACTTGGACAATGCTGAGATGGATCGTGGCGATGAGAAGATTGTGTGCCTGTGGGTTAGAATCAGAGGAGCCCCTATAGAAGGTGGATTTTGTGATGGGAGTCTGTTACAGGGCACCCAGCCAAGGACAAGCAGCTGATGAGCTCTTCTATAAACAGCTGGGGTTAATCTCCAGATCGATGCCTCTTGTTCTTGTGGGAGACTTCAATCTTCCTGATATCTGCTGATAGTACAATAGAGCAGAAAGGAAGCAGTCTAGGAGGTTCCTGGAGTGCCTGGAAGACAACTTCCTTGCACAGCTGGTGAATGAACCAACAAGGGAAGGTGCCCTCCTGGACCTGCTGTTTGTGAACAGAGAAGGCCTTGTGGGGGATGTGGCAGGAGGAGGATGCCTAGGACTAAGCGATCATGAGATGACAGGGTTTTCTGTTCTAGGTGATGTGACGAGGGTGGTTAGCAGAACAGTAGCATTAAATTTCCAGAGGGCAGACTCTGAACTCTTCAGAAGGCTGGTTGGCAAAGTCTCATGGGAGACAGTGCTTAAGGGCAAGGGAGCCCTTGAGGGCTGGGAGCTCTTCAGAAAGGAGATCCTAGCAGCTCAGGAGAAAGCCATCCCCATGTTCTGGGAAAAAAGCCGACGTGGGAAAAAGACAGCTTGGTTGAACAATGAGATCTTGAGTGATATCAAGAAGAGGAATGTTTATGGGCTCTGGAAGAGGGGACAGGCCTCTTGGGTGGACGACAGGAGGGAAGTGAGATTGTGTAGAGAAAAAATCAGAAGGGCTAAGGCTCAACTACAAACCAGATTGACAAAATCGGTGAAAGATAACAAAAAAATCTTTCTATAAATATATAAATAATAAAAGGAGGCCTAGGGAGACCATACAGTCCCTATTGGATGCAGAAGGAGCAACAGGGACAGGGGATGAGGAAAAGGCTGAGGTACTTCATGCCTTCTTTGCCTCAGTTATTAATTGTAAAGAAAGTTGTTCCCTCTTTGTACAAACCCAGGAGTGAGAGGAGCAATATGAGGCTCCCATGGTCCAAGACGAGGTGGTCAGAGCCTTGCTAGCCCGACTAGACACCCACAAGTGTATGGGGCCGGTTGGGATTCACGTGAGGGTATTGAAGGAGCTGGCAGATGTGCTGGCCAAACCCCTTTCCATCATCTGTGTGATTCTGTGTGATTCCACTGGACTGGAGGCTGATGTTGTGCCCATCTATAAGAAGGGTCACAGGGAGGATCCGGGGAACTCCAGGCCTGTCAGTCTGACCTCAGTGCCAGGGAAAGTCATGGAACAGGTGATCTTGAGTGCTATCATGAAGCATATGCAAGAGAACTGGGTGATGAGTCAACACAGGTTCACAAAAGGCAGGTCTTGCCAAACTAACCTGATCACCTTCTCTGACAAAGTCACTCAGCTGCTGGGTGAGGGAAAGGCTGTGGGTGTATCTTCCTGGACTTCAGTAAAGCCTTTGACACAGTTTCTCCTAGCATTCTGCTATGAAAATTGTCACCTCTGGCCTGGAAAAATGTACACTATCCTAGGTGGAAAACGGCCGGATAGCCGGGCCCAGAGTATGGTGGGAAATGAAGTTAACTCCAGCTGGAGGCCAATTATAGGTGCTGTTCCCCAGAGCTCTGTGCTGGGTCCAGCACTGTTCAATGTCTTTATCAATGAACTGGATGAAAGCATCGAATGCACCCTTAGCAATTTTGCAGGTGACACTAAGCTGGGTGGAATTGTGGATCTGCTGGAGGGTTGGGAGGCTCCAAAGGGATCTGAACAGGCTGGACCGCTGGGCAAGAATCCAATGGCATGAAGTTTAACAAGGCCAAATGCCGAGTCCTGTACTTGGGGCACAACAACCCTAAGCAGTTACAAACTAGGAGAAGTCTGTCTGGAAAGCTGCCTGGAGGAGAAAGTCCTGGGGATATTGGTTGACAGCTGACTGAACATGACCCAGCTGTGTGCCCAGGTGGCCAAGAAGGCCAATAGCATCTTGGCCTGTATCAGAAACGGCATGACCAGCAGGTCCAGGGTGGTTATTCTCCCTCTGTACTCGGCACTGGTGAGACCGCTCCTCGAGTACTGTGTTCAGTTCTGGGCCCCTCACCACAAGAAGGATGTTGAGGCTCTGGAGCGAGTCCAGAGAGGAGCAACAAGGCAGGTGAAGGGGCTGGAGAACAGGCCTTATAAGGAATGGCTGAAAGAGCTGGGGTTGTTTAGTCTGGAGAAGAGGAGGTTGAGAGGAGACCTCATTGCTCTCTACAACTACCTGAAAGGAGTTTGTAGAGAGGAGGGAGCCGGGCTCTTCTCCCAGGTGACAGGGGACAGGACAAGAGGAATTGGTGTCAAGCTCTGCCAGGGGAGGTTTAGGCGTTTGATGTCTCAGCATCCCAAGCGGTGGCAGGGCAGGAGCAAGGCCCTGGTTTGGGCCACTTCCTTGGGATGTCACTGGTGTCTGAGGAGGTCTCAGAAAAGGGTCAAGCTCCTGACCTGCACAGGGACATTGGATTTCTCTGGTACCCTCATACCCTGTCGGCTAGGATCATTGCCCTTGGATTCCACAGGGGATTGTGATGTCTCTTCTATCTGATAATGCCATGAGGCAGTAGCAGTGTCCTGGCTTTTGATGACCTTATGAAGTCAGAGGTGGCTGAGTGTGTGGAGGGAGAGGAATTTTGCCTGGGTGGACACTTTTTCAGTAACTCGTGGTTGAAAGCTCTTTGGGTATGAACAGACATCGGGTTTGAGCATCTGTTCCTCATGTCAATTTGGCTTGAGCAGCTGTCTGGGTGGGACAAGTGACCTGGCTTGTACAGGCATCTGTGAGGTCACAAGTAGCTGAGTAACTGACAGGACTGGAGAGCAGGGTGAGGTTCTCAGAGCTCCTTCTGATGTCCCTCATGGCTGAGTGAGGAATAGGTTTGGAGAAGGAGCCTGGCCTGAGATGGTGCTTGTGGTGTCACTGGTGGCCGTGTGGGTGATGGGGGTGAGAAGTCACTTCGGCTTATAGTGCTGGTTTGTTTTGGGTAGCGTTAACATTCTTCACAGAGAACAGAATGGGGCTGAGGTTTGGATTTGTACTGTTGATAACCCAGGGAGGTTTTCATTATTGCTGAGCAGGGCTTACACAGCATCAAGGTCTTTTCTGCTCCTCACACGGCTCCACCAGGGATTAGACTCAGAGTGCACAAGAAGCTGGGAAGGGACACTGCTGGAACAGCTGACCCTAACTGACCCAAGGGACTTTCTGTAACATAGGAGGCCACACTCTGTAATAAGTTTTGGGTCAAAAAGAAGATATTGAGGATGTTCAAAGTGATGGCATTTATCTTCCTAAGAAACTATTAATGTGGATGGAGCCTAGCTGTCCTGGAGATGCCTGAACAACTTCCTCCCTACTGGACACAGTGAATGAATCCCTTGATTTGCTTTCCTTGCAAGCACAGCTTTACTTTACCAATTAAAATGTTTTTGCCTCAACTCTTGTGTGTTGTCACTTTTCCCTTCCAATCCTCTCCCCACCTCACCATGGAGGAAAGAGTGACTGGCTGTGTGGAGCTGAGCTACTACTGGAGTAAAACCATGACAGTGCTTTCTGGTGCTCTACACGTGGCTCAAAGGGCTGAAAACGAGCCATCACAACAGCCAATAAATAAAGATGACAGGCTGGATGCATAATGAGTTACATTAAAATTGCCAGGAAGAGGAAGATGGGAAATTTATTTCTTGTGAAGAACATCGAGTTACCAGTTTCCACACTGCATCCTTGAGCTGCTGATTCCTAAAGCTATAGATGAGGGGGTTCAGTGCTGGAGGCACCACTGAGTACAGAAGTGAAACCACAAGGTTCAGAGATGGAGAAGAGATGGAGGGGGGCTTAAGATAGGCAATCATGCCAGTGGTGATAAACAGAGAGAACACAGCCAGGTGAGGGAGACATGTAGAAAAGGCTTTGTGCCGTCCCTGCTCAGCAGGGATCCTCAGCACAGCCCTGAAGATCTGCACATAGGACACCACAATGAAAACAAAACAGCCAAAAAATAAACCAGCAGTAAACACAACAACCCCAGCTTCTCTAAGGTAGGAGTGTGAGCAGGAGAGCTTGAGTATCTGGGGAACTTCACAAAAGAACTGGTCCACAGCATTGCCCTGGCAGAGGGGAAGGGAAAAGGTATTTGCCATGTTCAGCAGACCACAGAGAACCCCAGCGCCCCAGGCAGCTGCTGCCATGTGGACACAAGCTCTGCTGCCCAGGAGGGTCCTGTAGTGCAGGGGTTTGCAGATGGCAACGTAGCGGTCATAGGACATGATGGTGAGAAAAAAATACTCTGCACCAAAGAAGAAGAATACAAAGAAGACCTGGGCAGCACATCCTGCATAAGAAATGGCCCTGGTGTCTGAGAGGGAATTGGCCATGGATTTAGGGACAGTGGTGGAGATGGAGCCCAGGTCTAGGAGGGCGAGATTGAGGAGGAAGAAGCACATGGGGTTGTGGAGGTGGTGCTCCCAGGCGATGGTGGTGATGATGAGGCTGTTGCCCAGGAGGACAGCCAGGTAGATGCCCAGGAAGAGCCAGAAGTGCAAGAGCTGCAGCTCCCGAGTGTCTGCGAATGCCAGGAGGAGGAAGTGGGTGATGGAGCTGCTGTTGGACATCAGCTGCCTCTGGGCACGGGGCACTGTCACAGGAGGGAAAAGATGTAGACAAGTTAAGGCACTTCTCTGATCAAAATCAAAGCTATTTATCATTCCCCTCCCTTGCTGCACACACCCTGTCCCTTTTCTCACAGCCCTTCCTTCAGCTCCATGCCTGGAGCCCTGCCTGGTGCCAGCTGAATGTGCCAGAGGAGCAAGGCCTCTGCCCTGCTCTGCATCAGGGGGTCATGGGGACAGTGGGGACAGGGG
This sequence comes from Clamator glandarius, assembly GCA_033459285.1. Taxonomy (NCBI): domain Eukaryota; kingdom Metazoa; phylum Chordata; class Aves; order Cuculiformes; family Cuculidae; genus Clamator; species Clamator glandarius. The sequence continues at coordinate 188,605 of JAUNZM010000866.1, read as the reverse complement.
ACACTGCTGGAGTTCAGCTTTGTCCTTTGGAACTGCTCCTGGTGCGGAAGGGTCTGTCAGCATCTGCACTGGCAGTGACAGGGGACTGACAGGGGAGAAGGCAGGGTGAGTGTTTTGGGGGTTTTGGGCAGCTCCTTCTGCCAACATGGGCAGCATTCTTGGAGGTCAGAGACTCTCAGCATCTATGCTGCACTGAGGTAGAACAAAGGGAGTCCTGTGAAGCGACAGCATTGCCTGTGGCTCAGTGCAGAGAGAGGGGAGCTGCTCTGTCCCTCACTCTTGTTTCCAAGAGTCTCCCCTGGGCTTGAAACTTTCAAGTTAACCTAAAAAGCCATCAGGCACTGCTGAGATATGAAAACCTCACTGCTGAGTATTCAACGTTTCAGCCTTTCCTAAGGTGTCAGCCCCCACTTTCAGCCTAGGACGCACACGGCTCATTTAAAAAACCAACCGCATATTCTCTCTGGTAGCATCTCTGCACTATTCCAAGGGGCTTTCAGGTAACAAAAAGATGTGACAGGACAGGCTTGCATCCTGCAGGGAAGCTCACAGCTTGGGAGGAAACCTCCCAACCTAGTATCATAATGATGAAATATCACAGTAAGGGAGAGTCAGCTTATTCACTAGGGATTGACACACACTGCATTGACAACAGCCCCACAATGAGATGAAAGCTTAGACTCTCCATTCTCATGGACACACCTGCATGGGAGGAATCAGAAAATCAGTGCCTGACTCATTTGCTGCAACTCCCATCCCCAGAGAGCCTGGTAGCAAGAACAAAAGAACAATAGCAAGGACAGAGACAAAGGGAGAAACAGGGAGAAACAGAGTGAGGGTTTGGCTGTGAGAGGCCAGGACAGAGGCAGCCGGGCACACAGACAGTGTTCCCCTTCCGCAGCTCGCCCTCTCCCAGACACCAACCTTGCCGGTGCTCTGGAGAGGGCCCTGGAGCTGTGGCTGCAGAGGAGGGGGCTCAGCTTTGGAGCCCAGAGCCCTGAGGGCAGAGGATTTGCTGGGTGGGAGAGGAGGCAAGGGGGCTTGCTCAGAGGAAGTGTCTGCACAACAAGGGATCACACAGAGCTTTCTGTATTCTCCCTTCAACAACATCTCTCTTTTATGTTTCCTCTCACCGTCTGATCCTATCCCTTCTGTTGGAGATTTCTCTCACACAGTTGTTTCCCTGTCCCATTTCTTTTCTCTGTCAGTGCTCACAGACCCATCTGACCCTCTCTGCATCCCCCTGGCCCCACAAACCCCTGCCTACTTTCCGGGTAAATCTGGGCAAATGTTCTTGTGTATGAGCAGAAATGGACTGGACAGACTAAGCCTGATGGGTCCAGCAGAAGTGATTATGGTGCTGTCTATGGTCAGAGAAGCCCATCTGCAAACACTTTCGGAGGCTCCTATCAGACCTACTGACCACTCAAGGACACTGCTCAGGAGTTTCAGTGATTTCTTCAACCACGGGAGCCTCTTCTTTCCATTTTTCCCCTGAAATTCCCCAAGTGTGGGAAACTGAAAACACAGACTCTGCAAAGTTCCTTATCTTTAACATAAAACCTGCCCCAATATTCCCCTTTAAATGTCCTCTCAGAAATGTTCTGGGGTAATTTGGAGATATGAACAGCCCTAAATCACACATCACACTCTTGAAAGCAGAAAGACCCTCTCCTGCCAGGAGTTCCTTCTTCCTTCCACAGCTTCTCTCTGTCCCACCATGTGGAGTTCCCTGGGCAGGCTGAGCTCTGACACTCGTTATCTCTCCGCTGGAGAAACTGCAAGAGCCCTCCTGACAGATCCCACAGACTGGGGAAGTTCCACTGGTCTGGAGGCTGGCTGATGTTGGTACATATACAAGAAGGGTCACAGGGAGGATCCAGGGAACTACAGGCCTGTCAGTCTGACCTCAGTGCCAGGGAAAGTCATGGAACAGGTGATCTTGAGTGCGATCATGAAGCACGTGCAAGAAAACTGGGTGATCAGGCCCAGTCAACACGGGTTCACAAATGGCAGTTCATTCCAAAATAACCTGATCGTCATCTATGATAAAGTCACTCGGCTGCTGGACAAGGGAAAGGCTGTGGATGTATCTTCCTGGACTTCAGTAAAACATTTAACACGGTTTCTCACAGCATTCTGCTACAGAAACTGTCACCTCTGGCCTGGACAGGCGCACACACTCCTGGGTGGAAAACTGGTTGGATGGCCAGGCCCAGAGAGTGGTGGGAAATGGAGTTAACTCCAGCTGGAGGCCAAGTACAAGTGGTGTCCCCAGGGCTCAGTGCTTGGTCCAGCCCTCTTCAATGTCTTTATCAATGAACTGGATGAAGGCATCGAGTGCACCCTTAGCAAGTTTGCAGGTGATACTAAGCTGGATGGTAGTGTGGATCTGCTGGAGGGTCGGGAGGCTCCAAAGGGATCTGAACAGGCTGGACTGCTGGGCAGATTCCAACGGCATGAGGTTTACCAAGGCCAAATGCCAGTTCCTGCCCCTGGGGCACAACAACCCTGTGCAATTATACAGGCTAGGAGAAGTCTGTCTGGAGAGCTGCCAGGAGGAGAAAGTCCTGGGGATATTGGTTGACAGTGACTGAACATGAGCCAGCAGTGTGCCCAGGTGGCCAAGAAGGCCAATGGCATCTTGGCCTGTATCAGAAACGGCATGACCAGCAGGTCCAGGGAGGTTATTCTCCCTCTGTACTTGGCACTAGTGAGACCGCTCCTCAAGTACTGTGTTCAGTTCTGGGCCCCTCACCACAAGAAGGATGTTGAGGCTCCAGAGCAAGTCCAGAGATGAGCAACGAGGCTAGTGAAGGGGCCGGAGAACAGGCCTTATGAGGAATGGCTGAAAGAGCTGGGGGTGTTTAGTCTGGAGAAGAGGAGGCTGAGAGGAGACCTCATTGCTCTCTATAACTACCTGAGGGGAGGTTGTAGAGAGGAGAGTGCTGGCCTCTTCTCCCAAGTGACAGGGGACAGCAAAAAGGAAATGGCCTCAAGCTCCACCAGGGAACATTTAGGCTGGACATTAGGAAAAAAAAATTCACAGAAAGGGTCATTAGGTGCTGGAACAGGCTGCCCAGGGAGGTGGTGGATTCACCATCCCTGGAGGTGTCTAAGGCACTGGTGGACAAGGTGCTGAGGGGCATGGTTTAGTGTTTGATAGAAATGGTTAGAGCTGATAAATGGAGGCCATGATTGAAGGAGCCCAAAGGCACAGTGCAGGCAGCTGTGGTGCTGAGAAAAGCCTGGATATGCTGGATGAAGCAGAAAGACCAAGCCCTGACCCCTAGGCCCTGGGCAGGCAGATCTGGCTTTGGCTACAATGATTCCAATGTCATGAACATTCATGCTTGTGTCATCCACACGGCAAAATGAAATTTGCAGCAGTTATTGCATGTAATTCCAAACACAGACCTGTACAATTATGGGAGATGCCAAGGCTCTCACACAGCTCCATGCAGTTGCAGAAGAGTTGGGTCATAGATGGGTAGGTTCATAAAAGGGTTTGATCTTAGAGGAGTTACAGAAAACTTGAGTGTGAGAAGAATCAGGTGATAGTAGAGTTAGTCATAGAAGAGTAACAGAGGAGAGAAGTCATGGAAGTTTTATAGAAGTTTTGGGTTATAGAATTCTCAAAGCAGAACTGGGTTATAGACTATTCAGGTCATAAAAGGGTCATAGAATATTCAGGCCACGCAAGAGTCAAGTCATAGAAGTGTGAGTTATTTGGGTTTTAGAAGGGTTTATTCATAGAAGGATCACAAAAGGGGTGGTTCATAGAAGGACTGTGTCAGAGAAGAGTTGTAGAACAGGCAGGTAATGGAAGAATCTGGTCACAGAAAGTTCATAGAATAGTCAGGTCATAGAAAGTCGCATCATAGAACAGTCAGACAACAGTCAGGTCATGGAATGAAGTGCTGTGTCATAGAAGGCTTGAGTCATGGAAGGGCCTGGTCATGTAAGAGATAACTCACAGAAGAGTTAAGTTATAGATAAGTCTGGTCATAGAGGAATACTAGAAGAGTTGAGGTGAAGAAGGTTCATAGAAGTCTCATCTCACAGAATTTTTGGGTAATACAAGAGTCGAGTCATAGAATTGTAAGAGTTTATTTGGATAACAGAAGAGTTTGGTCAGAGAAGTGTCAGAGAAGAGTCAGGTCATAGAAGTGTCAGGTCATAAAATGGTGGGGTCATATATTATATGGGTCATATATTATTCAGATCATAGAAAACCACAGGAGGATCATAGAAGACTTGGGTAACAGAAGTCTTGACTCATAGAAGGCTCAGACTCTGGATGAGTCATATCATAAAGTAGTCATAGAAGAGTGGGGTGGTAGAAGAGATGGTTCATAAAAGGGATGGTTCATAGAAGGCTCATAGAAGAGTAGGGTTGTACACGGGATGTGTCATTGAAGTGTCGGGTCATAGAAGCACTAGGTCATAGAAGGGTCATGGAATTTTTGAGTCATAGAAGTCATAAAAACACAGCTGGCAGTTCATGTAAGAGTCAGATTGTACAGGAGTCAATTCACAGAAGGGTCAGTTAACAGCCGGTTTGGTTCATAGAACAGTTGGATGATAGAAGGGTCGGGTTTTAGAAGAGTCAAGTCATAGAAGTATCAAAGCATAGATGATTTGTGTCACAGGGGAGTAATAAAAGACTTGGGTCATAAAAAGTCAGTCATAGAAAAAACGAGAATACTCACATCATAGAAAGTCATAGAAACTCAAGTCACAAAAGGGTCAGATCATACAAGAGAGGGATCAAAGAAGAGTCAGTTTATAGATGAGTATAAGAGAGTTATAGAAGAATTCAGTCATAAAAGGTTCATAGAGATGTTGTGTCATAGAAGTCTCAGCCCATAAAAGATTTGGGTCATGGAAGATTTGAGTCATAGAAGCATGAGAATTTAGTCAGGAAAAGGAATGATTGGGTCATAGAAAGGTCTTAGTAGAGTTAGGTTGCAGAAGTGTTGGGTCATAGAAGAGTTGGGTCAAAAATAATTCAGGACATAGAGGAGTTTGGAAATAGAAGGATGATGAGACACAATCTCCCCTAGGGAAATCCAATTCTCTTCTCTTTCAGACATCTAGAAATAGAATCAGAGAGGAAAACGCCTTGGGCACAGGCTATAGCTCCCCTGCTCATCCATTGGCCACTTCTGAAAAGGGCAGGCAATGCCTGAGTGGTGCCAGTGGACAGAACGTTTTCTTAGTCTCCATGATCTTGTGAAGATGATGGAGAGTGGCCTCACTGTGACATCACCCTGCTCACTCATCGCCCTGGGACACTGCCTCTCCTGTCCGATAGACTGGGAAGGATCGTGTTTGCTCAGGGGATCCCTGACTTCATCCCCACCCATTGCTTGCCCATCTCCTCCAGAGTCCTGCCTTGAGCCACAGAGGCCTGGGAGACCTCGATGGAGAAGATAGAGACAAAGAGGACACAGGGAATCTCAGATCTGTCTACACCTGTTTACTTCCGATACCCACTGGGACTCACACAGGGTCTTTGTTTCTTCTTTAACTGTTCCTGAAGAGGCAAACACACAACATTTGGCCGTTGAATGGCCTTTCAAGTTCAGACTGAATTACAGTCTGGACCCTTGTGAATCATGGAGGATTCTGTCCTTGAAGACCATCTAACCTGAGCTCTGTGACCCAGCTCTGTCTCCCACAGGAACGGCTCACACTCCTGCTGCCTGTGGCCCTGGCTGAGGGAATTGCTGCTCATTGGGGCTGAAAGCCTCCACCTGTGGCACCAGGCAAGCTCATCCTTGCCATGAGGAAACCAAGTGTTCAAGACCCCATCAGCTGAAAGGCCTTGCTTGGAACAGAGACATGTCAAGTAGAGAAGAGAGTTGAGTGTCTTTCTAGTCCCAGGTCTAAAGAGCTAGGATTAATTAGCTAAATTCAGTCAGTGGAAAACATTCTCTATCTTGGAGAAATGAGATCACAGAATCACAGAATAACCAGTTTGGAAGAGACCCACAGGATCATTGAGTCCAACCATTCCTATCAAACACTAAACCATGCCCCTTAGCACCTCGTCCATCCATGCCTTAAACACCTCCAGGGAGGGTGAATCAACCACTTCCCTGGGTAGCCTGTTCCAGTGCCCAATGACCCTTTCTGTGAAAAATTTAGTTTAATAGGTGAAAGAAAAATGATAAAACCAACATAATCCAAACCCAAATCCAATGCAAATGCAATCACTTGCTACCTCCCTCAAGCAGGCTGATACCACACCAGTCTACCATGACCCGACAGCTTGAATGATAAAAATCTCCATCTTTCTTCTTATAAAATCATACAATCATAGAATCATCAGGTTAGAAAAGACCCATCAGATGATCAAGTCCAACTATTCCTATCAAACACTAAACCCTGCTCCTCAGCACCTCATCCATCTGTCTCTTAAACACTTCCAGGGAAATGACTCAACCACCTCCCTGGGCAGCCTGTTCCAGTGCCCAATGACCCTTTCCATGAAATTTTTTTCCCTAATGTTCAGCCTGAACCTCCCCTGGCAGAGCTTGAGGCCATTTCCTCTTGAGCTGTCCCCTGTCACTTGGGAGAAGAGCCCAGCTCCCTCCTCTCCACAACCTCCTTTCAGGTAGTTGTAGAGAGCAATGAGGTCTCCCCTCAGCCTCCTCCAGGCTAAACACCTCCAGCTATCTCAGCCATTCCTCATAAGGCTTGTTCTCCAGCCCCTTCACCAGCTTCGTTGCTCTTCTCTGGACTCGCTCTGGAGCCTCAACATCCTTCTTGTGGTGAGGGGCCCAGAACTGAACCTAGGATTCAAGGAGTGGTATCACCAGTGCTTAGTCCAGAGGGAAAATAACCTCCCTGGACCTGCTGGTCACACCATTTCTGACACAAGCGAAGAAGCCATAAGCCTCATGAGCCACCTGGGCCACTGCTGGCTCATGTTCAGTCACTGTCAACCAATATCCCCAGGACTTTCTCCTCCAGGCAGCTTTCCAGACAGACTTCTCCTAGTCTGTATCATTGCAGAGTCATTGTGCCCCAGGGGCAGGACCTGGCATTTGGCCTTGTTAAACTTTATGCCATTGTTCTCAACCCAGTAGTCCAGCCTGTTCAGATCCCTTTGGAGCCTCTCGACCCTCCAGCAGATCCACAATTCTACCCAGCTAACTGTCATCTGTAAACATACTTAAGGATCATTCAATTCCCTCATCCAGTTCATTGATAAAGACATTGAAGAGGGCTGGACCCAGCACTGAGCCCTGGGGACACCACTTGGAACTGGCCTCCAGCTGGAGTTAAATTTATTTCCCGGCACTCTCTGGGCCTGGCCATCCAAGCAGTTTTCCACCCAGGAGAGTGTGCGCCTGTCCAGGCCAGAGGTGACGTTTTCTGTAGCAGAATGCTGTGAGAAACTGTGTCAAAGGCTTTACTGAAGTCCAGGAAAATACATCCACAGCTCTTCCCTTATCCAATAGTTGAGTCACTTTATGATATGAGATATCAGGTTATTTTGGCATGAACTGCCATTTGTGAACCCGTGTTTACTGGGCCTGATCACCCGGTTCTCTTGCATGTGCTTCATGATAGCACTGAAGATGATGTGTTCCGTGACTTTCCCTGGCACTGAGGTCAGACTGAAAGGTGTCTGGTTTCCTGGATCCTTCCCTGCGACCCTTCTTGTAGATGAGCACAACATCAGTCCAGTGGAACTTCCCCAGTCTTCCAGGACAGCTGGAAGATGGTGGAAATGGGTTTGGGCAGCACCCCCACAAGCTCCTTCAATACTCTTTTGTGGATCCCATCCGGCCCCATAGACATAAGGGTGTCTAACTGGGCAAGCAACCTCTAACCTCCTCTTGGATCATGGGAGCCTCATTTTGCTCCTCTAGCTTCTGGGTTTGTACACAGAGGGAACAACTTCCTTTACAATTAATAACTGAGGCAAAGAAGGCATTGAGTATCTCAGCCTTTTCCTCATCCCCTGTCACTGTTGTTCCTTCTGCATCCAAAAGGGACTGTATGGTCTTCCTAGTCCTCATTTATTATTTATATATTCATAGAAAGATTTTTTGTTATCTTTCACTGACTTTGCCCTTCTGATTTCTAGTTGAGCCTTCTGATTTTTTCTCTACACAATCTCATTTCCCTCCTGTCGTCCACCCAAGAGGCCAGTCCCTTCTTCCAGAGCCCATAAACATTCCTCTTCTTCTTGATATCACTCAAGATCTCCCTGTTCAACTAAGCTGGCTTTTTCCCCTGCCGGCTTTTTTTCTGGAACATGGGGATGGCTTTCTCCTGAGCTGCTAGGATCTCCTTTTTGAAGAGCTCCCAGCCCTTGTAGGCTCCCTTGTCCTTAAGCACTGCCTCCCATGAGACTTTGCCAACCAGCCTTCTGAAGAGTTCAGAGTCTGCCCTCTGGAAATTTAATGCTACTGTCCTGCTAACCACCGTCTTCACTTCACCTAGAACAGAAAACCCTACCATCTCATGATCGCTTAGTCCAAGTTGTCCTCTTCCTGCCACATCCCCCACAAGGCCTTCTCTGTTCACAAACAGCAGGTCCAGGAGGGCACCTTCCCTTGTTGGTTCATTCACCAGCTGTGCGAGGAAGTTGTCTTCCAGGCACTCCAGGAACCTCCTAGACTGCTTCCTTTCTTGGCTACACAGCCAGGAGGGAGATCCCATAACACAGATGCCATGCACAGTGATCAGAACAATGGCAGGAGAAGAGAGGAATGGAGATTTTTATCGCTCAAGGTGATGAGTGGTGGTAGACTGGTTGGGTGTCAGTCTGCTTGAGGGAGGTGACACGTTATGTAAATTGCATTGGTTTTGGTTTCTATGTATATTGGTTTTTATCTTTTTTCTTTCACCTATTAAACTATTTTTAACTTGGTCCTCAAATGAAAATAACATCTTCATGGAGCAGCTTCATTGCCAGCTGATGACTGCCCGGAGGAGGTGGACATGGTCACCAGGATGCTTGCTTGTCCTCACTCAAAAGAGACTTCCATCAATCCCATGACCTTTCAAAAGGGATTTCACAAAGCAATATTGATCTTCTCCCAGAACTTCCTTAGCCTGGACAAGGGAAGACATTTGGGAGACCTAATAGAGGCCATCCTGTACATGAAGTGGGTCATCAAGAAAGGTGGCAAGTGACTTTTTCCAAGGGCATGGAATTATGGGATGACAGGGGGTGACTTTATGTTTTGGGTAGATTTAGATTAGATATTAAGAAGGAATTGTTGACAAAGAAGGTGGTGAGGCAGTGGCCCAGGTTATCCAGGAAAGCTGTGGCTTCCCCTTCCCTGGAGGTGTTCAAGGTCAGCTTGGACAGGGCCTTGAGCAGCCTGGTCCAGTGGGAGGTGTCCCTGCCCATTTCAAGGGGGTTGGAACTGCTTGGGCTTGAAGGATCACTGCTGAGAGGAGATTGAGGAAACATCTCAAGAAGTCAAAAGCAGATCTCAGAGTGCCTTGAAGTCTTAATTAGTCTCAGTGAGTATGATCCCTGAAAAAAGCCTCCCCATGGACTCGTTAGGACTGATAATGGAGGCTATGATTGCAGGTAGGCAAAGGCACTGTGCAGGCAATTGTGATGCTGAGAAAAGCCTGGGTATGCTTGGTGAAGCAGAAAGGCCAAGCCCTGACCCCCAGCCCAGGCCAGGCAGATTTATCTTTGGCTACAATGACACTTGTGCCATGAAAATTCTGACATTGCCCAATCAAATTGGGATCAATTATTCCATTTAATTCCAAAAACACGCCTATAGAGTTACAAGAGATGGCAAGTCTCTTGCACAGTTCCATGGAGTTATAGAAGACTTGGGTCATAGAAGGGTAAGGTCTTAGAAGAGTGACAGAAAACTTGGGTGTGAGAAGAGTCAGGTGATAGAAGCGTTTAGTTATAGAGGAGTAACAGAGGAGTGAAGTCATAGAAGGTTTATAGAAGTGTTGGGTCATAGAATTCTCATAGCAAAATTGGGTCATAGATGATTCAGGTCATAAAAGGGTCAGAGAATTCAGTATGAAAATACTGAATGCCACATACCACAGAATACTGGTATGTGGAAGAGTCAAGTCATAGAGTTGACAATTTATTTGGGATTCAGAAGGGTATATTCATAGAAGGGTCATAAATGGGTTGGTTCACAGAACAGTTGGATCATAGAAGAGTTGTAGAACAGTCAGATCATGGAAGAATCTGGTCACAGAAGGTTCATGGAAGAGTCGAGTCATGGAAAGAAGCATCACAGAACATTCAGACAACAGTCAGGACATAGAATGAAGAGTTGTGTCATAGAAGACTCGAGTTACTGAAGAGTCTAGTTATATAAGAGATGGATCATAGCAGAGTTGCATTATAGGTGAGTCAGGCCTTTGAGGAATAATAGAAGAGTCCAGTTCTAGAAGGCTCATAGAAGTCTTAGGTCACAGAATTTTTGGGTAATAGAAGTGCCAAGTAACAAAGACATGAGAGAGATTTGGATAATAGAAGGGTTTGTTGAGAGGAGGTCATCCAAGCGACATTTCATAGAAGTCTCAGGTCATAAAATGGTGGGGTCATAGATTATTGCTGTCATAGAAGCATCAGAAAGTCATAGAAGGATCATAGAAGAATTGAGTCATAGGAGCCTTGATTCATAGAAGGCTCAGGTTTTAGAAGAGTTGGGTCATAGAGGAGTCACAGACAAGTGGGGTGGTAGAAGAGTTGGTTCATATAAGAAGAGATGCATCATAGAAGGTTCATAGAAGAGTAGAGTCATAGAAAGAGTGTGTCATTGAAGTGTCAGATCATAGAAGCTCTAGGTCATAGAAAGGTCACAGAATTGCTGGGTCATAGAAGTCTTAAGTCATAAAAGAGGCACCTGGTGGCTCATATGTGTGTTAGGTCATACAGGAATGGCATCATAGAAGGGGCAGTTAATAGTAGGTTTGGTTCATACAATAGGTGAGTGATAGAAGTGTCACACTTTAGAAGAGCTGGGGCATAGCTGATTTGTGTCACACTTTAGAAGCATCAGGGCATAGCTGATTTGTGTCACAGAACAGACATAGAAGAATTGGACCACAGAATATCATGTCATAGTAGAGTCAGGGAATACTCAAGTCATAGAAGGTCATAGAAGGCTTGAGTCACAGGAGGCTCTGATCATTTAAGAGGCAGGTCAAGGAAGAATTGGGTTATAGATGTGTCTGATCATAGAGGAGTAGCACAAGAATTCAGTTGTAAAAAGTTGAAAGAGGTGTCGGATCATAAAAGTCTCAGACCATACAAGATTTGAGACATAGAAGGGTCATAAAATGGAAGAATCGAATCATAGGAGTGTGAGAGTTTAGTCAGGAAAAGGAAGGGCTGGATCATAAACAGGTCTCAGAAGACTCAGATCATGGAAGTGTTGGGTCATAGAAGAATTGGGTTATAAATTATTCAAGTGACAGGAACTGGGTCACAGAAGGGTGGGGTCATAGAAGAGTCATAGAGGAGACTTGTCACAGAAAGTAAAAGATGGGTCAGAAAAGAGTTGTGTCATAAAAGGCTTGGGTCATTTAAGACAAGTTACTGAATTATCTGGTTATTGAAGTCTCCTAGAGCAGTTGAGTCACAAAAATACTGCATCATAGAAGTGTTGGTCACAGAAGTGTCATGTCAGAAAAGGGACACAGAAGTATCAGGATGCAGAAGACGAGAGTCATAAAAGAGTTATAGAAGGGTCATATATGCATCAGATCATAGAAAAGTCATTAGAGTAGGGACATCATAGATGGTTCAGCTCATAAGACTTAGAATCATAGAATCATAGAATAAACAGGTGGGAAGAGACCCACCAAATCATTGAGTCCAACCATTCCTATCAAACACGAAACCATGCCCCTGAGGACCTTGTCCACCTATGCCTTAAACACCTCAAGGGAAGGTGACTCAACCACCTCCCTGGGCAGCCTGTTCCAGTGCCCAATGACCCTTTCCATGAAAATTTTTTTCCAAATGTCCAGCCTAAATCTCCCCTGGTTGAACTTGAGGCCGTTCCCTCTCCTCCTGTCCCCTGTCCCTTGGGAGAAGAGCGCAGCTCCCTCCTCTCCACAACCTCCTTTCAGGTAGTTGTAGAGAGCAATGAGGTCTCCCCTCAGCCTCCTCCTCTCCAGTCAAAACAATCCCAGTTCTCTGAGCCGCTCCTCATAAGGCCTGTTCTCCAGCCCCTTCACCAGCTTCGTTGCTCTTCTCTAGATCCACTCCAGAGCCTCAACATCATTCTTGTGATGAGGGGTCAAGAACTGAACACAGGATTCAAAGAGTGGTATCACCAGTGCAGAATTCAGAGGAAGAATAACCTCTCTGGAACTGCTGGTCACACCATTTCTGATACAAGCCAAGAAGCCATTGGTCTCATGAGCCATATGGGCACACTGCTGACTCATGTTCAGTCACTGTCAACCAACACCCCCAGGACTTTCTCCTCCAGGCAGCTTTCCAGACAGACTTCTCCCAGTCTGTAGCTGCACGGAGTTGTTGTGCCCCAAGTGCAGGACCTGGCATTCGGCCTTGTTAAACCTCATGCCATTGTTCTCAACCCAGTGGTCCAGCCTGTTCAGATCCCTTTGGAGCCTCCCGACCCTCCAGCAGATCCACACTTCCACCCAGCTTAGTGTCATCGCAAGCAAACTTGCTAAGGGTGCACTCGATGCCTTCATCCAGGTCACTGATAAAAACGTTGAACAGGGCTGGACCCAGCACTGAGCCCTGGGGAACCCCACTTGTACCTGGCCTCCAGCTGGAGTTAACTCCATTTCCCACCACTCTCTGGGCCCGGCCATCCAACCAGTTTTCCACCTAGGAGCGTGTGCGCCTGTCCAGGCCGGAGGTGACAGTTTTCATAGCAGAATGCTGTGAGAAACTGTGTCAAAGGTTTTACTGAAGTCCAGGAAAATACATCCACAGCCTTTCCCTCATCCAGCAGCCGAGTCACTTTGTCATAAAAGGCTATCAGGTTAGTTTGGCAAGACCTGCTTTTTGTAAATCCTTGTAGACTGGGCCTGATCATCCGGTTCTCTTGAATGTGCTTCATGATCGCACTCAAGTTCACCTGTTCCATGACTTTCTCTGGCACTGAGGTGAGACTGACAGGCCTGCAGTTCCCTGGATCCTCCCAGCGACTCTTCTTGTAGATGGGCACAACATCAGCCTCCAGTCCAGTGGAACTTCCCCAGTCTTCCAGGACTGTTGGAAGATGAGGGAAAGGGGTTTGGCCAGCAAATCCACCAGCTCCTTCAATACCCTTGGTTGAATCCCATCCAGTCCCATAGACATGTGTGTGTCTAGTTGGACTAGCAAGGCTCTGACCACCTCCTGTTGGACCATGGGAGCCTCAATTTGATCCTCTGAATCCTAGGTTTGTACACAGAGGGAACAACTTTCATTGCAATTAAAGACTGAGGCAAAGAAGGCATGAAGTACCTCAGCCTTTTCCTCATCCCCTGTCACCGTTGTTCCTTCTGTATCCAATAGGGACTTTATGGTCTTCCTAGTCCTTGTTTATTATTTATAGTTCTCCTTTTATTGTTAATATATTTATAGAAAGATTTTTTGTTATCTTTCAGAGACTTTGCCAATCTGATTACTAGTTGGGCCTTAGCCCTCCTGATTTTTTCTCTACACAATCTCCTGTAGTCCAGATCAGGCCCAATCAACGTGGGTTCATGAAAGGCAGGCGTTGCCAAACAAACCTGATTGCCTCAAGCTCTGCCAGGGGAGGTTTAGGCTGGTTGTTAGGAAAAATATTTCACAGAAAGGGTCATTGGGCACTGGAACAGGCTGCCCAGGGAGGGGGTTAAGTCACCTTCCCTGGAGGTGTTTAAGGGATGGGTGGATGAGGTGCTGAGGTACATGGTTTAGTGTTTGATAGGAATGGTTGACTCGATGATCCGGTGGGCCTCTTCCAACCTGGTTATTCTGTGATTCTATGATATTAGCCTTGCTATAATCCTTTGTGAATGAGGAATTAAAAACTGGCAAAACATTAATGCTCTTAGCAAGATTGGGGAAAGAATGATGGACCCCTTAGAAACTTGCCCCTTCATTTTGAATCCCAATCCAAATCCAAACCTTAATGATTACTAACCCACACCTAGCCCTGACCCTACCCCATCTTCCCCGGCAAACAGCACCAGCGGGACCCCTTCAGTAATTTCATAGCATTCCAATGTTACCATGGTAATAACATCAGATAAAAACTAAATATGGTTTTAGAGGCAGCACAGCTATGGTTGATAAGAGTCCGTCTATCACCATGTTAAACCACGTAAGGACTGGGAGCATAAGGAGCTACCCACTGATTCCTCCTGTTCTGGAGACACCACTCTGTGCCACCCGAGTCAGACTTTAGAGGTTTATAGGAAAGGTTGGACTTGATGATCCTGGGGGTCTTTTCAAACTTAGTGATTCTGTGATTCTGTGAAAAGGAAAATGTAGCCTGACAGAACAATGCACACACACAACCTGTATGAATACTGGTGTTTTCATCTCTGTACCTCTTTCTAGGAAATGTTCTTGAGAAAATCTTCACAAGTTCTAATCCACAAGGCACTGCCCTGAGGAGATCCCCTTGCTCTATGGAAAGGCTGTTTTGGAGGCAGCTCTGTCCCACAAGTGCCCGCTGCCGGTCCCTGCCTGCGGGCACAGCACTGCCACGCAGCAGGGCTGTGACCAATCTCAGAACCCTCAGGCCTTACAACAAGACAAGGGGTGAGGAGGAGAGTGTGGAAGTGGAGAGAGAACAGCTCTGGGAGATGACGTGTCGGTGTCTGGCAGTGCTGCCATGCTGGGTCTCTTTTCCCCTTCACCCATGCCCACAGGAACTGTTACTGCAGCTCCAAAAAGGCCTTGGGGGAAACAAAAGTCATTGAATATCCCTTTATTTTGTTGAAACACATAGACAGCAGAGCTCCTCATTCACACAGCCAACAAGCAAGAAAAGAGAAGAGGACAGTGAATTAAAAACAGGAAGACGAGAATATTGCAAATGAAAAAACAGCAACACCACCAATAAATGCAGAAGCCTGCCGTGAGATGAATGATAACTGCTATGCAGAAGGTGATGAGCAGTTCATTGCTTCAAAGAACCATCCAGTTATCAGTTTCCTCACTGCATCCTTGATCTGCTGGTTCCTCAATCTGTAGATGAGGGGGTTCAGTGCTGGAGGCACCACTGCATGTAAAACTGACACCACAGGATCTAGGGATGGAGAGGAGATGGAGAGGGGCTTCAGGCAGGCAAATGCTCCAGTGCCGACAAACAGGGAGACCACGGCCAGGTGAGGGAGGCAGCTGGAAAAGGTTTTGTGCCGTCCATGCTCTGAGGGGATCCTCAGCACAGCCCTGAAGATCTGCACATAGGACACCACAATGAAAACAAAACAGGCCAATGCTACAAAGACACTGACCACAAGAAGCCCGGCTTCCCTGTGGTAGGAGTGTGAGCAGGAGACCTTGAGGATGTGGGGGATTTCACAGAAGAACTGTTCCACAGCATTGCCCTGGCAGAGGGGCAGGGAAAATGTATGGGCTGTGTGCAGCAAAGCATCGAGAAACCCAGCGCCCCAGGCAGCTGCTGCCATGTGGACACAAGCTCTGGTGCCCAGGAGGGTCCCGTAGTGCAGGGGTTTGCAGATGGCAACGTAGCCATTATAAGACATGACAGTGAGAATACAAAACGCTGTTGTAATGAAAAAGACAAACAGAAACAATTGTGCAGCACAACCTGTGTAAGAGATGGCCCTGGTGTCCCAGAGGGAATTGGCCTTGGATTTGGGGATAGTGGTAGAGATGCAGCTGAAGTCTAGGAAGGAGAAGTTGAGGAGGAAGACTCCTCAACATCTGGTCATAGGCGATTGTGGTGATGATGAAACTGTTGCCCAGGAGAGCAGCCAGGTATATGTTCAGGAAGACTGAGGAGTGCAAGAACTGCAGCTCCCATGTGTCTGCAAATGCCAGGAGGAGGAACTGGGTGATGGAGGTACTGTTGGACATCAGCTCCCTGGGGGCATAGGGCACTGTCACAGGAGAAAAGGATAGTGAGAAGTTAGGGGAGATGTATCTGAACAAAATCAAAGCTATTTCGACACTGCACACTCCTCACTGCTTATTTATTTCTATGAGATTTTCATCCAGCTCCATGCCTGGAGCCCTGCCTGACATTGGCTGAATGTACCAGGAGGAGCAGGGCCTCTGCCCGTTGGCTGTGAGGAGTCAGCCTTGCTCTGCAGCAGGGGGTCATGGGGACAGTGGGGACAGTCCTGGTGTTCTAATTTTCCAGTTAAAACTACACCTAATGCGAAAGGGCTCCTAAGTATCTGCACTCCCAGTGCTAAGAAACCACAGTTCCCAAAGAGCTTGAAAGGGAGGATTTTTTTACAGCTCTCTCCTGTCTGAGCTGGAGATCTTCATGGATGTCAGAAACTCTCCCTATTTCTGTTGCATTCACAGACAGAAAAACTCCTGTGAGCTAAAAGCATTGCCTGTGGCTCAGTGCAGAGGGAGGGGAGCTGCTCTCTTCTTTGCTCTTGACCCCAGCTGCTCTGGGCTTCCACCTTTCTGAGATGGAGGGGGATCACATTCCCGTGTTACCCTTAAAAGCCACCAGACCCCTCTGATGATGGGTCCACCTCACACCACTCAATGTCTCGCCCTTTCCTAAAATCTCAGTCCCACACTTTCAGCCCAGGACACACATGGCTCATTTCACAAACCCAACAGCATTGCCTTGGCTGTAGTGTCTCTGTACTTCTCCATGGTCATACGGGTAACACCAAGTTGTGCTACACGTTTATATTCTGCAGGAAAGCTCACAGCTTGGAAAAAAAACCTCATGGAACTATTCGAGCATCCTCAGGCAATGACACAGATCTCTCTGCCCACAGCCCATGACGAAAGCTTGGACACTGCACTCCCACAGACACACCTGCATGGGAGGAATCACAAGGTCATTGCCTGGCTTGATTGCTGCAACTCCTAACCCCAGAGATCCTGGCAGCAAGAACAAGAGAACAGCAGCAAGAACACAGGCAAACAGAGAAGCCAATGAAAAATCTGGTCCAGCTGAGAGAGGCCAGGGCAGACGCAGCCAGGCACTTGGGACAATGTTACCCTAACTCAGTTCTGCTCACCTCCTCCCAAACATAAACATTGCTGCACTGTTGCTCTCAATCCCTGTGCTCTGGAGAGGAAAATGGACTCATGATTAGAGAGCTGCACTATGGCTCTTCTGAAACTCTGGCTGCAGTGGAGGGCATTCAGTCTTGGAGCCAAAGCTGAGGGGAGAGACTTTGTTGTGTGGGAGGGGAGGCAAGGGGGCTTGCTCAGAAAGAGGGTCTGTGTTGGATGCAGTCATATAGGGGTTTCTGTATTTGCTCTTCCACAACACCTCTTTTTTATGTTTCCTCACATTCTCTGATCTTATCCCTTCTGCCCGGGGATTTTCATCACTAGAGGTGTTTCCCTATCCCATGTGTTCTACCTGTCATTGCTCACAGACCCCATCTGACCCTCTGCATCCCCCTAGCCCTACACAAACCTGCCTGTTTGCTGGGTAAAGCTGGGCACAGATTGTTGTTTATAAGCAGAAAAGGACAGGACAGACTGAGCCTGATGGGTCCAGCAGAGGTGATGCCGGTGCTGTCCATGGGCAAAGGAGTACAAGGAGAGACATTTGGAACCTCCAATCAGACCTATTGACCACTCAAGGATACAGCTGAGGAGCCTCAGTGATTTGTTCAAGAACGAGAGCCTCTTTTTCCATTTCTCCCCTGAAATTCCCCAAGTGCAGAGAACTGAAAACACAGACTCAGTAGAGTTCCTTATATTTAACATACTCCCTGCCCTCCCTAATCTTCCTCTTAAAATATCCCAGGTGATTTGGAACTGTAAGGAGCCCTGACTCACACAGAACTCTCTTGAAAGCAGAAAGTCCCCATAGGGTCCCACCACAGGGAGTTCCCCAGGCAGGCTGAATACTGACAGTGTTTTTTCTCTCTTCTGGTGAAAATGGAAGAGCCCTCCTGACACATACCATAGGCTGTGGCAGTGCCAGATTTAGGATACCCCTCCAGGAACCACACCTGCATTGTCCTGCACCCAGAGACTCACCTTGAGAAGGGCTGTGAAGAACTGTCTCCAAATGAAGCCTCCTCTCTCTTCCCACTCCACCCAGCCGTTCCCTTCTCTCTGCTCCCTCCTCTCCCCTTGCTGCCTGCAGGCAGTGCCCTCACCCCTGCTGGGCTTGGCAGAGGAGCTGCTCCTGGCCACACCTGGCCCTTTTATGAACTCCTGTCTCATTATGAGCTCCCTCCCTGCCAGGAGCCCAGCCCAGCTCAGCAGCTGAGAAGCAGCCCAAGGCAACGCTTTCTCTACCCACCCTGGGCTCCCTCGAGGTGTCCCTGGGGCTCCAGGAGAGCCTGCTGAGAAATAGGCTGAAGCTATCTCTGATGTTCCCTCCCTCAGCTGGAGAGAGAAACTTCTGTCCTGCATTGTCATTGCTCCTGTTAGAAAAATATCTGGGCATGAGATTCATTTTTTTTCCCCCATCATCAGACAGGACCCCAGGAAGGTGAAAGGGAATGATCTCATTTCTCCAAGCTGTTCCATTGAGAGAATTCAGGCTTTATATCCCTGGTCTTTAGACCTGGGGCTTGGAGACACTTTGTTCTCTCTGTCCCAGCCATGTCTCTGCTTCCAGCAAAGCTTTTGCACACATGGGGTCTTGGATGATTGGTCGCATGTTTCCTCATGGCAGGGATGAGCTTGCCAGATTCCACAGCTGCAGGGCTTCAGCCTCAGTGGGCAGCAATGCCCTCAGCCAGGGACACAGGCAGGAGCAGCTGGAGCCGTTCCTGTGGGAGACAGAGCTGGGACATGGTCACAGAGATCAGGACAGATGGGATTCAAGGACAGCATCCTCCAAGCAAGGTTCAAGACTGTGATTCATTCTCAATATTAAAGGCCATTCAAGAGCCCCATGATGAGTATTTGCTTTTTAAGGAACAGCAAATGGCACTATGTGGGCAGTGCTGAATTTAGGAAGAGCAGGTGCAGACAGATCTGATATTCCCTGTGTCCTCTTCACTTCTATCTTCCCCATCAAGGTCTCCCAGGCCTCTATGACTCGGGGCAGGACTCTGGAGCAGATCAGCCACTAGTGGGTGGGGATGAAGTCAGGGATCACTTGAGCAAACCCAGTCCTTCCCAGTCTGTGGTTCAGGAGGGGCAGTGTCCCAGGGAGCTGAGAAAGCAGGGCGATGTCCCAGTGAGGCCTCTCTCCATCATCTTCACAAGCTCATGGAGACTAAGGAAGCGCCCTGACCACTGGCACCACTCCCACATCACCTGTCCTTTTTAGAAATGACCAGTGAATGAGCAGGGGAGCTAAAGCCTGTGCCCAAGATGTTTTCCTCTTAAGTCCTATTTCTGGATGTCTGAAAGAGAAGGGATTGGATTTCCCTGGGGCAGATTGTTTCTCATCATACTTCTATGATCAAACTCCTCTATGACCTGCATTATTTTTGACCCAACTCTTCTATGACCCAACACTTCTGCAACCTAACTCTACTAAGACCTTTCTATGACCCAATCATTCCTTTTCCTGACTAAATTCTCATGCTTCTATGACTCGACTCTTCCATGACTCAAGTCTTTTATGGCCTGAGACTGCTGTGACACAACACCTCTAAGAACCTTTTATGAGTGAATTCTGACTCATCTATAAACTGACTATTCTTTGATCCCTCTCTTGTATGATCTGACCCTTTTGTGATGTGAGCCTTCTATGACTTTCTATGATGTGAGTATTCTCTTTTCTTCTATGATATGACTTTTTATGACCCAAGTCTTCTGACTCTCCAATGACACAAATCATCTATGCCCTGATGCTTCTATGACTTGACTGTTCTAAATACCGACCCTTCTATCATCCAACTATTCTATGAACCAAACCTACTATTAACTGACCCTTTTATGACCTGACTCCTGTACGACCTGACTGTTATATGAGCAATCAGCTGTGTTTTTATGACTTCTATGACCCTTCTATGACCTTGTGCTTCTATGATCCGACACTTCAATGACACAGCCCTTGTACAACCCTATTCTTCAATGAGCCTTCTATGACCCATGTCTTCTAAGCACCAACTCTTCTACCACCCTGCTCGTCTATGACTCCTTCATGATCTGACTCATCTAGAGTCTGAGCCTTCTAAAATCAAGCCTTCTATGACCCAGTTCTTCTATGATCCTCCTGTGGCTTTCTATGACCTGACTCCACTAGGACCTGAATAATATATGACCCAACTGTTTTATGACCTGACACTTCTATGACCTGACTCTTCGATGACCCTTCTATGACTATACTCTTCAGTTATCCAAATAAACTCACCTGCTTCTTTGACTTGATTCTTCTGTTACGGGAAACTTCTGTCACTTGAGAATTCTATGAACCTTTTGTGACTGAACACTTCTATTATTCCTCTATGACCAGACTCATCTATAACTCAACTCTTCTGTGACCCATCTCTTATATGATCAGTTCCTTCCATAACTCGAACCTTCTGTGACACAGCACTTCATTCCATGACCTGACTGTTGTCTGACTGTTCTATGATGCGATTTTCCATGACATGACTATTCTATGAACTTCCTGTGACCAGATTCTTCCATTACCTGCCTGTTCTACAACTCTTCTATGACACAATCCTTCTATGAACCACCTCTTTTGTGATCCTTCTATGAATAAACCCTTCTAAAACCCAAATAACTCACACTTTTATGACTCGACTCTAGCGTGGCCTGAATGTTCTATGACCCTTTAATGATCTTAATAGTCTATAACCCAGTTCTGCTTTGAGAATTCTATAATCCAAAACTTCTATAAAACTGCTATGACTGCACTCCTGTTACTCCTCTATGACTAAACTCTTCTATCACCTGACTCTTCTCAAACACAAGTTTTCTGTAACTCCTCAAAGACCCAACACTTTTATGAACCTACCCATCTATGACCCAGCTCTTCTGCAACTTCATGGAGCTGTGTGAGAGCCTTGGAATGTCCCGTAATTGTACAGGTCTGTGTTTGGAATTACATGCTGCAAATTTCATTTTGCCATGTGGATGACACAAGCATGAATGTTCATGACACCAAAATCATTGTAGACAAAGCTAAATCTGCCTGCCCAGGGCCTGGGGATCAGGTCTTGGTCTTTCCACTTCATTCAGCAAACCCAGGCTTTTCTCAGCACCACAGCTGCCTGCACTGTGCCTTTGGGCTCCTTCAATCATGGCCTCCAATTATTGGCTCTAAGGAGTCCCTAGGGACAATTTGTTAGTAACAATACTCACTGAGACCAATTAATACTTCAAGTTACTCTGAGTTCTGCTTTTAACTTCTTGAGAGCTTTTTTTCAATCTCCTCTCTGTAGCTGACGTTCAAAAACTCATCGGCGAATGCACGCTGGGTCTCATTAAAGTACAGAGAGCCTTAACAAGCTCTTTATCTTCCTGGAGAATTCTTCAGGTCTTCAAGCCTTGCACAGCTCCTTGGAGTCATTCCCTAGTGTGGTTTAAGATAAAGATTTCTAAGTACAACTAAGAAAAATATGTTTTAGTTTAAGTTTATATTCCATACTTTTCAGGTTTGGGTTGGAAGGGACTTTAAAGCCCATCGGCTTCCAAACCCCTTGCCCTGAGCAGGGACACCTCCCACTGGACCAGGCTGCTCAAGTTCCCATCCGAGCTGGCCTTGAACACCTACAGGGAGGGGGCATCCACAGCTTTCCTGGGAAACCTGGGCCACAGCCTCACCACCTTCTTTCTGAGCAATTTCTAAATCTTCCCCCTTCCAATTTAAATCTATTACCCCTCATCTTATCACTCCATGCCCTCGTAACAAGTCCCTCCTGAGCTTTCTTGGTGACCCACTTCATATACAAGATGGCTGCTATGAGGACTCCCCGAATCCTTTTATTCTCCAGACTGAGGATGTTCCAGGAGAAGATCAGTATTTCTTTGGAAAATCTCTTATGAAAGGGTTTGAGATTGGTGGAGATCTCTCGTGAGTGAGGGCAAGCAAGCATCCCAGTGCTAATCTACCACCATCCATCACCTTGATTGATAAAAATCTCCTTCTTTCTTCTTCTGCAAAGTTTTTATCACTGAGTATGTCATCTATGCTATGGGATCTCCCTCTGCTCAGCCGGGGTCAGCTCTCCTACCTGTGTCCCCCTGACAACTTCTTGCCCACCCCCAGCCCCTCACAGGGAAGGAGCAGAGGGAGCAGCTCTTGACACTGGGCAAAGGAGACAATCGCTGCCCTCACTCTTCTGGCATCAGGACGATGCCACAGGACCCAGTGAGTCTCACATTTCAAAAGGGAATTAGAGAAACTGGAGAGGCCCTGGAGGAGGTCTGCCAGGATGGAGTTAGGGGCCCACAGCATGAGGTGCGACCTCCCTACCTGCAGCAGGAGGGGAGGGTTAAGGAAAACCCAGAGCTTGGGAATGGGGGGAAGTCACACTTTTGGGTCCCAAAGCCTCATTTTTGGGGTATAATCCCTGATTTTTTTTTTCCGAGCCTCCCTTGATGAACTTCAAAAACTCATTTTTAGTCCAAAATCACCATTTCTAAGGCCCAAAGTCTGGTGGTTTTTATGTCCACAGCCTCAGTTTCAGAGACAAAAGCCTCTAAAAGGGTTCAAACCTCTTTTTCAGCCCTCAAAGCATCATTTTCAGGGAACAAAGCCTCATTTTATTATCAAGTCCATGATTGTGAGGGCTCAAATCGTCATTTTGAGCCTCTCCAGTCCCATTATGAGGGCACAAAACCTTAGTGTTTGTTACCACATCATCACTTTAGAGAATAAAGCCTGATGTCAGGGCTCAAAGCTTCAGTTTTGATTTCAAAGAACCATTTGTGGGACCCAAACCCTTCTTTTGAGGGTCCAGACTCATGGAAAGGATCCAGTCCCCTCTTTTATAGATGAACCCTCAAATGGAGCACTCAAAGACCTGCATTCAGGACCAGAGCTTCATTTCTTGGGGCCACAGAGGGGGCTCTTCCTTGCACTGTCAAAAGACTCATATGTAGCCCGTCACCCATCCCTTTAGTTGCCAAAGTCTCATGTTTTGGAATGAGATCCTCAATTCTAGGATTCTAACTTGTTTTTTCAGACCCATAGTTTTTTAGGACCAACAGTTACATTTTAAGAGTCTAAGCTCTCTCTCTCTCTCTCTTTTTTTTTTTTTTTTTTTTATCTAATGACTCCTGTTTAGAGCCTCATTTCTATGGCGCAAAGTCTCAATTTGAATTTCCAGTGCCTCAGTTTTAGAGGCTAAACCCTTATTTATAGGTTCCAAAAGCTCAATTTTATCTTCCAAAGCCTCTTTCAAGGAACAAAGCCTCATATTTAGAATTATCGACAATTTTTCAGTGCCTCTCCAGGTGTTGCAGTAGGGGTGTGACACATTGCAGAGGGTGTGAGGAGCAGAGCCCAGCCCTGCAGGTGCAGGAGAGAGGAGGCCGGTGGGTGCCCTTGGTGGCAGGGACAGACTGGGAAGGTGCCCCAGGGCACTAGTCTCTGCCGTTTCCAGCTCCAGCACTGGCCACTCCACACAATCGATGGGTGAGCTTTGCTCTCTGGTGACCAGTGATAGGAAATGGAAATGGGCTGAGACTGAATCAGGGGAAATTCACATTGGACATCAGGAAATGGCTCTTCACTGAGAGGGTGGCCGGTCACTGGAAAAGTCTTCCCAGGGAAGTGGTGATGGCACCAAGCTTGTCAGAGTTCAAGGAATGACTGGATGATGCTCTTGGTCATAAGGTTTGGCTTTAAGTAGTCTAGTGGATGGGGTGTGATGATCCTTATAGACCCCTTCCCACTCAAGATATTCTATGATTCTGTCTTCAAGGTAAAGACTAATCCAAGAATGGAGTTTGCTTCTGTGTAATTTTTTTATTTATTGGGAACTGGGGAGATTATGGGATCCAAGATCAACTTCTGGATAGACTGCAAATCTAAGACCTGCTCTGGGAGGGATCCAAACCCTTTGTGTGTCACATGGAGATGTTTTTTCACTGACACAGATAACCAGACATACAGAAACCCATGATGGGGCTGGGAAGGTGAGGAGCAATGTTGTCCGTGTAGTGGTGGACCTCCAGGCCATTGCTTTCCCCACATATCCACACCTCCTTAAGAGACACCCTGAAGTGATAACAGTTTGAGGATTCTATTGTCAGTTCCTCAAAGTTCTCTCCCTGTACCGCCCCTTTACCTACACTCTTGGAACTCCCCTAATAAAGTGTTTGAATGTTCAGGACTGGATGGAAATGATGGAAGTGACACGGCTCTGTCAGTCTTCTCTGACAGCTGCAGTCCCAGGCAAACCCCTCAGACACTCCAGGGCCTCTAGAGGTTTGCACTGGCTGCTGATGGTCAGAGCATGGAGCTCGATCTGAAAACATAAGAACTGCTTTCAATGCCTAAGCAGATATCTCAAACTGCTCTTTTCATCAGCTGAAATGCTTCCAAACTTCCAATAAAATATCCATGGAATTTCAATGCTGCCAAAAGATGAATTTTCAGAAGGTGTTTGATTTGTGGGAGAAGCAGCATTGCCCTTGCCCTGTGCTTGCATTGCCAGCTCTCTCTGGTACACTGTGCATTTCATCTCCCTCGCCTTCCAGGGTTTTCCATATGCAATTGTCCCAATTCTTCTTCTTCCTCTTCTTTAAGGTATGTTCGATGACTTCCTTTCCCAACGACCCCCAAGCCTCTCTGATTGCTCTGGCACTTACATCGTGTAAGGGTGATGTAGCAGACAGGAACACTCACAATGAGCTTGTCCAAGGGAGCCGAGACGAATCCTTGGTATTCAAACCTGGGGCAGTGAGGTTTGTTCCTGGAATTACACACAGAAATCATAGAATCATAGAATAACCAGGTTGGAAGAGACCCACCGGATCATCGAGTCCAACCAGTCCTATCAAACACTAAACCATGTCCCTCAGCACCTCGTCCACTTGTGCCTTAAACTCCTCCAGGGAAGGTGAATCAACCACCTCCCTGGGCAGCCTCTGCCAGTGCCCAATGACTCTTTCTATGAAAATTGTTTTCCTAATGTCCAGCCTAAATCTCCCCTGGTGGAGCTTGAGGTCATTCCCTCTCGTCCTGTCCCCTGTAACTTGGGAGAAGAGGCCAACATCCTCCTCTCTACAATCTCCCCTCAGGTAGTTAGAGAGAGCAATGAGGTCTCCTCTCAGTCTCCTCTTCTCCAGGCTAAACACCCCCAGCTCTCTCAACCGCTCCTCATAAGGCCTGTTCTCCAGCCCCTTCACAAGCTTCATTGCACTTCTTCCCAGAGCTGCATTCAGGCACTTACTCTTGGGATGTCATTCTCAACTCGAAGTGACCTTGAGACACTTTCTGTCCCACAGGCCTTCATGGAAACTCAAGGAAGGGCTGTTTGTGTTCACTTGGGTTCCTCTCACTTCATGCACATGAAGTACATTCTCCCATCTCACCTGTAGGGTGAGAACATAGGCACTGACCTCCGCATTCTGCGTCCTTCCTGGGAGGGACAAAGAACCTCTGCAAGTTGGGGTGAGAAGGCAGTGCTGGGAATGGTGGTTTTGAGGGGCTACTCCAGGTTGGTTGCCCGGGGGCAGATCCCACAGGGGCTTCAGTGCACATGGGCACAGACCAGACCCTGCTCTGCTGGTCCTCGAGATCTCACAGGAGGCTGTGCTGTGGAAGGAACCTGCAGCCTCCGTAGATCCACCAAACCCCCACTGTTTATATTTACACTGCTGTCTTCAGCTGTGGACAATGTTCTTGGGCTTGTCCTTGAGGGAGACCCTAAAAGAAGCCCTAAGCCTTCAGCACTGCCCTAAGGAAATCCCTTTGGTTAATGTAAAGGCTGTTCTGAGGCAGCTCTGTCCCACAAGTGCCCAGTGCCTGTCCCTGCCTGCGGGCACAGCTCTGCCACGCAGCACGGCTGGGACCAAGCTCAGAGGCCTCAGGCCTTACCGCAAGGCAAAGGGTGAGGAGGAGAGTGTGGAAGTGGAGAGAGAACAAGCTCTGGGAGATCAAGCGCTGGTGCCTGGCAGTGCTGCCGTGTTGGGATTCATTCCCTATGCCCACAGGAACTGTTACTGCAGCTCCAAAAAGGCTTTGGATGAAGGGTCCCCCCTATAAATAAAGGTGCTACAGGTCCCTTTATCTTGTTCAAGCACACAGGGATCACAGGTGATCATTTACACAGACACTTGATCAGAAAAGACAAGCAGACACTGAGTGAGAGAGAGGATGAGAATATTATTGAAATTTTTCAAATACCACCAAAACCAAAGAATACAGAAGGCAGAGTGGGCCTGCAGTGAGTTACATTACATCTGCTATTCAGAAGCCTGGCAGTTTATTGCTTCAGAGAACCATCCAGTTATCAGTTTCCACACAGAATCTTTGAGATGCTGGTTCCTCAAGCTGTAGATGAGGGGGTTCAGTGCTGGAGGCACAATCGCATACAGAATTGACACCATCAGATCCAGGGATGAGGAGGAAACAGAAGGAGGCTTCAGGTTAGCAAACATGCCAGTGCTGACAAATAGGGAGACCACAGCCAGGTGAGGGAGGCACATGGAAAAGGCTTTGTGCTGTCCCTGCTCCGAGGGGATCCTCAGCACAGCCCTGAAGATCTGCACATAGGACACCACAATGAAAATAAAACAGCCAAAACCTAAACAGGCACTAATACCAAGAGGCCCAACCTCCCTGAGGTAGGAGTGAGAGCAGGAGAGCTTGAGGATGTGGGGGATTTCACAGAAGAACTGGTCCACAGCATTGCCCTGGCAGAGGGGCAGGGAGAATGTATTGGCCGTGTGCAGCAGAGCATAGAGAAACCCAGCGCCCCAGGCAGCTGCTGCCATGTGGACACAAGCTCTGGTGCCCAGGAGGGTCCCATAGTGCAGGGGTTTGCAGATGGCAACATAGCGGTCATAGGACATGATGGTAAGAAGAGAATATTCTGCTGAAATGAAAAAGAGAAACATAAAGACCTGAGCAACACATCCTGAGTAGGAGATGAATCTGGTGTCCCAGAGGGAATTGGCCATGGATTTGAGGACAGTGGTGGAGATGGTTCCCAGGTCGAGGAGGGCAAGGTTAAGGAGGAAGAAGTACACGGGGATGTGGAGGTGATGGTCACAGGCGATGGTGGTGATGATGATGCAGTTGCCCAGGAGGGCAGCCAGGTAGATGCTCAGGAAGAGCCAGAAATGCAAGAGCTGCAGCTCTCGTGTGTCTGCGAATGCCAGGAGGAGGAACTGGGTGATGGAGCTGCTGTTGGACATCTGCTGCTTCTGGGCACAGGGCACTTTCCAAGAGGGAAAAGAAAGAGACAAGTTAGGGGACAATTCTCTGACAAAAATCAAAGCTCTTTCTCACAGAACCACTCCCAAACTGCCTGTTTCAAGGAGGTCCCTTTCACAAGCTCTGGTTGCTCCTCTCTGAGGTTGCTCCATGGAGCAGGAGGCTGTGATATGGGCTCTGCAGGAGCTAGTCCTTCCCTACAGCAACAGAGAATGGAACACAAGGTGATCTCAGGATGAATCCACTCCTGATATCAAAGAGCTTTCCAACACTGTCCCTCCACATTCACCCAATTGCAGAGCAGAGTTGAAGGGATTTTGTTTTGTTACTTCTGTTAGGGTTGCCCCAACAATGCTCAGGATGATTTTGATGCAGAAACTCCTGCTTTTCCACTGCCCTCCAAGTGAAATCTCCTGTGTCCTAAAAGACAAACAGACTGTCCATGCTGAGTGAGCACAGCTGGTCTGTCTATTTGCCCTGGTCGCAGCTGCCCCGTGCTGGAGGACTTTTTCACTCAGATGTCCCTCCAAAAGAAGCTGTCACTGCTGGGAGCAGAGGAATCCAGTTCCCTAGTGTAGATCTCCAAATACCCTCACCTTGTCCTTCCTGAGGGGGTTCTCAGGTCTCCCCTCCCAGCCAGGGACACGGAGGGCTCATTGGTGCTGCCCCCACACAGACGATGAGCAGCACTTCCATGGCCTTAATGTGAGGCGTCTTCTCCACAGGACTGCCAGATGACACAGAGACACCATGGGAAAGCTGTGTCCTTATGGAGGGCAGCCTGAAGCCCAGCAGAATTTATAAGGGAAAGAGTCAGATGTCCTAAATCTGGGATGTCCTGAAAAGAGAATCCTGAAAAGCTCATTTGCTATATCCTGAACCTGCCAATTAGGAGAGGGATTGGACTCTTTACTCCCTGCATGGCAGGACCCACAGGACTAGTGTCTGAACTGCAGCTTAACCCGAACCCCATCCCAGAAGGTCCATTGAAAAGAACCTGAAACAAAGGCAGGAGAGGAAAGAGGCACTGCTGCCGATGGAGCCAGCAAGGACAAATAGTTGAGGTGGGGTGGCAGATCCTTCTCCATCCCTGCTCATGTCTCTGCTGTCTGGAGATCATCCCAGCTGGGGTCTCTTTGTCTGTCCCTGGATCTCCTCCCCGTCTGTGCTCACAGAGCCCTTCCCACCAACTGTGTGCTCAGCCCTGCCCTGCAGACCCCTCCTGGCAGTGGGGCCCTGCCCAGGGCCATTTCTGGGTGTGCAGGGGCTGAGGAGCAGCTCAGACAGATCCTAACTGGAACTGGAGTACCAGTGCTGTTCAAGAACCAAGAAAGAAATTCCCATCCTCACTGCTCCCCCCACCCATCACCAGGAATGGAAACCTGAAAGCACAGATTCCATCACTTCCAGGTAGATGCTGTCCTAAAGTCATTCTACAAACAGACCCTCTGCAATTGCCATAGGTGTGACCTGGAGCTGTGAGCAGCCCTGACACACACAGCACCCTCTCAACAGCAGGAGGACCCTGCCTTGCCCTGCTGGGGTCGCTCCTTCCCCCAACAGGAGTGCAGGGATCTTCCTGGAAGGGAGCTGAAGGACAGACCAGGGCACCCCTGGCTGCACTCACAACCCTCACACCCAGTCCTTTGGTGGTGCAGTGGAGAATCCTTGCTCCGGAGCACTGTCCCACTCCTCTTCACTAGAGAAACTCAGATTCCTCCTCATCGATTCCAGAAGCTGTGGCACATCTTCCCAGGAACTGTGACTGCACTGCCCTGCACCCAGAGACTTACTGTATTTGTGACTGGGATGATTTCTCCCGGAGTGAACAGTCAGCTCTGCTCCCGCTCCAGATTGCTGTCTTCCTCAGTTATCCCTCCTCTCTGCCTGCAGGCAGTGCCCTCAGCCCTGCTGGGTTTGGTAGAGTTGCTGCTCCTGGCCACACCTGGATCTTTGAACAACTGCCTTCTCGTTATCAGCTCACTCTGTTCCAGGAGCCCAGCCCAGCTCAGCAGCAGAGGAGCAGCTCAAGACAGCACTTTCTCTGTCCCCTCTGGGCTCCCTCGAGGTGTCCCTGGGGCTCCAGGGGAACCTGCTGAGAAGCAGGCTGAAGCCATTCCTGATGTTCCCTCCCTCTGCTGGGAAGAGAAACTTCTTTCATGCAGTGTCATTGCTCTTATTATAAAAATACCTGTGCATGGAAATCGATATTTTTGTCCCATCGTTAGTCAGGACAGCAGGAAGGTAACAGGGAATGATCTCATTTCATCAAACTGGGGGGATCTGTTATATTGATTGAATTTACGTATTTCATCCTGGGTCTTAAGACCCAGGGCTAGAAAGACATTCAGCTCCCTTCTGTCCCAGCCATGTCTCTGCTCTCAGCAAAGCTTTTGCACACATGGGGTCTTAGAAACTTGGTCCAAGGTTTCCTCATGGCAGGGATGACTTTGCCTGGTGCCACAGCTGCAGGGCTTCAACCTCAATGGGCAGCAATGCCCTCAGCCAGGGGCACAGGCAGGAGGAGCTGGAGCTGTTCCTGTGGGAGACAGAGCTGAGACATGGTCACAGAGCTCAGGGCACATGGTCTTCAAGGACAGCATCCTCCAAGCAAGGGTCCAGCACAAGATGAGTGTGCAAGAGCACAATGATGAGTGTTTGATTTTTCAGGACCAGTAAAGGGCACTGTGTGGGCAGTGCTGAATTTAGGAAGACCAGATGCAGACAGATCTGAAATTGTGTCCTCTTTGCCTCTGTCTTCCCCATCAAGGTCTCCTAGGCCTTTGTGACTCGGGGCAGGACTCTGGAGGGGATCATACAGCAGTGGGTGGGGATCAAGTCAGGGATCACTTGAGCAAACCCAATCCCTCCCAGTCTGTGGGACAGGAGGGGCAGCATCCCAGGGAGCTGAGTGAGGAGGACAATGTCACATTAGGCCACTCTCCATCATCTTCACAAGGCCATGGAGATGGGGTGAACTCTCTGACTCCTGGCACCACGCCCACATTACATGTCCTTTTCAGAAATAGACAGTGGAAGAGCAGGGGATCTAAAGGCTTTGCCCAGATGTTGTCTCCTCGGATTCCATTTTTGGATATTTGAAAGTGAAGTGGACTGGAATTCCCTTGGGCAGATTGGGTCTCACCATTCTTCTATGAACCAGCTCCTCTATGATCTGAATAATTGTTGACTCAACTCTTCTATGATTCAACGCTTCTATGACCTGACCCTTCTGAGACCTTTCTATGACCTGTTCCTTCCTTTTCCTGACTAAATTCTCATTCTTCTATGACTCAGCTATACCATGACCCAAATCTATTGTCACCCTTCTTATCACCCAAATCTTTTATCGCCTGAGACTTCTGTGACCTGGCAAATCTATGAGCCTTTTAGGACCGAACTATTCAATTATTTCTCCATGATACGACTCACCCATAACCTTACCTACTCTTATATGTTCAGACCCTTCTGTGACATGAGCCTTCTATGAGCTTCTATGGCTTGACTATCCTCTGACTCTTCTATGATTTGACTTTCTATGACCCAAGTTTTAAGATTCTTCTGTGACACAAATCATCTATGCCTGACACTTCTATAACCCAACTCTTCTAAAACCCGATCTTTCAATGACCCAACTGTTCTATGAACCAATCCTGCTATTAACTGACCCTGCAATGACCTGAATCCTGTATGACCTGACTTTTATATGAGCCGTCACCATTTTTGTGACTTCTATGACCCAACAATTCTTCAACCCTTCTATGACCTAATGCTTTTATTACTCGACATTTCAATGACACAACCCTTCTACACCCCTACTCTTCTATGACCTTTTCGATGAAGCAACTCTTCTACTACCTCCATCTTCCATGACTTATCTTTGATCTGACTCATCTAGGGTCTGAGCCTTCTATGAATCAAGCCTTCTATGACCCTGTTCGTCTATCATCCTTATATGGCCTGACTCCTTATGATCAAAATTATCTGTGACCCAACCATTTTATGATTTGACATTTCCATGACCTGACACTTCTCTGGCCCTTCTCTGACAGCACTTTTCTATTATCCAAATAAACTCTCATGTTTCTGTGACTTGACACTTAAATACCCAAAAATTTTGTGACCAAAGACTTCCATGAACTTTCTACAATTCAACTCTTCCACTATTCTTCTAAGACCAGACTCATCTATAACTCAACTCTTCCGTGACCCACTTCTTATGTAACCAGGCCCTTCCATGACTCGAGCCTTCTATGACACAACATTTCATCCTATCACCTGACTGCTGTCTGACTGTGCTATGATGCAAATTTCCATGACCTGACTCTTCTGTGAACCTCCTGTGACCAGATTCTTTCATGACCTGACATTTTTACGATTCTTCTATGAACCAGCCCTTCTCTGAATGATCCATATTGTGACCCTTCTATGACCAAACCTTTCTAAAATCTAAATAAACTCACACTACTATGACCCAACTACTCCATGATCTGAATATTCTGTGACCTTTTTATGACCTGAGTCATCTATGACCCAGTTCTGCCATGAGAATTCTATGACCCAGCACTTTTATAAACCGTCTATGGCTGCACTTCTCTGTTACTCCTCTATTACTCAACTCTTCCATCACCTGACACTTCTCACACACAAGTTTTCTCTCACTCTTCTATGATCCAAAACTTTTATGACCTTACACATCTATGAGCAAACTCTTCTACAACTCCATGAACTGTGTGAGAGCCTTGGAATCTCCCATAACTACACTGGCCTCTAGTTGGAATTACATGGAATAACTGCTCCCACTTGGATTCAGCACTGTGGGAATGTTCGGTACATTTCGAAGACAAGGCTGAAGTGCTCAATGCCTACTTTGCCTCAGTCTTTAACAGTAAGGAAAATTGTTCCCTCTGTGCACAACCCCAAGGGCTAGAAGAGAAGTATGAGAATCACAAGGTCCAAGAGGAGGTGGTTAGAGACTTGCTTGCCCAGCTGGATGCCCACAAGTCTATGGGGCCGGATGGAGTCCATCCAAGAGTTTTGAGGGAACTGGCGGATGTGTTGGCCAAACCCCTTTCCATCATCTTCCAGCAGTCCTGGATGACTGGGGAGGTTCCGCTGGACTGGAGGCTGGCTGATGTCCTGCCCATCTATAAGAAGGGGCGCAGGGGGGATCCGGGGAACTACAGGCCTGTCAGCCTGACCTCGGTACCGGGGAAAGTCATGGAGCAGGTGATCTTGAGTGCGATCATGAAGCACTTGCAAGAGAACTGGGTGATCAGGCCCAGTTAACACGGGTTCATGAAAGGCAGGTCTTGCCAGAGTAACCTGATCACCTTCTGTGGCCAAATGACTTGCCTTCTGGACGAGGGAAAAGCTGTGGATGTATCTTCCTGGACTTCAGTAAAGCCTTTGACACAGTTTCTCCCAGCATTCTGCTTCGGAAACTGTCACCTCTGGCCTGGACGGGCGCACACTCTCCTGGGTGAAAAACTGGTTGAATGACCGGGCCCAGAGGGTGGTGGTAAACGAAGTTAAATCCAGCTGGAGGCCAGTGACAAGTGGGGTTCCCCAGGGCTCAGTCCTGGGTCCAGTTCTGTTTAATGTCTTTATCAACGACCTGGATGAAGGCATTGAGTCCTCCCTTAGCAAGTTTGCAGATGACACCAAGCTGGGAGGAAGTGTGGATCTGCTGGAGGGTCGGGAGGCTCTGCAAAGGGACCTGAACAGACTGGACTGCTGGGCTGAGACCAACGGCATGAGGTTTAACAAGGCCAAATGCCGGGTCCTGCACTTGGGACACAACAACCCTAAGCAGAGGTACAAACTAGGAGAAGCCTGGCTGGAAAGCTGCCAGGAGGAGAAGGACCTGGGGGTGTTGGTTGACAACCGACTGAACATGGGCCAGCAGTGTGCCCAGGTGGCCAAAAAGGCCAATGGCATCCTGGCTTGTATCAGGAACGGCGTGACCAGCAGGTCCAGGGAGGTTATTCTCCCCCTGTACTCAGCACTGGTGAGACCGCACCTCAAGCACTGTGTTCAGTTCTGGGCCCCTCACCACAAGAGGGATCTTGAGGCGCTGGAGCGAGTCCAGAGAAGGGCGACAAAGCTGGTGAAGGGGCTGGAGAACAAATCTTATGAGGAGCGACTGAGAGAGCTGGGGTTGTTCAGCCTGGAGAAGAGGAGGCTGAGGGGAGAGCTTATTACTCTCTACAACTACCTGAATGGCGGTTGTGGAGAGGAGGGAGCTGGCCTCTTCTCCCAAATGACAGGGGACAGGACGAGAGGGAATGGCCTCAAGCTCTGCCAGGGGAGATTTAGGCTTGAGATTAGGAAGAAATTCTTCACGGAGAGGGTGGTTAGGCATTGGAACGGTCTGCCCAGGGAGGTGGTTGAGTCACCGTCCCTGGAGGTGTTTAAGGTTAGGGTAGATGAGGTGCTTAGGAGCATGATTTAGGGATTGGTGGGAATGGTTGGACTCGACGATCCAGTGGGTCTCTTCCAACCTGGTCGTTCTGTGATTCTGTGTGATTCTGTGTTTTTAGGGCACAATACCTGAAGTCAAGGCTCAAGGACTCAGTTTCAGTTTCAAAGCAGCAATTGTAGGACCCAAACCCTCCTTTTAAAGCTTCAGGCTCCAGCCTCTCATGTAAAGGATCCAAACCTCTCTTTTACACCCTGAAACTTCCACTGGAGCTTCCAAAGCACTGCAGTAAGGACCAGAGCTTCTTTTCTTGGGGCCGCAGAGGAACCAAGAGGTTCTCCTCCCTTGCAGGGTCATAGGAGTCATTTGTAGTACTGCACCCATCCTTATAGTACCCAAAGTCTAACATTATGGGATGAAATCCTCAGTTCCAGGGTTCCAACCTGTTTTTTAGGACCCATAGAACTTTTAGAATCCTCAGTTACATTTTGAGTGTCCAAGCTGCCATTTATTTGTGTCTAAACAGACATTTTAAGAGCCTGATTTTTAAGGACCAAAGTCTGATTTTGACTGATACATCAGCCAGTTTGTTACACCACATGCCATGATCCCAGATCCGTGCACTCCTGAATCTTGTTCCTGAGTCCAGCTCTCTCCTGCTGCTGAGTCCAGCCCAGGAACTTCCCTCCATGCCTACTCTGAAGCATCAGTAGTGACGGGGTCACCAAGGCAGGCCAATTACATATTTGCATATATTTACCATTTCCTTATTAATAATATATTTGTTACTATTATTGTTGTTTCATTAATGCTGTTTTAATTTTAGTTTCTAACTCACAAGTCATCTTCATCTCTCATTTCCCTTTCCCCGGGCAGGAAGGGAACTAGGACCCACAACTGCTTGCATTCAGCTGCAAATCAAGCTGGACCATGACGAGCTGGAAGAGGCTCTCTTTGACCTCCAAACTGCTCTCTGCATTCCTCTTCTCTGCAGGGCTGTTATCCCATGGGATTCATCCAATCAGGTTCCAGGGCTCCTGACCTGCCCCCTGTTAACTGGTAACCAGCACCTTTTATCCCCTCTTCTTTCTCTTTTCCCATGCCTGTTCCTCCACAAACCACCTTGATCCCAGCCTTTCCCTGCCTTTGGCCCTTTCCTGGACATCCCCTGGCAGATCTTGCACAGTTCCCAAATGCACTTCCTGGTTTTCCACCATGAGTCCCAGACCTGGAGGCAGAAACCTCATCCTCAGTTGGCAACATCAACCTGGGAGGCTCCCGCTGACCCACTTGGTGAATCTCTCAAACAGAGACATTGGAACTTTCTTTGAATTAATATTTTACTTTCTGCTTTTTGAATTCTTTCTTTTCTTTTCACTTGGCAACTCATGTCCTAGAAATTGTGATGCTTTCTTCTTATGGGACTGTTGGGAACCAGGTCAGATTAAAACACTTACGAGATTCCTACAGGTCGTTGCAGCCCTGTGGAGAAGGGGTTAGGAAGATTAGAATCAAGGAATCATAGGATGGTTTGAGTGGGAAGGGACCTAAACGATCACCCAGTTCAAACACCTCTACTATGGATGGGGACATCATTCAGGTTGCTCAGAGTTCCTTATCTTGGACATTTCCAGAGTTGGTGCATCCACAACTTCTCTAGACAACCTGTGCCAGTGTCTTGCCATTTCCATCTTAACCTGTTTTTCCCTTGGATCCAATCTAAATCTCCCCTCTTCCAGTTTAAAGCCATTGTCACTTCTCCTGCCAGTTCTGCCTAGGTAAAAAGTTTCACTCTGTCTTTCTTGGCCTGTGACTACTATGAGTTAACTGCAAACACTCTGGAGGGTGCCCAGAGATCTCCCAAGATGGGGTTTGGAGGCCTCAAGAACATGGCCAGTGGTTCCTGGGCTTAGTGATGTGGAGACTGCGGACATTTTAGAGGCTGCCTGAGAATAATTGAAGGGCAGTTCCAAGGGTGGTGGGACTTTTCCTCATAGTGGAAAAAGACATGTGAAAGAAATAGTGCCACAAAGTGTAGCTGGGGAGGTCCAGGCTGGACATGAGAGGAAAGAAATGTCACTCCAAGGGCAGTGCTTTGCTGCCACATGTCACCCAGAAGGAGTCTGGATCAGCCCAGGGCTTTGTGTCTCAAGGAAGAGTCAAGGAGGACAGAGAGATAACAGAAAAGGAAGGAGACAGCAAGGTGAGGCAGCTGGGGAGATGGCTACAGCCTGCAGGGCAAGAGGCAAGGCTGATGCAACACTGTGGGACAATTGGTGGTGGAGACGACAGACGCATGTGGAAAAGATGAAAGCTCCCTAACAGAGTAGCCTTTTTGTGGCTTTGGGGATGGTTGTCTCTGACATGGATTCCTATGAGGAAATGACAAATCTTTCCAGCACTGGGGCCTCATTGCCTCCTTGTCTATACCTAGAAGCCTGGGAGGTGTTGTACCATAGTCCTGCCCTCAGTATTGCCCATCTCAACATCCCACTATCTGCCCATGAGCCTTGAGGAATGAGTGAGAGACAAGACCTCCCTTCCTGGGGGCTGAGGGTCAGGACTGTACATTTGGTTAATGAAGTCAGGGCTTGGCCCTTTGGATTAATGAATGAAATCCAGGCTGACTCAGCATCAGAGACACCTTTACCTTGCTCTTCCCAGCCTGTCATCACTGCCTCCAGTTTTCTCTTCTAACTGGGCCCTGGAGATGATTTCTCAGCAGTGCCCTCAGTGGGACCCATTAACAAGAAACTTTGGAGTCTGAATCTGACTTTGAGCCCTTGAGAGGTTTGTTCCACTTCCTTTCAGGGCTGAAGTTCATGGACTTGGCATCGAAGTCACTAAAGGGATCAATAAAATGCCCTGGCTACTCCTCTGCTGCTGAGCTGGGCTGGGCT
This sequence comes from Clamator glandarius, assembly GCA_033459285.1. Taxonomy (NCBI): domain Eukaryota; kingdom Metazoa; phylum Chordata; class Aves; order Cuculiformes; family Cuculidae; genus Clamator; species Clamator glandarius. The sequence continues at coordinate 151,877 of JAUNZM010000866.1, read as the reverse complement.
CTTGGGACTGAGGGAGCTCCTGGAAACCTAGCAGCACTGCAAAGAGTGAGCTCTGGCCAGGAGCAGCTTCTCTGCAAAGACAGCAGGAAGAAGGGTGCTCCCGGGGTTTCTCCAAGAGATGAGCAAGGCAGAGAGAGTTTAAAGGTGGTCAGGAGGATGACTGGAAGCTGACTGGAGGAGAAATCTTCCCAGTCTCGGACACGGTAAGTGTGGGCACAAGGCAATGCAGGAGTAGATCCTGGCAGCATCTCTTAAAGCTGGCCCAGCCCCAGCTCATGGGATCTGCGATGAGAGGGCTCTTGTGAGGCAGTTTGGAATGGCTGTAAAGTCAGGGGGTGCACTCAGAAAAGCACCTTGAAAGCAGGGACCCTACACTCCAGGCTCTGAGTGCCAGAGCAGGGACTCTGCCACCTGCCCAGGGAACTCCCCAGGGTGCTGTAGGGAGTAGCTGGGGAAGGGGAAAAAAGATCTCCTGGCTGGAGAATTCATTTGGCTTTTGACAGCGTCCTGTGTGGGTCAGGGCTGCTCACAGCTCCATGTCATCCCAGGATATTTCTGAAAGGAAATTTCTATTTGAAAATCAATGCAAGGATCATGTTACTGATGAGCTTTCCTGAGTTTGTGTTTTCATTTTCCTACTCTTGGAGAATTTGGGGGGAGAATGGGAAAAAGAGGCTCTCATACTTGAAGAAATCACTGAAACTCCTGAGCTGAACTGCACGGTTGATGTCTGGGAGAGGGTGAGCACAGCTGGGAAATGGAAATGCTGCCTGCATGCCCAGCTGTGTCTGCCCTGGCCTCTTGCAGCCAGACCCTCACTCCCTTTCTCCCTTTTTCTCCTCTTGTCTCTGTTCTTGCTGCTATTCTCTTCTTCTCCTTGCCAGGCTCTCTGAGGATGGGAGTTCCAGCTGCAGACTCACCCTCTGACCTGGTGGCTCTTTTCCTTCTGTTGTGTCCAGGGGAACCTGTGTCCCGGCTTTGCTCTGAGCTGTGAGGCTGTGGGCAATGAGAGTCAGTGGGGCTGGGGAAGGAGCTGAAGCTCCAGTAATCAAATGCTACCAGTTGGCTCTCCTTGAGGTATGTTTCCAAGCTCTGAGTTTCCATCCAGGATGCTAACATTTCCTATCCAATCTTTGTGTCCTGTGGAGAAGCCCACCGATGCTGTAAGAGAGAAAATGCTGTTCCGTTTGTGAAATGAGCCATTTGTGTCCTGGGCTGAAAGTGGGTGCAGAGACCTTAGGAAAGGATGATGCATTCAGTGGTGTGAGGTGGGTCCTTCTGCTCTAATCAGGGCCTGGTTGCTTTTCAGGGTACCATGGAACTCTGAACCCCTCCATCTCAGAAAGGTGCAAGTCCAGGACAGCTGGGAACAAGACCAGGAGCAGTTCCAGAGGACAAAGCTGAAACCCAGCAGTGTCCCCTGTCCCCAACATCCCCATGACCCCCTGCTGCAGAGCAGGGCTGACTCCTCCCAGGCAGTGGGCAGAGGCTCTTCTCCCTCCAGCGCATTCAACCAGCACCAAGCAGGGCTCCAGGCATGGAGCTGGAGAAAGGGCTGCGAGAACAGGGACAGGGTGTTTGCAGCAGGTGACGTGAATGAGAAATGCCTTTGATTTTGTACAGAGAAGACTCCCCTAACTTGTCTCTGTCTTTTCCACCTGTAACAGTGCCCCGTGTCCAAAGGCAGCAGATGCCCAACAGCAGCTCCATCACCCAGTTCCTCCTCCTGGCATTCGCAGACACTCGGGAGCTGCAGCTCCTGCACTTCTGGCTCTTCCTGGGAATCTACCTGGCTGCCCTCCTGGGCAACGGCCTCATCATAATCACCATCGCCTGTGACCATCACCTCCACACCCCCATGTTTTTCTTCCTCCTCAACATCTCTGTTCTTGACCTGGGATCCATCTCTACCACTGTTCCAAAATCCATGGTCAATTCTCTCTGGAACACCAGAGCCATCTCTTTTGCGGGATGTGCTGCCCAGGTTTTCTTTGTATTCTTCTTGTCCAGTGCAGAGTATTGCCTCCTCACAGTCATGTCCTACGACCGCTACGTTGCCATCTGCAAACCCCTGCACTATGGGACCCTCCTGGGCAGCAGAGCTTGTGTCCATATGGCAGCAGCTGCCTGGGGCGCTGGGTTTCTCAATGCTCTGCTGCACACAGCCAATACATTTTCCCTGCCCCTCTGCCAGGGCAATGATGTGGAACAGTTCTTCTGTGAAATCCCTCAGATCCTCAAGCTCTCCTGCTCAGATTCCTACCTCAGGGAGGTTGGTCTTCTTGGCTTTAGTGCTTGTTTAACATATGGCTGTTTTATGTTCATTGTGGTGTCCTATGTGCAGATCTTCAGGGCTGTGCTGAGGATCCCCTCTGAGCAGGGGCGGTATAAAGCCTTTTCCACGTGCCTCCCACATCTGACTGTGGTCTCCCTGTTTATCAGTGCTGCCTTTTTTGCCTACCTGAATCCCCCTTCCTCCTCCTCCCCATCCCTGGATCTGGTGCTGGCAGTTCTCTACTCAGTGGTTCCTCCAGCACTAAACCCTCTCATCTACAGCTTGAGGAACCAGCAGCTCAAGGATACAGTCTGGAAACTTATATGTGACTCTTTTTAAGCAGCAATAAGCTGTCCATCTTCATCTCGGTTTCACTTGCAATATAATGCAACACAGAGCCAGCCTTTCTTTGGTAGCTTATTTACATTCATTTGGGGTTTATTTTTCTTGGTTTTAATAAAGTTGTCCACAGAGAAATATTCTTGTGTCCCAGCTTTGCTCTGAACTGTGAGGCTGTGGGCAGCTCAGGCAAAGGGGCTGGGGAATGAGCTGAATCTCCAGTAATCAAATGCCACCTTGAGCACACTTGACTTTCTCCTTAGGTGTCCTTCCAAGCTTTGAGTTTCCCTCCAGGATGTAAACATGACCTGTCACATCTTGGTGTTACCTGGAAGCTCCATGGAGAAGCAAGGAGATGCTCCAGTCAAGGAAATGCTGTTGGGTTTGTGAAATGAGACATGTGTGTCCTGGGCTGAAGATGGGTTCTGAGACTTTAGAGAATGGTGAGACACTGAGTGGTGTGAAGCAGATGCTTCTGTTTCCAGCAGGGCCTTGTGGCTTCTCAGGGTAACATGGGAGTGTGATGCCCCTCCATCTCAGAAAGGTGGAAGCCCAGATCAACTGAAGACAAGAGCAAGGGACAGAGCAGCTCCCCTCCCTCTGCACTGAGCCACAGGCACTGCTCTCTCCTTGCAGGAATTGCTTCGTTGTCCCTGAATGCAACAGAAAGTCTGAGAGTTTCTGACATCACCCACTCAAACATGTTGGAGACTGCTTTCTTAACACTGGGAGTGCAGATGCTGAGAAATCCATTTGCATGGGGAGCAGATTTAACTGGAAAATTTGAACACTAGGTCTGCTTGCACCATCCCCATGACCTCCCTGCAGAGCAGGGCTGATTCCTTGCAGCCAGCGGGCAGAGGTCCTGCTTCTCCAGCACATTCAGCCGGCACCAATCAGGGCTACAGGCATGGAGATGAAAGTGGATCTCCTGGGAAAGGAGAAGCAGTGGGACAGTGTGCATTGTGAGAAATGGCTTCCACCTTCCTCAGAGACATCTTGCTTAATTTTCACTGCTGATTCTTCATGTTTAGTGCTTCATGTCCAGAAGCAGCAAATGTCCAACAGCAGCTCCATAACCCAGTTCCTCCTTCTGGCATTTGCAGAGACACGGGAGCTGCAGCTCTTGCACTTCTGGCTCTTCCTGGGCATCTACCTGGCTGCCCTCCTGGGCAAACGACTAATCATCATCACCATCGCCTGTGGCCACCACCTCCACACCCCCATGTACTTCTTCCTCCTCAGCCTCACCCTCCTTCATGTGGGCTCCATCTCCACCACTGTCCCCAAATCCATGGCCAATTCCCCCTGGAACACCAGGGTCATTTCTTATGTGGGATGTGCTGCCCAGGTTTTCTTTGTATTCTTCTGGGGGCAGAGTTTTCTTTTCCCACCATCATGTCCTATGACTGCTATGTTGCCATCTGCAAACCCCTGCACTACGGGACCCTCCTGGGCACCAGAGCTTGTGTCCACATGGCAGCAGCTGCCTGGGGCACTGGGTTTATCACTGCTCTGCTGCACACAGCCAGTACATTTTCCTGCCCCTCTGCAAGGGCAGCGCTGTGGACCATTTCTTCTGTGAAATCCCCCAGATCCTCAAGCTCTCCTGCTCTCACTCCTACCTCAGGGAGGTTCAGCTTCTTGTGCCTGTATATTTTGTGTCTGTTTTGTTTTCATTATGGTGTCCTATGTGCAGACCTTCAGGACAGTGCTGAGGATCCCCTCTGAGCAGGGACTGCACAAAGTGTTTTCCACGTGCCTCCCTCACCTGGCCATTGTCTCCCTGTTTACCAGCACTGGCATGATTGCTTGTCTGAAGTCCCTTCCCTCTCCTGTCCATTTCTGAACCATGTAATATCAGTTTTTTATGTGGTGGTTCCTCCAGCACTGAACCCCCCCATCTACAGCTTCAGGAACCAGCACCTCAAGGACACAGTTTGGAAACTGATAACTGGATGTTCTTTGTAAGCACTAAACTGCCCATCTTCTTCTTCTTCATGGCAAATATAACGTGACTCGTTGCATGTCCAGCCTGCCATCTTAATTTTTTTTGTTTTTCTGGTGCTACATGTTCAACCCTTTGAGCTCCATATAGAGCACCAGAAAGCACTGTCATGGTTTAACTCCAGTAACAGCTCAGTTCCTCACAGCCACTCTGTCTTTCCCCCGTGGTGAGATAGGGGAGAGGATTGGAAGGGAAAAGTGAAAAAACACAGGGGTTGAGACAAAACGTTTAAAATGATAAAACAAAACTGTGCTTGCAAGCAAAGCAAATTGAGAGATTCATTCACTATGTCCAGTCAGCAGGAAGGTGTTCAGCCCTCCCCAGGACAGCAGGACTCCATCAACAGTAATGGTTTCTTAGAAAGAAAAAAGAAATCATTATGAACATCCTCAAACTCCTCTTCTTTTCAACTCAAATTTAATTGCAGAGTGTGGTCTCCTATGTTATAGAAAGTCCCTTTGGTCAGTTAGGGTCAGCTATTCCAGCAGTGTCCCCTCTCCGTTTCTTCTACACCCCATCTTTACTCCCTGGTAGAGCCGTGTGAGGAGCAGAAAAGACCTTGATGCTCTATAAACCCTGATCAGCAGTAACAAAAAACATCCCTGGGTTATCAACAGCACAAATCCAAACCTCAGCTACATTCTGGCCACGGTGAAGAATGTTAACTCTACCCAAAACAAACCAGCACAATAAGCCAAGTGACTTCTCATCCCCATCCCCCACACGGCCACCAGTGACACCACAAGCATCATCTCAGGCCAGGCCGCTTCTCCACTCCTGTTTTTCTGTCAGCCATGAGGGACATAACGAAGCTCCAAGAGCCTGGCCCCAGTTTCCAGTCCTATCAGTTAATCAGCCACATCTGACCTCACAAGGGCCATCAAAAGTCAGGTCACTGCTGCTGCCCTGTGACATAATCAAACACCAGTGACATCACAAGCCCCTGTGGAACACAAAGGAATGCTTGGAACCTACATAGTGTAGTGGTACCAGAGACAACCCATGTTCCTGTGCAAGGCAGGAGCCTGCTCCTGGTCTGAGATCTCCTCAGCCACCAGGGACATCCCATAGCAGCAGCACAAACCAGGGCTTTGCTCCTGCCCTGCCACCCCCTTGGGATGCTGAGACATCAAACACACCCTCACAAGCAAAGGGGCTGCTCCTCTGCTCAAACCTTCTCAGCACTTCTGGCCTCAGAAGCACCTGCACAGCCCAGGACATCTCGTGCCCTGCCACCCACTGACCCAGGCAGCAGCAAAAGGCAGGGGCTGGTCCTGCCCTAGACCATCTTTAGGGACCTGTGACCTCACAGGCAGCACCACAAGCCAGGGCCCTGCTCCTGCCCTGCCCTCTGATCAGTCACAGGTGGCATCCCAAGCACCAGCACAAGCCAGATGCCTCCTCCTGGCCTCTCAACTCCTCACCCATCAGTAACAATGTGAGCAGCTGCACAGACCAGGGCTCCCTCCTGCCTCATCACCTACTCAGACACCTGGGGCATCCCAAAAAGCTGCAAAAGCCACATGCATGCCCCTGCTCTACTTGCTGCAGAGACACCAGTGACATCATAAGGACCTGCACCACCAGCTGTCGGTTCATTCCCAGTCAGCTCCTGAGGCACCAGGGGCAGCAGAAGCAGCTGCACAAGCCAGGGTCCTGCTCCTGCCCTGGCATCTATTAAACCACCAGCATCATCACAAGCACCTGTGGGAGCCAGAGGCATGTTCCTGCCCTTAAGTGCTTTTGACAGGACAAGCTCTTGGTGAGCTGGAGCATCCTGGTGCAGTGGGAGGTGCCCCTGCCCATGGCCGGGAGGTGGAACTGGGGAGGATTTGAGGTCCCTTCCAGTCCAAACCACTTCATGATTCGATGATGCCGTGCACTATGTCCAAAGCAATACAGCCCTTATTTAAACCAAAAACAAACAAGAAAAAAAACCCAAAACAAAACAAAAAAACCCAAACCCAGCAAAAATTCACACTGTGCCTGATCCGATGCTAAACAAAATGCACTTTATTTTTAACACAGTCCACCACAAACCACCCAGTGGGAACTGTTCCCATATCTGCACGGCCTGGAAAGCAGCTGGGTGTTCACTGGAGGTCACAGAGGTTTGTGCGGAGGGACTGCAGCAGCTCTGAGACATTGAGTGTGTCCGGAGTAGCAACGCAGCCAGCTGGGTGCTGGCTGGTGCTGGCTTTTTGGCTCCCAGGGAGCACGCAGCTGTGTTGTCTCCTGAGGTGACCTCTGCAGGGTTGGTTACTGAGGTGGGCTCTGCAGGGCTGGCTCCCAAGAAGCACTGGGTGCAGGAGTGCCAACACCCTGCCCGTGTGCGTGGTTTGACCTCTCACGGACCTCTCGGGGCTGGTTGCTGGTGGTCCAACTTCACAGACTGTAGTGCTGCTGCGGGGAGCGGCTGCAGGGCCTCCCCATCACTGTCCACCTGCAGGCGTGATTGGACAAGCTATGCAGAACTCCTCGTGGTTGGCATCAGCTCGCACCGAGCAGCAGGTGCTCAAACGGCTGCCGGCAGAGGGGGCAGGTCCTGCTCATCTTGGCCCAGCGCAGGATGCACGCAAAGCAGAAGCTGTGCTGGCAGTTGTCCACATAGGTGGTGTCTGTGATATCTTCCAGGCAGATGGGGCACTTGGGGGCTTCTGCTGCCTCCACCGGCCCTGCCTGGGGCTGCTGGCTCCTGCCACTGTCCCATTCAGCAGAGCTTCTTGTTTCAGGACAGCTTGTTTTCTTCTTTCTGTGGGAGTAGATCCACCAGCACCCAATAACTCCCACCGCTGCAGGCACAGCACAGACCATAATATTGCGGAAGGATAACGGCATTTTGAAGAGCCTCAGCTGATGCCACCTGCCTCCTCCAGATCCTCCTGGAGAGTGAGTGCAGAGGGTGCTTGTCCTGGACAGCAGAGAGGTCTCCTAGGACACAGGGCAGCATCACAGAGGGTGACATCATAGAGGCCACGGCCAGAACCATGGTTGGGGTTGGAAGGGGCCTCAAACATCCTTCTGGTCCAACCCCCCCCTGCCATGGGCAGTCACACCTTCTACTCCATCAGGTTCTCAAAGCCCCATCCAACCTGACCTTGAACACGACCAGTGATGGGGCATCCACAGCTTCTCTGGGAAACCTGATCCAGTGTCTCAGCATCTTTTTCATAAAAAGCCCCTTCAGTTATTGAAAGACTGCAATTGTCTCTCCCTGGAGCCTTGTCTTCTCAAGCCTGAACAGCCTCAGGATCTCCCCAACCCAGCTGCAGGACCCTTCACTCTGCCTCGTGGAACCCCCCCACAAAGTTCACGTGGACCCACTGCTCCAGTGTGCAAAGGTGGGGGCTTTTTCTCACAAATTCCCAGAAATTCAGTAGCTTGAAAACTCTTTAGCAGATCTAAGGGTCTCCAGTGGAAGAGAAGTCTTCATTCCAACAGTGATATTTCTATGATTCTATCAATTCCTTTAATGGAATGTGCTGGGTTCTCCTTCATGAGTGCAGAAGCTTTGCAGATGCCACATGGGAATCTGTTTGTTGTGAACCCTGCAGGTTTTCACCTCTTTTGACTGCTACAGTGGGAAAATTGTAGAAGTTTGGCATCTCTTGTAACACCCTCCTGGGTCTGGGTCTGTGGCTGCTATGTGGCTGTGACTCTTCTCTTGAGATGCTCCTCAAATCTCAGCCCACCTGACTGATCTGACTGAATGAGAAAGTTTTCTCTCCCTTCTGCTGTGGAGAAATGCCCTTGCCACGTATCCAGGGGTTCCCTTACTTCCCTGAACTCCCTTGTGACTGCCCCAAAGGGTCCTAGCTGGCCTTAGAAAATACCCTTCAAGGCACCAGAGTTCAGAACATGCTTCCTGAACAGCAGCTGTTGATTGTAGGGGTGTTTTGCTCCATTTCTTTTCCTGGCTGGTACTGGCAAGTGTGCAGTTTGTCCTTGCAGCCCCAGTGACTCTCATGGTTATGAGGACTCTTCTGCGCAACTCTGTCCTTCCCTGCCCTGGAAGCTTCCTTGTCCCAGTGTCCCCTGGGCTGGAGGGGAGAAGGATGCGCAGCTGGAGCCCCAGGAGTTAGTCAAACATGCAGCCAAACTGAACTCGGTGCTGGAGACGAGCCAGGTGAGGGCACCAGAGCTCCTCCAGGGGAAGGGGAAGGATGCCATGGAGTTCAAGACTCCAACTCCCAGCACAACATGGGGTGAAGGTGCAAGCTCCCAGCCTCCTTTGGGATGATGGACTCCAGCACCCAGCCTGCCATGGGGTGAAGGACTCAACTGCAACTGCAGACTCATAAGAGTGGTTTGGGTTGCAAGGGACCTTAAAGATCTTCCAGTTCCAGCCCCCTGCCAATGGCAGGGACAGCTCTCGCTGGACCAGGCTGCTCAAAGCCCCATCCAGCCTGGGTTGAACACCTCCAGGGATGGGGCAGCCAAAACTTCTCTGAGCAACCTGGGTCAGGGCCTCCCCACCCTCACCGTGAAGAATTTCTTCCTAAGGAATAATCTAAATCTTCCCCCTTCCCATTTCAAGCCATTTCCCCTCATCCTATCACTCCATGGCCTTGGAAAACGTCCCTCTCCATCTCTGCCATAGCCCCTTCAGGCACTGCAAGGCTGCTCTAAGTTCTCATCAGTCTTCTCTTCTCCAGGCCGAACAATCCCAGCTCTCTCAGCCTGTCCTAATAGGGGAGATGCCCCAGACCTCTGATGATCTTCGTGGCCTCTTCTGGACCTCCTCCAAGACTTCCATATCCTTCTTCCATATCCTTTTTCTATGTTAGCCGGTTATTAACTTTTTAGTGTTTCAATGACTTTTCCTCCTTTTACTTATCTAAAATAAAAAGACATCTTGTTCATTTTTTCATCCCACACTATATTCAGATATTATTTTATATCATCTGTCTTCCATAACTGCCATTTTAGTAATTAGGGGGAAAAAAAAATCTACTAAATAATGAATAACTTCTTCCACTTGACATCAGCAATGAGTTTCTAATGCTTCTGAAGTAAATGTTCAGCTCATCACAAAACACTCTACTACTGCAGAAAGTCATTCCTGATTTCCCTTGTTCATTCTGCACGATTTGGAATCATAGAATCATAGAATCACCAGGTTGGAAGAGACCCACTGGCTCATTGAGTCCAACCATTCGTATCAGACACTAAACCATGTCCCTCAGCACCTCATCCACCCGCATCTTAAACCCCTCCAGGGAAGGTGAATCAACCCCCTCCCTGGGCAGACAGTTCCAGTGCCCAATGACCCTTTCCATGAAAATTTTTTTCCTTATGTCCACCCTGAACCGCCCCTGGTGGAGCTTGAGGTCATTCCCTCTCGTCCTGTCCCCTGTCCCTTGGGAGAAGAGCCCAGCTCCCTCCTCTCCACAACCTCCTCTCAGGTAGTTGTAGAGAGCAATGAGGTCTCCCCTCAGCCTCCTCTTCTCCAGGCTAAACACCCCCAGCTCTCTCAGTCGCTCCTCTTGTTCTCCAGCCCCCTCACTAGCCCCGTCGCTCTTCTCTGGACATGCTCCTTGCTACCATGTGCTTAAACTTAAGCAAAAAAGACCATGCAGGATCCAAAAATCAGAAATGTCTCAACAGTGTTTGAAACCACGTGGCACAGTTATCGGGTTCACCAGCTCTTTACTCGTGTGTCTCCAGACTGCCAATCAACCTTAGAGAGTGGAGAGCAAAACATACGTTGTACCACAGAGGAGCTGGACAACTCCTGCATCTGCTTTGCGAAGAGCTATTACAGAATATTATTATATGGTCCAATTATCATACACATTTCAAGGGAACCGTGAAAAAGAAATCAGACCAATAAGCTTTCCAGACAACACTCTAGAAAAATGAAAGTCCCTTTGATAATCTAATGTGATTTCAAAATAACCACGAACGTTATTTGTCCTCATTGGTAGAGATCTGTTTCTTGAACAAGGAAACATTAAAGGTAAGGAGAGATTTGGATAAAACCTTTCCGTAACAGCAAGAGGTTTTTGAGGAAATAAAGGAATCTTTATCCAATCCTAAATTGGGAACAAACAAATAAGAAAAGCTATGAAAACCAAATAATCTAAAATTCCATGAAAAGTTGGTGCAGGCAGCCTGGTTGAAAAAAAATCTAAAATTCCATGGAAAGTTGGTGCAGGCAGCCTGGTTGAAAAATCTGAGTTTTTTGTATATGAATGAGGGCAGTTAATATTTCCCCAAAGTTTCACTAATGTGGAAGCCTGAAAAGAGGAAAAGAGGAATCCTCTTTCAGGCTTGTTGGCATTTTCAGAAGCACACGAGATCAATAACAATCATTCTGCTTCTGTTTTCACAGTTTGCATCTTCCTGTGCACACTTAGGAAAGAGAAATCTCTATCTGTTACTGTGCTTTTTATTGGAAATTCTCTTTTCATGTGAAGACGGTGAAATCCCAGAGGTGCATTAAATTATTGTGAATGAAGTTCTGAAAGAATTCTAATTTAAACAACCTTTCTACTAAATGCTTCCATGAGAATATGACCAGGACATTTGGATTTCACACTTTTTGTGGGTATCGAGTCAAGAGTTGTTTTGCCAAACTTCAATTATCTGGATGTGATTAATCAATAGAAACATAGTCACAACATGACAAGAGAAGACAAGATAAATAGAGATTACAAATGAGTAATTGATGCAAAACATGTGTGTTCTTTTGAATGCAAAGTCTCTTGCTCATGCAAGAAATATTCAACTATTAAGGATTTTATAAGAAGAATATCAGTACACCGAGTCTGGAGCAGGAGCAGCCTGGTCCAGCTGGAGGTGTCCGTGCCATGGAGGGGTGGGACTGGTTGGGCTTTAAGGTCCTTTCCCACCCAAACCATTCCACGATTCCATGAACCAGATTTAGTGGGTTGATCCCTAAGGCAATAACCACCAAGATTAGCCAGCCAGCAATGTGAAAGCATCAGCAAACACGTGCTTCTGCGACTCGCCCCGCTGGTCTGGGAGCCCCGAGCTCCAGCCCAAGCCCCTGCTGGTGGGCACTGAGCGAAAGCCGGGGCAGCTGCAGGGTTTGCAGGGCGCGATGCCCAGAGCAGCGATCGCAGCTGCTGAACCCCCTCTAGCCCCTGCAGGGGTTAGAGCAGGGATGGGGGAAACACCTTTTTGGCCACCACCTGTTTGGTAGCGGCTGCGCCAACGGGCACCATCCCAAACACACATAAAGTGGAGATAATTTAATGACAGATTAAGCACATTACACTTTATATGCCTAAAGGCTTACGATTCTGTATATACCTAAAGTTACCAGTTATTCCTCCAGCCCCCAAATGACTTATTCAGTGGAATTACTTTGTTATCTGGGGGCTCAGCCACCCTCCCCGGCCGAACCCCCAACGTGCTAATTAAGCCCCAAAATTAATGCTCGGGGTCCCCCAGCCAGGCGCAGGTGGGAGGCATGTTGGGGTGCAGCCATATATGGTGATATAGGGGGCGTGGTCGGGGAGTGGAGGGGCGTGGTCTCTGTGGAGGGGGCGTGGCTAAAGGCTCCCGGGTGCAGCCAATGGGAGCAGGTGGTGGCGCACTGGGAAAGATTTAGGAGTGAAAGTCATCTTTAAGGGGCATTTGTCTTGAGATCAGAGGTGAAAGGCATGGGTTAGGGGAGTGTGGGGAAGGGTTTAGCAGTGAAAGCCATCTTCTAGGGGCGATTCTCATGGGATCAGAGGTGAAAGGCATGGGTTAGGGGAGTTTGGGGGAGGAATTTGTGGTGAAAATCATCTTTTGTGGCATTTGTGAGGAGATCAGAAATAAAAGGCATAGGTTACAGGACTTTGGGGAAGGGATTTGGGGGTAAAGTCAGATTTTGGGGTATTTGCAAGGATATGAGAGGTGAAAGGCATGGGTTAGGGGAGTGTGGGGAGGGGATTTTGGGTGAAAGCAATATTTTAGAGGCATTTGTGAGAAAAGCAGAGGTGAAAGGCATGGGTTGGAAACTTTGGGGAAGGATTTAGCAGTGAAAGTCATCTTTTCACAGAATCATAGAATCAGAGAATAACCAGGTTGGAAGAGACCCACCGGATGATCGAGTCCAACCATTCCTATCAAACACTAAACCATGTCCCTCAGCACCTTGTCCACCTGTGCCTTAAACACCTCCAGGGAAGGTGAATCAACCACCTCCCTGGGCAGCCTCTGCCAGTGCCCAATGACCCTTTCTGTGAAAATTATTTTCCTAATATCCAGCCTAAATCTCACTCCAGCTCTTCTCTGGACTCGCTCCAGAGCCTCAACATCCTTCTTGTGGTGAGGGGCCCAGAACTGAACACAGGATTCAAGAAGCAGTCTCACCAGTGCCAAGTACAGAGGGAGAATAACCTCCCTGAACCTGCTGGTCATGCCGTTTTGGATACAAGCCAAGATGCCATTGGCCTTCTTGGCCACCTAAGCCACTGCTGGCTTGTGTTCAATCAACACTCCGAGGTTCCTCTCCTCCTGGCAGCTTTCCAGCCAGGCTTCTCCCAATCTGTAGCTGCTCAGGGCTGTTGTGCCCCAAGGGCAGGACCCGGCATTTGGCCTTGTTAAACCTCATGCCGGTGGACTCTGCCCAGCAGTCCAGCCTGTTCAGATCCCTTTGGAGCCTCCCGACCCTCCAGCAGATCCACACTCCCACCCAGCTTAGTGTCATCTGCAAACTTGCTAAGGGTGCACTCGATACCTTCATCCAGGTCATTGATAAAGACATTAAAGAGTGCTCGACCCAGCACTGAGCCCTGGGACACCACTTGTAACTGGCCTCCAGCTGGAGTTAACTCCATTTCCCAGCACTCTCTGGGCCTGGCCATCCAGCCAGTTTTCCACCCAGGAGAGTGTGCGCCTGTCCAGGCCGGACGTGACAGTTTCCATAGAAGAATGTTGGGAGAAACTGTTAAAGGCTTTACTGAGGTCCAGGAAGATACATCCACAGCCTTTCCCTCGTCCAGCAGCCGAGTCATTTTATCACAGAAGGCGATCAGGTTAGTTTGGCAAGACCTGCCCTTCATGAACCCGTGTTGACTGGGCCTGATCACCCGGTTCTCTTGCACGTGCTTCATGATCGCACTCAAGATCACCTGTTCCATGACTTTCCCTGGCACTGAGGTCAGACTGACAGGCCTGTAGTTCCCTGGATCCTCCCTGCGACCCTTCTTGTAGAAGGGCACAACATCAGCCTCCAGTCCAGTGGAACTTCCCAGTCAGCCAGGACTGTTGGAAGATGATGGAAAGGGGTTTGGCCAGCACATCCACCAGCTCCTTCAATACCCTTTTGGGGCATTTATCATGAGATCAGAGGTGAAAGGCATGGGATAGGGGAGTTTGGGGAAGGAGCTCAGGGTGAAAGCCATCTTTTGTGGCATTTGCAAGGAAATCAGAGGTGAAAGGCATGGATTAGGGGAGTTTGGGGAAGGTATCTTGGGTGGAAGTTATCTTTTGGTGAATTTGTGTGAAGATAATAGGTGAAAGGCACGGGCTTGGGGTGTTTAGGGAAGGGGTTCAGGGTGAAAGCCACCTTTGGTGGGATTTGTCATGAGATCAGATGTGAAAAGCATGGGTTAGGGGAGTTTGGGGGAAGGATTTAGGAGTTAAAGTCATCATTAGGGGGCATTTGTTAGGGGAAAGGCATGGGTAAGGGGAGCTTGGAAAGAAATTTGGGGTGAAAGCAATCTTTTGGGGCTTTTGTGAGGAGATCAGAGATGAAAGGCATGGGTAAAGGGAGTTTGGGGAAGGGATTTGGAGTGAAACTCCTCTTTTGTGGCATTTCGAGGATATGAGAGGTGAAAGGCATGGGTTAGGGGGTTTGGGAAGGGATTTTTTGTGAAAGCCACCTTTCGTAGCAATTGTGAGGAGATCAGAGTTGAAGGCACTGGATAGGTGAGTTTGGGGAAGCGATTTGGGGTTAAAGTCATTTTCTGGGGCATTTGCGGGGATATGAGAGGTGAAAGGCATGGGTTAGGGGAGTTTGGGGAAGGGATTTTGGGTGAAAGCCATATTTTAGGGGCATCTGGGAGAAGATCAGAAGTAAAAGGCATGGGTTTGGGGTGTTTGGGGAAGGATTTAGCCATGAAAGTCACATTTTAGGGGCATTTGTGAGGAGATTAGAGATGAAAGGCATGGGTTAAGGGAGTTTGGAGAAGGGATTTTGGTGAAAGTCATCTCTTGGGGGCATTTGCAAGGAGATCAGAGGTGAAAGGCATGGGTTAGGGGAGTTTGGGGAAAGGAGTTTTGGAGCAGAGAGAGCGATATTTGTGGGCTGGGCACCAGCTCAACCTTGTATTAGGCACCAGAGAATCCACAGAGAGGAGCTGGCAAGGCCAAAGGAAGCTATTGTCATAGCTCTTGCTGAGCTGAGATGCTCCCGGCCTGGGAGCAAGCACTGTGTTCAGTTCTGGGCCCCTCCCCACAAGAAGGATGTTGAGGCTCTGGAGCGAGTCCAGAGAAGGTCAACAAAGCTGGTGAAGGGGCTGGAGAACAGGCCTTATGAGGAATGGCTGAGAGAGCTGGGAGTGTTTAGCCTGGAGAAGGGGAGGCTGAGGGGAGACCTCATTGCTCTCTACAACTACCTGAAAGGAGGTTGTGGAGAGGAGGGGGCTGGGCCCTTCTCCCAGTTGACAGGGACAGGATGAGGGGGAGGTTCAGGATGAACATTATGAAAAAAATTTTCATGGAAAGGGTTATTGGGCACTGGAACAGGCTACTCAGGGAGGGGGTTGATTCACCTTCCCTGGAGGTGTTTAAGATGTGGATGGATGAGGTGCTAAGGGACATGGTTTAGTGTTTGATAGGAATGGTTGGACTCGATGATCCGGTGGGTCTCTTCCAACCTGGTTATTCTGTGATTCTATGATTCTATGAATCTGGAAGCCTCCAGCCGGGAGGGACCGTGTTAGGGAGATGGGGAATAAGCCAGGCTCAAACCCCGCGGTTCCCCCTGCAAAAGCTGTAACTCCCTACAGGGCAGTGCCTGCCCCTTTGCTGCTGCCTGCGAGCCACGTCCCCCCCAGAGCAAACCTGGCCATTCTCTCCCCTCTCCAGACACCCGCAGGCCCATTGCCTCTGCCTGCCCTGCCTCCACCTCCTACCCGTGACGGCACCCGGGCCGTGAGTAGCATCCAGCACCGCAGGTGGGATGGGGGAGATGGGTGCTGGCGCTGCCCCACTGGGTGGGACATGGGGGCTTGGGCTTCTCCTCCTCCCTAGCTAGAGCAGTATAATTTTCTGAGCACCTTCAGCATCCAAGTCTCCAATAAAGCACAGTGCTCTAAAGACTGGAACTTCTTAAAATTCAAGCAGAGGGTTCACCAGAATTTAGACAAAGAGCAGTTTGCTAAAATTAAACCCTCAAGAAAAAAAAAAAAAACACACAGAAACAGAAGGAAATTGCTGTAATCTTCATATAAGTTCCCTACCTTGTTAGGGCACCTCCTAGTCCTTTGAAGCCAAGGTTCAAAACACGCCAATGGACCTTTGCCTCTTACATGACAGCTTAGCCAGCTGTGGTGGCACTGTGCATCTCTTACAAGGAATCACACTGCAAACAGAGTTGGAGGAGCAGTAGGAACTTGGGCTCTCACCATCTCCTTTGCGTCACTCAACTCCAACACAGCCAGCCAGCTGCGCTATGTGGCCCGCCGGGCCAGTGGCTGCTCCAGGATGATCAGGGGTGCACAAAGATGGGAGACCTTGGCCATACAGAACCTTGCTTTGGAAGCGTGGCGCTGTGGAGGGCAGTCAGTGTCTTGGAAGGTTATGTGCAGTTGTGAAACTGTGTTCTGTGTTCTTTCCTCAGCGCTCCATCGGACAGTGCTGACGAGCCACCAGCAAAGAAGGCAGGAACAGGTACGGCATGTGACACAAGGATTTAATGTGCCCCTTTTTCCTTAGTTTTCCTCTACTGCAGGGAACTCTGGCTTTTGAACTTCAGTGGTTTTTGAGCCCTTCCTTCCTTGTGGCCACCTGCATAGCCAGTTCCAGTCCCACTGGGTAAGCTTGGTCAGGGCCTCCCCACCCTCACAGCAAAACATTTCTCCCTAAGATCTCACCTCAACCTCCCCTCTTTCAACTTAAAGCTGTTCCCCCTCGTCCTATCCCTGCCTTCCCTGATCAAGAGCCCCTCCCCAGCTTATATGACTGCCAACTGCTGTTGTGGGAGGGTGTGTAACTTGCAATGGGTTACGCTGTGTTAGGTGGAATAAGGAAATGGGCTCTAACGCAAGTAGAAATCCTAATCCTCTTTTAAATCATGTTCTTATGTTGCCTGCTTTATTTTTTAGATGATGCTGTCTTTGAGCGTGAAGAGGAAGTTGACAAAGGTGTTGCTGCCGAGGCCATCCAAGGCAACAACTGAGGGCCAGGAGGCTTCAGTCAGCGATGCCGCTGCCGTTGCAGAGCCTGCAGCAGAGGGGAGCAAGGATTTGGGGTGTAGGTAGAATCTGTGCAAGAGGAAAGAGGAGGCAGCTCTCCCTAATGTATCGTGAAGTTGGGCCTGCGCTGAGCCTGTATGGCTGTAGGGTCTTTCCCGTTTGTAGCCGGCAGCTCTTGCGTGCGGGGTTTGCTTTACTCAGGTTTGCCTGCTCTGCTCTAGCGCTTGCAGCTTGTAGTTAGCTCATTAAAATACATTACAGTACAAGAAAAAACTGGCTGCTCCCTCTGATCAGACCTCTTTCTGCTGGGTTGTTATCCACCAGTCTGGGAGAGGAGTCCTGTAGGACTTTGCATCTGTAAAAACGAGTCATGAACTGCTTGGCTCTAGTCTGGTTCAAAGGTGTCACGTTACTTTTCTTATTGGCCCATAAGAGGAATAAACTATCACCCTCTAATGGTTCCTGAGAGAGTCGTTAACTCCTGTTTATATAGAACATATTGCAAGGGCTAAACTGCCGCACATGAGCAAGTTTAGGAGAACTTGACAGTAAGAATCCTAGAACGGTTTGGGTTGGAAGGGACCTTGCAGCCCATCCAGCTCCAACCACCTGCCATGAGCAGGGACACCTCCCACTGCATCAAAGCCCCATCCAGCCTGGCCTTGAACAGCCCCGGGGACGGGACAGCCACAAGCTTGTGTTCTTTTAATCACTGCACATACAAGAGCTGTTATTTAAAACAAAACAAAACCAAGCATACTTCTCACAGCTCCAGCAAAGGTTTGTGTTCTGCTACAACCTGAACTGGTGAATCACGGTCCCCAGGTCGTGACAGAGCTGACCAAATTCCAGGGAGTTTGTTTGCTTGGATTTACATTGAAGTTGTACTCCCATTGGTACTTCTTTGGTTTTACTTCAGGCTCAGTCCCTTTATTATGAACCTCCAGCTAAGAAACGAAGAGTTTTTGCGCTAGAAACACTGGAATCTGGTAAGGCTGACATTGCACTATTAACTCATTTCTTTTTCACCCGGCTGTGTGTGAGGTGCAGCTCCACCCTCTGGCCTCAGAGTGTTGAAGTAGCGACATCTGGGTTGCGTCTGGCAATGCTTGAATATGAATTCTTCCCTGCACCCTTGTGTTGCCTCTGGACTGAGGTGTTTATCTCATCGTCACAGTGCAAGAGCTGCCTCGGGAGCAGTGCTGCACTTCTATGTCCACCATTGGCTTGCCAGAAGAAATTGTTTTAAATACTAACTTTAGCTTGTAAATCCTAATAATTTTTTTTTGGCTGATGGGGGGAGTTGAGGAAGAAAGAGGGGGACAGCATCACCCCCAAGAGTAGCTACTGGCTAAAATGCCGTTGGAAGCATTTTGGTGTACTGAAAAACTGTTCAAAATGGCCCTCAAGACGCATTCCTGTGCCAGTGATGTTTGTGGCTGCAGATGTGACTCTGCCCCGTGCAGAACGTCCCAGCACCTGGCTGTTTGCAGCAGCGGAGCGCGATAGATTGCTGCTCGCCCTCAGGCACCCCGTGCTTGACTGGGAGTTGTCAGCCTTTATCCATTTCTCGCGCTGTGCGTGGCTGTTCCAGTGACAGCAGAGCTTGGAACCACGCCAGCCGACTGCGCGGTACTGCGGCAGGTACAGTTAGCCAGCTGAAGATGGGTAACTGCTGAAGGAGTTCCCTTCCGCAGAGTGGGCTCGTTAAACTGGTTTGCTGACTGGTGGCTTCCTTTGGTGCCAGCACCATGTTAGTGCTCTGTGTTTCATAAAGTCATGGAACAGTTTAGGTTGGAAGGGACCTTAAAGCCCCTCCAGTCCCACCCTCCGGCCATGGGCAGGGACACCTCCCACTGGACCAGGCTGCTCAGAGATGAGCTGCTCAGGGATCTGGTTTAGGAGTGGATGGGAATGGGTTAGATTTGATGATGTCAAAGGTGTTTTCCAACCAAACAATTCTATGATATTCTATGAAACTGCCCAAGTTCAAACTTCTTGACCGTGCAGTCATCATTACAAGGTTTTTTTGGTATTTATCACCCAGCAAGCGAGCACTTTGTGCATCTGATGGTAAATGAAAGCTGGCTTCTTGCTCTCATAAGACTGCCTTTCTGAGCAGGTTTCAGAGATGGAGATGTTTGCAGCTCACAGGTGCCTCCGAGAGGAGATGTGACCAGGTAGAGTCTCTTGTAATCACTGTGCTCGTGTCATTTAGCTCTGCGTCTGTCTCTCCTCCAGAACAATTCCATGGGACAGTACGGATAGGTAGCTCACTCCTCTCTCTTTTTCTCTCCCTCACCTCACAGGGTGGAAAACACTGTGGAGGATGGGAGGCCAGGGCAACTTGCCGCTGCAGAGGTAAGTCTGTGTAATTCATGATTTCACTTCTTAAGCAAATACAGCTCTTTGTGATCAGAAGTGCTCGCCCTCCTCACTCACGTATTGCTGATTGAGTAACGTGTTTGTGGTGGCTGGTTTGCTCAGGGAAAGTGGGAATGTTGTGTGAGAAGTAGTGCTGTCACCAAGGGGTTCTGGCTGTCCTTTGTTTAGTTTCTGGACTGTCACAAGCACTATGCTCTTTCTCTTCTCCCCGCTTACTGTTTTGGGCAGAGCTTGGAAGTCTTGCACTCAGACTTAGTCGTCCTGCAAAGCTGGGCTGCGGGATCTTTAGTCCTGGCTTGTTTTGTGAGGTTGGCTCTACACTGCTGACTTTCATCTCTGCTTGGGATTGAGATCACACAGGTTTAATTGTGGAAATGGGAGCAGTTAATTTCAATCTCAATTTGATACGCAGAGGCGGAGGCTCTGCTGGGGTTCTTAATGCCAGACTGAGCTTGTGCTTCTCCTGCCTCTGCTGAGCTCTGAAGGCAGCGCTGCACGGCTGGAAGGTGCTCGCCTAGAAAAAGTAACTTTGCACTTTGCTGGCTGGGTGTGTGTACAAAAACCCTTCCAGTTTTATACATCAGCAAGATTTTCTGCACTATCACCTAGCAAAAATGTGTGTTTCCTTGCTCACTTCATGTCCTTTTGCTCAACAGAACCAGAATGGAGCCAACACCTCAAGAGATGTGTTATACCAATTATGTCCAGCATCTGTTCCATGCAGAAAATCACCCACCCTTGAGGCTGAAGCAAACAAATCCCCAGACTCGGGCAAAAAGGCAGACGACTTTCCTCCAGTCCCAGAGGTACCACAGCTGATGGTTTGTTAGACAGGACACAGTGCTAGTGTCAGCAATAAAGCTGATTTTTAAGGATTTAATATGCTCACATGCTCCTTCAGTGGAGCTCACCTAAGAGTTTGTGGGGCTCTGCTACCAGGACAGAAGCTAGACCAGGCTTAACAACACAGCAGCGCTAACCCGATTCACCTGGTTAAGAGGCAGAGCCTCTTAAAAGGATTTTGTCCTGTCCTACTGTGGTGGTGGAACCTGAAAAATAAGCTTTGGCTGATCCGTAGCGCTGCCTTGCTTGGGGGGCAGCTGAGCATCTTGTGTGCATCCTCAGGGTCCCACAGAGCTGCGTGTGGGCCCTCAGGACCCCGGCGAGCCCTGTGTGCATGCTGAGTGTTAAAGTGGCTGGAGGAGTTAACTTATTACACTGTTCAACGGGGAGCGCGAGTCCAGGTTCCCCTGCTCACCTGAATTTTGGATGCTTTTATTCTTTGGAGTTGCAGTCGTGCTGATCTAATTGACCACGTCTGGTTTTGCCTGTGGAGGAGAAAGGCAGAGGCTAACTTGTCCTTTCCAAGGGTTTACAGAGTGTGCTCAGTGCAAGGAAAACCAGGTGCTGTGCTTAATTTGCCAGCCCAGGTTCAACCAAGGAGGAGACTTAGTGGTTTATTTGCATTCCTTACGCAGACTTAGACGGCAACATCTGTCTTGGAGCCAGTTGGATGCGCAGCCTGGACTCATGGTTGCCTGACTCCAGCGTAGCTGCCTCAGTTTCCCTTATTTAACCCCCAGTCTGGCAAGGGCTGCAGCATCATATGGCAAAGGGGTTTGCTCTCCTTCTGTTAATTTTTCAGCTGCTTTAGTGTGTTTGGTGTCCACATGCTGGATTATCGGCTTCCGTTTGTGAAAACAAACCGAGGCAAAGCTGGGCTGTGAAGTTGAAAGTTGGGGTGCTGAACCGACAACAAAGTGCTGTTACTGGCTTGGCAAAAAGCTGGTACCTGAGCTTCATCGCAGGCGTTCTTGCAGCTGAAAGCTTGTTAAGCGTGCTCATTACTCCATTTCATGAGTCCTTCCCCATTTAACTGTTTGTTTTAGGCCATGGAGAGAGAGATCAAGGTTGCATTTAGCCCCAGGGAGACAAATGATATCGTTAGCAGCACCTTCCAAATGAACATCACTCATGGTGACATCTGCACACTGCAGAAATGTCACTGGCTCAATTCTGAGTAGAATTGGCTGCAGCATGACGATATCCTCGTTTGGCGAGAAGCCTCATGGCCCTTTGCTGCTGGTTCATTCTTTCGGTAAGCTGGTGTTTTACATCTCAAGCTCACTCGTTACGGTACAGATCATTAATCTCTACATGAATCTTGTGATGGAAAGAAGTAAGAAGGAAGGATATCCAGCAGTTCATGCCTTTGATATTTTATTCCATTGCAAACTAAGTTCTTGGGGCTGCGCAGCAGGGAAGAGATGGACCAGAGGTGTGGATCTCTTCAAGCAGGATGTTATCTGAGTCCATCTACTGGAATCACCATCTGACTCTTGTGGTGAGTCAAACTGGCCTTTCGTTTGGAATTGGATGTGGAGAGAAAACTGCTGAGAAAAACCGTGCCGATTAGGGTTAGAAAAGTAACATAACATAACACAAGTGCTAATATGATAAAAGCCACAAAAATAACTTAGCTCTGGTGAAGCTTCGGACAGGAAACAGATTTCTTTTATAGCACTGATAGCTTATATCTCTTGTAGGTAAAATGCCTTATGGAACCAGCACATGCTTGAATAAGGAAACACTGACCCTTTATCACAAGCCGGTTGCACGTCTGAGGTAAAAACTCTTCTGTTTGCCTTGACTTCTTCTCTGCTCTGCATGTGGCTCTTATCCAGAACAATTCCATGGGACAGTACGGACAGGCAGCTCACTCCTCTCTCTTTTTCTCTCCCTCACCTCACAGGGTGTAAAACACTAAAGAAGGGGAGGCCAGGGAATCTTGCCGCTGCAGAGGTTAAGTTTGTGTTATTCATGACCAGCACCCTGGGGCGACTTCCCAGGCTGCCCCTGCCCCCAAGGGCTTGGCTGCTACTGTTCCAAACAGGAGCGGTGGCAGCTGGGGTTTCCTGTGGCAGCAGCGCCACAGTCGGGAAGGTCGAGGTCTCTGAGCTTGCACCGCATCAGCAGGGACACTGACAGCAACCTGGTAGAGAGGCTGGAGGGTGGGCTGCTCAAGTGTTCCTGGGGCTGCACGGCCACCAACAAGCAGGTGGAGGTGACGGAGCTCGTCCCACAGCAGCAGGGACCCCCACAAGGATGTCAGGTTGTCGAAGGGTCCATGTGGTATTAAGCTCATTCTGGAAGCTGCTAAGCTGGTTCCAAATGCACTGGGGCTGTGGTGAGGCCACAGGGACCATTTCAGTGAGAGCCACGTCTGGCAGCTGCACAGCTGGTTCTCCTCCAGCTGGGACGAGCTGCTTGCAGAGCGATGACTCTCCAGGCAAGGAGCGGTGGCTGCTGGAGCGGGTCCTGAGGCAGCAGGGCCACCACCAGGCAGGTCTCTGAGCTGGCATCGCAGCCGGGATCCCTACAGGGAGCTGGTGGGGGTTGGAGAGGTGGCAGCTGAGGTTTCCTGAGGCAGCAGGGCCGCTACAACGCAGGTGGAGGTCACGGAGCTTGCACCACAGCAGCAGGGACACCCACACCAAGCTGGCTGGAGGTCGGAGCAGTGGCTGCTGGGGTGGTTAGAGCTTGCATCAATCATAACTGCCTCTGGAGGCCGTCGGGCTGGTTCTGCTTTACCAGGGCCCCACTGCTTGGAAAGCGACGGCAGGGGCAGCGTGGGTGAGATGTGGTAGCACACACCAGCTCTCCCTCTGCTTTCCCCCCTGCCCTTATTCGGGGGGCATTCCTGATGTCGTTTCCAGCTGCCAGAAGATGCTCTTCAGCCACTCACAATTTCTAGTTCACGGAAGAGAATTGGTTCAACCAATGGGCAACATGGGTGGGTTGCAGCCCCAGCAACAGCAGCGATTCCTTTCTGGGGTGACCACCCAGACCAGCACAAAGTCACAGCACGCTCTGCTCCCCCCTTCGGGTCCTTTCAGCATTTGACATCTTTGTCTTCTGTGCTAAAGTCCGTACCACGATTGCAGAAAAGGTCAAAATCCCCTCTTCACCGGCTCAGATGCAGGGTAGGTGGCTGCTTTCTAGCTCTGCTCTGAGAGACGAGTCAATGCTCACTCCCATACTACGTACAGGCAAGGCCTGCAGCGACCCCCGCGGGAAGGCGGAGAGGGGGCGGCTGTGGGCCGGGGACGCAGCTGGAGACAGCGAGAAACAGCGACCCCTTCGACGGGAACCGGGAACAGACGCGGCTGACAGGTCTACTCAGCTCCGGCCACCAAGTCTACCCAGCTCAGCAAGCGGATACTGGGTAGACCTGGCGGCCGGTGTGGGGTAGACCTGGCGGCCGGTGCAGGGTAGATCTCGTGTCTGTCCCTGGGGCTGGTGACACCTAATGGCCATCACTATCTGCCCCCAGAGCGGAGCCAGCACACTCACTTTTGGGGCCACAACTCCCATTTGCAGGGCCAGGACACTGGTCTTATGTGATTTTGGGGGTCGGAATACCAATTTCTGAGCGAAAACACCAATTTTAGGACAAATCACCAGGTCTCCCAGAGTACAAGGTCAACCCATCTCCGGCTCCCAGGTCTACCCAGATCCGTTCTTGTGTACCCAGCTCCGGCTGCCAGGTCTATCTCGTTCGGGCTACCCGGTCTTTTCACTATGGCTGCCAGGTCTACTCAGCTAACCAGGTTGGCGGTGGGTAGACCTGGTGTCCATCCCCAGAGCGGAGCCAGCACACCCACTTTTGATGCCACAACTCCCATTTATAGGGCCAGAACACTGCTTTTAGGGATCAAAAAAGCTATTTTGGAGGGAGGAGCACTGATTTTGGTGCCAGAACTCCCCTTTTGTAGCGCCAGAACACTGGTTTTTAGGACAAAAACCATTTGGCAGGGGGGCACGAACACTGATTTTGAGGCCAAAACATGCTTTTTGGGGGGAAAAACACTCATTTCTGGGCCCAGAACACCTTCTGGAGGGAGCAGAACATCAAATCTTGAGCCAGAACTCTGAATTTTAGTGCCAGAATTATGAAGCCCCCCCCAGACCCCTCTAGAACCCCCACAATGCATCTAGGACACCCAGAACCCCGAGAACTGTAGAATAAAAAGATTCTGGGAGACACAATTTCAGCCTTTCAATATCTGAAGGGGATTTTTATGATGAAGCTGCTGAGACCCTGACCCAAAATCCACCTTATCTGCCCCCAAACCAACCCCTGTGACTCAAAATCTACCTTTTCTGCCCCAAAATCCACCTTATCTGCCCCAAAATCCACCTTATCTGCCACAAAATCCACCCTGTGCCCCCAAATCCACTTCTTCTGCCACAAAATCCAGGTTTTATGCACCAAAACACACAGCCTGTGCCTCAAAATCCACTTTTTCTGCACCAAAATCCACCTTTTCTGCACCAAAATCCAGCCTGTGCCCTCAAATCCACCTTTTCTGCACAAAAATCCATTAATTGTGCCCCAAATGCTCCTTTTGTGCCCCACAATCTACCTTTTGTGCCCCAAAACCCACTCCCTGTGCCTCAAAATCAACATTTTGCCCCCAAATCCACTTTTCCCCAAAATCTACCTTATTTGCCCCATAATCCACTCTGTGACTCAAAATCCACCTTTTCTTCCCCAAAATCCACAGTTTATGCCACAAATCCACACAATGTGCCCAAAAATTAACCTTTTCAGCCCCCAAATCCACCACCTGCACCCTAAAATCTACATTTCTTCTCCAAAAATCCACCTTTTCTGTCCCAAAAGCCACTCCATATGCCCCCAAATCCACCTTTTCTGTCCTAAACAAACCCCCTGTGCCCCCAAATCCACCTTTTGTGCCCTAAATCCCACTCCCTGTGCCCCAAAATCAACATTTTTGCCCCAAAATCCACTTTTTCCCCAAAATCTACCTTTTCTGCCCCAAAATCCACCTTTTGTGCCACTAAATCTACCTTTTGTGCCACTAAATCCACCTTATCTGCCCCAAAATCCACCCTGTACCCCCAAATCCACCTTTACTGCCTCAAAATCCATCTTTTCTTCCCCAAAACCAAAGCCCTGTGACTCAAAATCCACCTTTTCTGACACAAAATCCATCTTTTCTGCACAAAAATTCACTAATTGTGCCCCCAAATCCACATTTTGTGCCCCAAAACCCACCTCCTGCCCCCCAAATCCACCTTTTCTGCCTCAAAATCCACCTTTTGTGCCACTAAATCTACCTTTTCTGCCCCAAAATTATTCCGCAAAATCCACCTTTAATGCACCAAAATCCAGATTTTCTTCCCTCAAACCAACATCCTGTGACTCAAAATCCACCTTTTCTGCCCCAAAATCCACCTTCTCTGTTCTAAAATCCACCTTTTCTGCCCCAAAACCAACCACCTGCGCCCCAAAATTCACCTTTTGTGCCCCAAAATCCACCTTTTCTGTCTTAAAGCCCACACCCTGTGCCCCAAACCCCACTTTTGTGCCCCCAAATCCACTTTTTCTATCCCCAAATACACCTTTTGTGCTCCAAACCCCACCCTGTGCCCCAGCATCCACCTTTTCAGACCCCTGCACCCCCAAATCTACATTTCCTGTCCCCAAATTCACCTTTTCTGACCCAAAATCCACCTTTGTGCCCCAAACCCCACCCCTGTGCCCCAAAATCTACCCCCTCTGAACCCACATCCACATTCTTCGTCCCAAAATCCACCTTTTCAGTGACAAAATCCAGGTTTCTACCCTAAACCCCACCTCCTGCACCCCAAAATCCACATTTTCTGCCCCAAAATCCAGGTTTTGTGCCCCCTAAATCTACCTTTTGTTCCCGAAACCCCACCCCTTACGCCACATATCCACCTTTTAATCCCCCAAATCCATCTTTTCTGCCCCAAAACGAACACCCTATGACTCAAAATCCACCATTTCTGCCCCAAATCCATATTTTGTTACCCCAAATCAAATTTTTCTGCCCCCAAATCCAGATTTTCTGCCCCAAAACCAAGCCCCTACGACTCAAATCCACCTTTTCTGTCCGAAAATCTACCTTTTCTGCCCCAAAATCCACTCTGTGACTCAAAAACCACTTTTTCTGACCTAAAATCTCTTTTCTGCACAAAACTCCACCAATTGTGCCACCAAATCCACAATTTGTTTGCCAAACTACACCCCCTGTGCCCCCAAATCCAACATTTTTGCCCCAAAATCCACTTTTTCCCAAAATCTACATGTTCTGCCCCAAAATCCACCTTTTGTGCCACTAAATCTACCTTTTGTGCCACTAAATCTACCTTATCTGCCCCAAAATCCACCCTGTACCCCCAAATTCACATTTACTGCCTCAAAATCCATCTTTTCTTCCCCAAAACCAACGCCCTGTGACTCAAAATCCATCCCAAAACCAACGCCCTGTGACTCAAAATCCATCCCAAAACCAACCCCTTATTCCCCCAAATCCACCTTTAATGCGCCAAAATCCACATTTTCTTCCCTCAAACCACCCCCTGCGATTCAAAATCTATCTTTTCTGCCCCCAAATCCATCTTTTCTGCCCCAAAATCCCCTTTTGCGCCCAAAACCCCACCTTTTGCGCTCCCAAATCCAGATTCTCTCCCCAAATCCACCTTTTGTCTCTCAAAATCCACCTTTGGTCCCCCTAAATCTACCTTTTGTGCCTCAAACCCAACCCCTTGTGCCCCCAAATCCTCTTTTCTGTCCCAAAATCCACTTTTTCTGCCCCAAAATCCAGTTTGTGCCCCAAAATCCACTTTTCTGCTCTAAAATCCACATTTTGTGCCACAAAACCCAATCCCTGCACCTCAAATCCACCTCTTCTGCCTAAAAATCCATTTTTTGTGCCCCACAATCCACCGCTATTGCCCTGAATTCCACATTTTGTGTCCCCAAATCCAATTTTCTGCGTCAAAATCCACATTTTCTGCACCAAAATCCACATTTTTCACCCCCCAAAACCCCATTTTGTGGCCCCAGATGGGTGTTGAGGCCCCTTCCCCCCCAGCCCCGTGGCTGCGGCCGAGGCCTCTGTGATGTCCCCCTCTGTGACGCTGCCCTCGCAGCCCTCGCTGGGGAACAGGACGAGCCCCCTCTGGCCTCACTCTCCAGCAGGACCTGGAGGAGGCAGGTGGGCTCTGCGCTGGGAGCTTAAACGGGTGCCAGGTAGATCTAAAGGGTTCCTGGGGCTCCTAGAAGGGTCCTGGAAGAACATAAATGGGTGCCAGGTAGACCTAGAGGGTTCCTGGGGCTCCTAGAAGGGTCCTAGAAGGCCCAAAAGGGGTGCCAGGTAGCTCTCGATAGTTATAGGAGCTCCAGGGAGGGTCCTAGAAGGACCTAAAGGGGTCCTACATAGATCTAGAGGGTTCTTGGGGCTCCTACAAGGCTCCTAGGAGGCCATAAAAGGGGTCCCAGGAAGGTCTAGAGGGTTCCTGAGGCTCCTAGAAGGGTCCTAGAAGGCCCAAAAGGGGTCCCAGGTGGATCTAGAGGGTTATAGGAGCCCCAGGTAGGATCCTAGAAGGACCTAAAGGGGTCCTACGTAGATCTAGAGGGTTCCTGGGGCTCCTACAAAGGTCCTAGGAGTCCCTATAGGGGTCCCAGGTAGATCTAGAGAGTTCCTGATGCTCCAGGTAGGGTCCTAGAAGGACCTAAAGGGGTCCTACGTAGATCTAGAGGGTTCCTGGGGTACCTAGAATGGTCCTAGAAGGCACTAAAGGGGTCCCAGGTAGATCTAGAGAGTTCCTGATGCTCCAGGTAGCGTCCTAGAAGGCCTTAAATTGGTGCCAGGTAGATCTAGACGGTACCTGGGACTCCTAGAAGGGTCTTAGAAGGCCATAAATGGGTCCCAGGAAGGTCTAGACGGTTCCTGGGGTACCTAGAATGGTCCTAGAAGGCCCTAAAGGGGTCCCAGGTAGATCTAGAGGGTTCCTGGGGCCCCCTAGAAGGGTCCTGGAAGGCCCTAATGTGGTTCCAGGTAGACCTAGAGGGTTTCTGGGGTCTCCTAGATAGGTCCTAGAAGGCCCTAAAGGGGTCTCAGGTAGATCTAGAGGGTTACTGGGCCTAATTGAAGGCCCTAAGTGGGTTGCAGGTAGATCTAAAGGGTTCCTGGGGCTCCTGTAATGGTCCTGAAAGGCCCTAAAGGGGTCCGAGCTAGATCTAAAGGTTTCCTGGGGCTCCTAGATGGGTCCTACAAGGCACTAACAGGGACCCAGGTAGATCTAGAGGGTTCCTGGTGCTCCTACAAGGGTCCTAGAAGGCCCTAAAGGGGTCTCAGGTAGATCTAGAGGGTTCCTGAGGGTCCTAGATGGGACCTAGAACTCCCTTTAAGGGGTCTCAGGTAGGTCTAGATGGTTCCTGGGGATCCTATAATGGTCCTAGAAGGCCCTAATGGGGTCCCAGGAAGATCTGGAGAGTTCCACGGGGTCCCCTAGAAGGGTCCTAGAAGGACCTAAGGGGGTCCTAGTTAGAGCTTGAGGGTTCCTGGGGCTCCTACAAGTGTCCTAGGAGGCCCTGAAGGGGTCCCAGGTAAATCTAAAAGGTTCCTGGGGGTCCTAGAATGGTCCTAGAAGCCTCTAAAGGGGTTCCAGGTAGACCTACAGGGTTCCTGGGGCTCATAGAATGGTCCTAGTAGGCCCTAAAGGGGTCTTAGGTAGATCTAGATATTTCCTGGGGCTCCTAGAAGGGTCTTAGCAGGACCTAAATGGGTCCCGGATAGATCTAGAGGGATACTGGGGCTCATACAAGGGTCCTAGAAGCCTCTAAAGGCATCCCAGAAAGACCTAAACGGTTCCTGAGGGTCCTAGAATGATCCTAGATGCTATTAAAGGGGATTCAGGTAGGACTAGAGGGTTCCTGGGGATCCTATAATGGTCCTAAGAGGCCCTAAAGAGGTCCCAGGTAGATCTAGAGGGTTCCTGGGCCTCATAGAAGGGTCCTAGAAGCCCCAAAGTGGTCCCATATAGATCTAGAGGGTTCCTGTTACTCCTAGAAGGGTCTTAGAAGGCCATATAGGGGTCCCAGGAAGGTCTAGAGGGTTTCTAGGGTTCCTAGATGGGCCCTAGATGGCCCTAAAATGGACCCAGGTAAGTCTAGAGGGTTCTTAGAGCTTCATGTAGTGTCCTAGAAGGCCCTAAAAGGGTCTCAGGTAGATCTAGAGGGTTCCTGGGGCTCCTATAATGGTTCTAGAAAGCCCTAAAGGAGTCCCAGGTCGATCCAGAGAGTTCCTGGGCCTCCTAGAAGGGTCCTAGAAGGCCGTAAAAGGTCCCAGGTAGATCTAGAGAGTACCTGGAGCTCAATGTAGGGTCCTAGATAGCCCTAAATGGGTTCCAAGTAGATCTAGAAGGTTCCTGGAGTTCCTAGAAGGCCCTATGTGGGTCCCAGGTAGATTTAGAGAATTCCTGGAGCTCCAGGTAGGGTCCTAGGAAGCCCTAAGAGGGAACCAGGAAGGTCTAGCGTATTCCTAGGGCTCTTACAATGTTCCTAAAAGACCCTAAATGGGTCCCAAGTAGACCTAGAGGGTTCCTGGTGCTCCTAGAAGGGTCCTACAAGGCCCTAAAGGGGTCCCAGGTAGATCTAGAAGGTTACTGGGGCTCCTAGAAGGGTCCAAGAAAGCCGGAAAGGAGTCCCAGGTAGAGCTAGACAGTTCCAGGAGGTCATAGATAGGACCTGGAAGGCCCTAAGGGGGTCCCAGGTAGATCTAGAGGGTTCTTAGAGCTCCAGGTAGTGTCCTTGAAGGCCTCAATCAGGTCCCAGATATATCTACAGGGTTACCAGGGCTCATAGAAGGGTCCTATAAGGCCCTATGGCATCCCAGGTAGATCTAGAGGGTTCCTGGAGCTCCAGGTAGGTTCCTAGAAGGCCCTAAGGAGGTCCCAGGTAGATCTAGAGTGTTGTTTGGGCTCGTAGAAAGGTCCTAGAAGGCCCTAAAGAGGCTTCAAGTAGATCTAGAGGGTTCCAGGAGCTCCTAGAAGGCCCTAAAGGGGCCCCAGGTAGATCTAGAGGGTGCCTGGAGCTCCTTTAATGGTTCTACAAGGGCCGAATGGCTTCCCAGGTAGATCTAGATACTTCCAGGCGGTACCAGAATGGTCCTAGAAGTCCCTAAAGGGGTCCCAGGTAGATCTAGAGGGTTCCTGGGGCTTCTAGAAGGGTCCTAGGAGGCCCTGAAGGATTCCCAGGTAGATCTAGAGGGTTCCTGGGCCACCTAGAATGGTCATAGAAGGCCCTAAATGGGTCCCAGGTAGATCTAGAGGGTTCCCGGGCCTCTTAGAAGGGTCCTAGAAGGCCCTAAACGGGTCCCAGGTAGTTCTAGATGGTTCCTGGAGCTCCAGGTAGGGTCCTAGAAGGCCCTAAAATGGTCCCAGGTAGATCTAGAGGGTTCCTGGAGCTCCAGGTAGGGTCCTAGAAGGCCCTAAATGCGTCTCAGGTAGATCTAGAGGGTTCCCGGTTGTCTTAAATAGGTCCTAGAAGGGCTTAAAATGGACCCAGGTAGATGTAGGTTCCCTTTTGAGGGCTTTGGCGTCAATTAAGAGGGTTTTGCGGTCAATTATAAGGGTTCTGAGGATCATTATGGGGGTTTTGGGGTCAAATATGAGGAGTTTGGGGGTCATTCTGGAGATTGGGGGGGAATTTCAGGGCTTTTGGGGTTCCCTTTGAGTTTTTAGAATCTTTTATGGGTGGTTTTTGAGCCATTATGTGGATTTTGGGGTCCATTATAATGGTTTTGGAATCAATTATGGGTTTGGGGAGCCACTATGGGGGGCTTGGCGGTCATTATGGGGATTTGGGGTTCCCTTTGAGGGTTTTGTGGTCATTATCAGGGGTTTGGAGGCAATTATAGGGGCTTTATAGTAAATTATAAGGGTTTTGGGGTCCAGTATGAGGAGTCAAATGGGGGTTTGGGGGTCAATTATGAGGGTTTTGGTGTCAATGATGGTGGGTTTGGGGTGTATTATGGGGGTTTTGGAGACCCCTTAGACATTCTGGGGTCAATTATGAGCATTTTAGAGTCCATTATGGGGGCTTTGGGTTCAATTATGAGAGTTTTGGAGTCCCTTTTGAGACGTTTTGGGGGATTCTGGGGATTTTAAGGTCCCCTTTTGTCGGTTTTTGAGCCAACTCTGGGGGGTTTGGGGTCAATTTTGGTGGTTTTGGGGCCCCTTTGAGGGGTCTGGGTCAATTCTGAGGCCCCCCTTGAGGGTTTTGGGGTCAGTTCTGGGGAGTTTGGTGTCCCCCTGCATGTTTTGAGTTTTCTTTTGAGGGTTTTTCTGTTAATTCTCGGGGCTTGGAGACCCCTTTGAGGATTTTTGGGGTCAATTCTGGGGGTTTCAGGTCCCCTCTGCAGATTTTGGGTCCCCTTTGAGGATTCTGGGGGTCAATTCTGGTGAGTTTGGTGTCCCTCCTACATGTTTTGAGTTCCCTTTTCAGGGTTTTTAGTCAATTCTGAGGGTTGGGGACCTCTTTGAAGATTTTGGTGTCAATTCTGGGGGCTTGGGGGCCCCTTTGAGGCTTTTTTTCAGTCAAATCTGGAGTTTTGGAGGCCCCTGTGTGGATTTTTGGGTCAATTCTAGTGGGTTTTGGGGCCCCATTCAAGATTTTAGGGTCCATTCTGTGGGTTTCAGGGCAGCTTTGGAGGCTTTTGGGTCAATCCTGGGGGCCTGGGGTCAATTCTGGGTGGTTTTGACCCCTCTTTGCAGGTTTTGGGTCCCCTTAAGGGTTTTGAGGTAAGTCCTGAGGGGTTTTGGGTCCATTCTGGGTGTTTTGGGGGTCCCTCCTGCACTCACTCCAATTCAACATCCTGGTTGAACCAGATGCTGTTGACGCTCCAGGCTTGCGCCATGGTTTACTGGAGCCCCTGCAGGTAGAAGAAGAGGTGTAGGGGGAGCCCCCCCGACACCCTAAATCCCTCGTTTTCCCAAAAAATCCCTCCGAAACCAGCTATCAACACCCCTCGCTGCTCAAAACCATCGAGTCCCCTCAGGAGCCAGTGGATAGAGCGGTCCTTCCGGCCACGTGACAGGCACGCCTGCATGGGCGGGCGTTGCCGATGCCGCCATCTTTGAAGCGGGCATAATAGGAACCGTCGATAGCCGCCATATTGGAAGCCGGCCGGGTCGAGCGCGGTTGCCTAGCAACGCGCCATCTTGGAACCGGGCAACACGTTTGGCATTAAAGGGGGCGACTCCCTCCCTCTCTTTTTACAGCAGAAACAGGGATTTTATCTCACGGAAAAGAGGTTTTTACACCTCAGGGAAGTTATTTTATCTCAAAAAAGGAGATTGTACGTCAAGAAGCGTCCATTTTACCTCACCAAAAAGATTTTTTGCCTTCAGAAACAGGGTTTTTCACATCACAGGGGTGAGTTTTCAACTCAGCGTGGGCATTTTTCCTCAAAAAAGGAGGTTTTACCTCAATAACAATAGATCTTACCTCACAGAATATATTTTCTTACCTCAGGAAAAGGATTTTTTCACATCATACACGTGATTTTTCCTCTCAGGGAGGAGATTTTCTCTGAAAAACGGAGATTTTTCCCTCAGGAATGGTCAACTATACCTCACCGAAAAGATTTTTCACCTCAGGAAGAGATTTTCACATCAAGGAGGTGATTTTTCACATCAGGGAGGAGATTTTATCCCCCCTCCAAAAGATTTGACCTCATGAAAGGTCAATTTTACCTCACCAAAAAGATTTCTTTTCCCTCAGAAAAAGGGCTTTGTACATCACAGAGGGGATTTTTCACTTCAGGGAGGGGATTCTTCCTCAAAAAAAAGACATTTTACCTCAATAACTATCAATTTTACCTCACCGAAAAGATGTTCTTCTCTCAGGAAAAAGGGTTTTTCTTGTCACGGAGGTGATTTTTACAATTTAGGAAGCAGATTTTAATTCAGGAAGGTTAAACTTTAAGTCACAGAGGAGATTTTTCCTTAGAAAAAGCAGTTTTACCTCCAGAAAGATCGATTTTACCTCATGAAAGAGATTTTTTTCCGGGGACTTTCACCTCAAGAAAAGGAACCTTACACCTTAGGGATGGGATTTGACCTCAGAAAAGGGCAAGTTTGCCTCAGAAATGGCAAAGCGTACCTCAAAAAAAGAGCATTTTACCTCAAGAAAGCTGGATTTATCTCAGAAATGTAGGATATTTACACCAGGGAAGTGGATTTAACCTCAGAAAAAGGATTTTTTTTTATACCATACATGGTGCAGGTTTTACAGGTGCATCCAGCGACGGGATGGTGAGTTTTGTGGTGGAGTGGCCATTAAAGGCGGTGGGACACTTCCCTGAGAGGGCAAATGTCAAAAAATCTCAATCAGGGATCGGTGCTGGGCTCCTGGCTCCATGGCCATTCCCGAGCGGTACCTGACGGGAGGGGGCGGTCCTGGAACCTCCTGGGAACTCCTTCGTGTGGTGGAGGAATTAAGGGAGGAGGTAAAGAGGCTGAGGACCATCAGGGAGTGTGAGAGGGAGATAGACCAGTGGAGTAGTGCCCTCTCACTCACTCAGCAGCCTGCTGGAGCTGGTACATCCAAACACCATCCACCTGCAAACTGCAAGGTTGGGGAACAAGAGATGGGGAATGGCAGCAAGTTCCTGCCAGATGAAGGAAACCTGCTCCCCTCAACCAGACAGTAAAACCCAAGATCCCCCCCGGTAAACAAGTACCATGTGTTGCAGGTGGAATTCAGTCCTGAGGATGAGGATGATGTCTCCCACAGCCTAGAATCCTTCCCTAGGCCGCACCATCCTCAGAAAAAGATAAAAACATCCTCCATTAAGAAGAAGAGGAGGGTGGTTGTGGTAGGGGACTCAGAATCACAGAACCACAGAATCTCCAGGTTGGAGGAGACCCACTGGATCGTCGAGTCCAACCATTCCCAACAATCCCTAAATCATGCCCTAAGTACCTCATCCACCCTCACCTTAAACGTCTCCAGGGACGGTGAATCAACCACCTCCCTTGGCAGACCGTTCCAATGCCTAACCGCTCTTTCCGTGAAGATTTTTTTCCTTATCTCAAGCCTAAATCTTCCCAGGCGGAGCTTGAGGCCATTCCCTCTCGTCCTGTCCCATGTTACTTGGGAGAAGAGGCCAGCACCCTCCTCTCCACAACCTCCCTTCAGGTAGTTGTAGAGAGTAATAAGGTCTCCCCTCAGCCTCCTCTTCTCCAGGCTAAACAACTCCAGCTCTCCCAGTCGCTCCTCATAAGATTTGTTCTCCAGCCCCTTCACCAGCTTCGTTGCTCTTCTCTGGACTTGCTCCAGAGCCACAACATTCTTCTTGTGGTGAGGGGCCCAAAAGTGAACACAGTACTCGAGGTGCGGTCTCACTAGTGCTGAGTACAGAGGGAGAATAACTTCCCTGGACCTGCTGGTCACGCCGTTTCTGATACAGGCCAAGATGCCATTGGCCTTCTGGGCCACCTGGGCACACTGCTGGCTCATGTTCAGTCGGTTGTCAACCAACAGCCCCAGGTCCTTCTCTTCCTGGCAGCTTTCCAGCCAGGCTTTTCCTAGTCTGTAGCTCTGCTTAGGACTGTTGTGCCCCAAGTGCAGGACCCGGCATTTGGCCTTGTTAAACCTCATGCCGTTGGTCTCAGCCCAGCGGTCCAGCCTGTTCAGGTCCCTTTGCAGAGCCTCCCGACCCTCCAGCAGATCGACACTTCCACCCAGCTTGGTGTCATCTGCAAACTTGCTAAGGGAGCACTCAATGCCTTCATCCAGGTCGTTGATAAAGACATTAAACAGGACTGGACCCAGGACTGAGCCCTGGGGAATCCCACTTGTCACTGGCCTCCAGCTGGATTTAACTCCATTTCCCACCACCCTCTGGGCCCAGTCATTCAACCAGTTTTTCACCCAGGAGAGTGTGCGCCCGTCCAGGCCAGAGGCCGACAATTTCCGAAGGAGAATGCTGTGAGAAACTGTATCAAAGGCTTTACTGAATTGCAGGAAGACCACATCCACAGCCTTTCCCTCGTCCAAGAGTCTAGTCACTCGGTCATAGAAGGTGATCGAATTACTCTGGCAAGACCTGCCTTTCATGAACCCATGTTGACTGGGCCTGATCACCCAGTTCTCTTGCAAGTGCTTCTTGATCGCACTCAAGATCACCCGCTCCATGACTTTCCCCAGTACCGAGGTCAGGCTGACAGGCCTGTAGTTCCCCGGATCCTCCCTGCACCCCTTCTTATAGATGGGCACGACATCAGCCAGCCTCCAGTCCAGCGGAACCTCCCCAGTCATCCAGGACTGTTGGAAGATGATGGAAAGGGGTTTGGCCAGCACATCCGCCAGTTCCCTCAAAACTCTTGGGTGGACTCCATCTGGCCCCATAGACTTGTGGGCAAGCAAGTCTCTAAGCACCTCCTCTTGGGCTGTGGGAACCTCATACTTCTCTTCCAGCCCCTGGGGTTGTGCACAGAGGGAACAATTTTCCTTACTGTTAAAGACTGAGGCAAAGTAGACATTGAGCACTTCAGCCTTGTCTTCATACCCTGTTACTGTTGTTCCCTCTGCATCTACTAGGGACTGGAGATTCTCCTAGTCCTCCTTTTACTGTTGATGTATTTGTAGAAAGACTTTTTGTTGTCTTTCACAGATAATCGCATTTCTAGCTGGGCCTTAGCCCTCCTGATTTTTTCTATGACTCCTGTATGACCTGATTCTTCAACAGTAACAGGGGATGAAGACTGCACCTGAACAATCACAACTTCCTCAGCCTGACCTCACAGGAAAGGTGCTCCAGCCCTCGGATCATCCTTGTAGCTTCCTGTGGACCCGATCCAACAGCTCTATCTCCTTCTTATGCTACGGATTCCAGAACTGGACACATTACTTCAGATGAGGTCTCACAAGAGAGGAATAGAGGGGCAGAATCACCTCCCTCAACCTGCTGGCCACACTTCTTTTGAGGCAGCTGAGGACACAGTTGGCCTCCTGGGCTATCAGCACACATTGCCAGCTCATGTTGAGTTTCTCACTGACCAGCACCCCCAAGTCCTTCTGTACAGGGCAGCTCTCAATCACATCATCCCCCAGCCTGTAGTGGAACTGAGGATTGCACCAACCCATGTGTAGGACCTTGTATTTGGCCTTGTTAAACCTCTTGAGACTCACACAGCTCCACTTCTCCAGCTTTCCCAGGTCCTTCTGGATGACATCCCATCCTTCTGGTGTGGTAACTGCACAACTCAGCTTGGTGTCATCTGCAAACTTACTGAGGGTGCACTCGATCACACAATCTATATAATAGATGAAGGCATTAAACACCACTTTTCCCAGTGATGACCCCTGAAAGATACCATTTGACGACTACTCTCTGAACACAGCCATTCAACCAATGTCTTATCCACTATTCCGTCCACCCATCAAATCCATATCTCTCCAATTTAAAAAGTAGGATGTTGTGTGGGATCATGTCAAAGGCTTTACAGAAGTCCAGATAGACCACATTCATTGGTTTAAATAAGCGCAAAAATCACAATTTTAAACACTCAAACATGATGCAAACCATCAGCAATGGTTATGTGATGCAAACCACAGGCAATGTGACCAAGCTGAGAACCCTCAGGCCTTACAGCAAGGCAAGGGGTGAGAAGGAGGATGAAGAAGTGGAGGGAGAACTGCTCTGGGAGATCGAGTGCTGCTGCCTGGAAGCACTGATGTACCAGGACTCTTTTTCCCCTCCATCCATGGCACAGGAACTGTCCCGGAAGCTCCAAAAAGGCCTTGGAGGAAAGATATAAGGAAACAAAAGGCATTGAATAGCACTATTATTTTATTTTTAAAAACTCACAGAGAGCACAGCTCCTCATTTACACAGACAATCAGTAAGAAAAGAGAGCGAATTGAAACAGGATGATAACATTATAACCATTGAAAAAACAGCAACATCAACAAGAAATACAGAAGCCACACCGGGTCTGCCATGAGTCACATGGTAACTGCCATGCAGAAGATGATAAGTAGTTCATGGCTTCAGAGAACTATCCAGATATCAGTTTCCACACTGCATCCTTGAGCTGCTGGTTCCTCAGGCTGTAGATAAGAGGGTTCAGTGCTGAAGGCACCACCGAGTACAGAACTGACGACATAAGGTCCAGAGATGGAGAAGAGACAGAGGGAGGCTTCATGTAGGTAAACTCTGCAGCGCTGATGAAGAGGGAGACCACGGCCAGGTGAGGGAGGCACGTGGAAAAGGCTTTGTGCCGTCCCTGCTCCGAGGGGATCCTCAGGACAGCCCTGAAGATCTGCACATAGGACACCACAATGAAAATAAAACAGCCACATGCTAAACAAGCAATAATGCCAAGAAGCCCAACCTCCCTGAGGTAGGAGTGTGAGCAGGAGAGCTTGAGGATCTGGGGAACTTCACAGAAGAACTGGTCCACAGAATTGCCCTGGCAGAGGGGCAGGGAAAATGTATTGGCTGTATGTAGCAGAGCATTGAGAAACCCAGTGCCCCAGGCAGCTGCTGCCATGTGGACACAAGCTCTGCTGCCCAGGAGGGTCCCATAGTGCAGGGGTTTGCAGATGGCAACGTAGCGGTCATAAGACATTACTGTGAGGAGAAAATACTCTGCTGAAATGAAAAACAGAAACATAAAGACCTGAGCAAAACATCCTGAGTAGGAGATTGTCCTGGTGTCCCAAAGAGAATTGGCCATGGATTTGGGGACAATGGTGGAGATGCAGCCCAGGTCGAGAAGTGAGAGATTGAGGAGGAAGAAGTACATGGGGGTGTGGAGGTGGTGGTCACAGGTGATGGTGGTGATGATGAGGCCGTTGCCCAGGAGGGCAGCCAGGTAGATGCCCAGGAAGAGCCAGAAGTGCAAGAGCTGCAGCTCCCGGGTGTCTGTGAATGCCAGGAGGAGGAAGTGGGTGATGGAGCTGCTGTTGGACATCAGCTGCCTCTGCACTTGAAATAATGTAACAGGAGGAAAGGACAGTGAGAAGTTAGGGGAGATTGCTCTGATCAAAATCAAAGCCATTTCTCATTCCCTTCCCACTGCTTCAATCACCTTGGCCCTTTTCTCCCATCCCTTCCTCCAGCTCTGTGCCTGGAGCCCAGCTTGGTGCTGGCT
Source organism: Clamator glandarius (assembly GCA_033459285.1). Classification (NCBI taxonomy): domain Eukaryota; kingdom Metazoa; phylum Chordata; class Aves; order Cuculiformes; family Cuculidae; genus Clamator; species Clamator glandarius. Next base: position 113,491 of record JAUNZM010000866.1, on the reverse strand, counting down.
GAATGTGCCTGGAGGAGCAGGTCCTCTGCCTGCTGGCTGCGAGGAGTCAGCCCTGCTCTGCAGCAGGGGGTCATGGGGACATTAGGACAGGGGACACTGCTGGAGTTCAACTTTGACCTCTGGAACTGCTCCTGGTGCAGAAGGGTCTGGCAGCATCTGCACTGCCAGGGATGAGGAACTGAGTGGGCAGAAGGCAGCTTTGGGGTTTTACAGCAAACACGCCACCCCTGGCAATGTTCCTGAACATCAGAAACCCTCAGCATCTCTGCTGTACTCAGGGAGATCAGAGGGAGTCCTGGGAGGAGAGAGCAATTCTTGTGTCTCAGTGCAGAGGGAGGGGAGCTGCTCTGTCCCCTGCTCTGGTTCCCAGCTGCCCTGGGCTTGCACCTTTAAGAGACAGAGTAATCACACTTTCATATTTACCTTAAAAGCCACCATGATCTACTGAAAGCAGGCAAACCCACTGCCAAGCACTGAGGGTCCAACCCTTTCTCAAGATCTCAGCATTCCACTTTCAGCCCAGGACACACAGGGCTCATTTCACAAACCCAACAGCATTTCCTTGGCTGAAGCATCTCTGTGTTTTTCTACAGACATTCAGGCAACAGAAAGATGGGATAAGAAGGTTTTGCACATTGGAGGGCTGCTGAGTTCTTGGGAGGACACTTCAAGGAAAGCCAAGTGCCCTAATGGTGATATCTCAGTACAGAAGAGTCTGTTAATTGCTCATGAGTGCACTGCCCACAGCCCCGCAGTGGATCAGTGCCTGACTCAGCAACTCCCATCCCCAGAGAGCCTGGCAGCAAGAACAAGAAAACAACAATATGAACGGAGACAGGTTTAGAAACAGGGAGAAAGAGAGAGGGGGTCTGGATGCAAGAGGCCAGAGCAGAGGCAGCCGGGAACACAGACAGTGTTCCCCTTCCCCAGCTGTGCTCGCCCCCTCCCAGACACCAACCTTGCCGGGCAGTTGCTCTCAGCCCCTGGGCTCTGGAGAGGGCACTGGAGATGCGGCTGCAGAGGAGGGGGCTCAGCCTTGGAGCCCAGAGCCCTGAGGGCAGAGGATTTGCTGGGTGGGAGAGGGGGCAAGGGTCTTGCTCAGAGGAAGGGGCTGCACTGCAGGGGGTCACACAGAACTCTCTGAACTCTCCGTCACACATCTCTGTTTTGCACTTCCCCTCGTTCCCTGATCCTATCTGTTCTGCCTGGAGAATTTCCTTCTTGCAGGTTTTTCCCTGTCCCCTCTCTCTTCCCTCCTCACTGACCCCATCCCAGCCTCTGGGCTCTCCCGTACACAAACCTGCCAATTTTCAGGGCACTGCTTGGGTGCAGGATCCTGTTTGGAGGTTCCAAAAGGCAGAGCAATCTGATGGTTCCAGCAGAGGTGATGTTGGTGCATAGGCAGAGGAGAGGCTGAAGGCACTTTAGGAGGCCGTTAGCAGAGCTACTGATCACTGGAGTCTCAAGGACTTGAGCAGCCTTGAAAAGCGCTTTTCTATATCTCTTTCCCTCCCACACCTCTTCTACCTGCCCTCAGATGAGGAAAGTGAAAGCATAGACTCAGGAAATCTCCCTTCCCATGGAAATGTGCCCTGGGAAGTTTCCTGGTGCTGACCTGGAGCTTGGAGCAGCCCTGACACACAGAGAACCCTCTTGACAGCAGAAGGATCCTGCCCTGCCCTGCCAGGTTTGGCTCTTTTACCCCCACAGTGCCACGGGGAGGTCACCAGGCAAGCTGAACACTGACCTTGGCAAGCAACAGAGTCCTTGTCCCACACCCAGAGCCTGGGGTGCCGGGACCCAGCTCTCAAGGACAGTCTGGGGCATCCCTGGCTGCACCCCCTGGCTTCACAGCCCTTCCGAACTGCCTCACCGCTGTCCCCTCCTCACAGATCCCATGAGCTTGCAGCTGTGCCAGCTTGAGGAGATGTCACCAGCAACTACACCTGCTTTGCCTGCACCCAGACTTACTGTGTCCAGGACTGCAAAGATTTCTCTTCCAGTCAGCTCTCAGACCAGCTTGAAGCTCCCTCTGCCTTGCTAATCTCTCTGAGAACCCCCGGGAGTTCCCTTCTCCCTGCAGTCTTTGCAGAGGAGCTGCTCCTTGCCAGAGCTCACTCTTTGTAGTGCTGCCCACTCGCCATGAGCTCTCTCAGTCCCAGGAGCCCAGCCCAGCTCAGCAGCAGAGGAGCAGCCCAGGACATTTTAATGACCCCTCTGGTGGGTTGGATGCTGAGTCCATGAATCTCACACCCTGAGAGGAAGTAGAACAAACTTCTCAAGAAGTAAAACTCAAATTCAAGCTCCAAAGTTTCTTGTAATGTTAACAGGTCCCACTGAGGGCACTGCTGAGAAAGCATCTCCAGGGCCCAGTTAGAGAAGAAAATTGAAGGCAGTGATGAAAGTTTGGGAAAAGCAAGGTGTCTCCGATGCTGAGTCAACATGGGTGTGTTTCATCAATCCAAAGGGCCAGGATATGACCCTATAACAAATGGCCAAGCCCTGTCCCCCAGACCCTGGGAAGGGAGATCCTGTCCCTCACTCATTCTTCAGGCCTCTTCCTGGGCAGTGGGATGCGAGGAAGTGCAATGCCAAGGGTTGGACTGTAGGAAAACACCTCTCAGGCTCCTGTGTGGGGATGAGGAGGCCAAGAGACCCTGATATTGGAAGGATAAGCTGCTTCCTTACTGGTATCAGCATCAGAGACAACAGCCAGAGTCAAAGAGAGGAAGGCTTTGGCTCTGGTGGGTGATTTTAGCCTCGCCAGAAACCTTGGTGAGTAGTGACAAAAACCACATGCTCTTAGCAAAATGGGGAAGAGGGTGACGGACTTCTTAGAATTTTGGCCCTTCATTGTGAATCCCAACCCAAACCCAAAGCTGACTAACCCACAGCTAGTCCTGACCTTACCCCATCATTCCAGACCAACAGCGCCAGTGGAACCACACCAGTAATTTCATAGCATTCCAAGGTCACCATGATAACAACCTAAGGAAATGAGATTATAGAGGCAGCACAACTGGGGGTGATGAGCATCCTTCTGTCACCTTGTTAAACTAATTCAAGACTTGGGAGCATTAGGAGAAACCACCCAAGTAAGAGTTTTGGGTCACATGAACAACTTTCCAGTTCTTATTGACCTGATGGATTGTGACCGATTCCCGGGCTGCAGATGGGCAGTTCCTCGTGCAGTAGCTCCTCTGTTTCTCCCCACACGGACAGTCCTACATGTCTCACAGAAGGAAACATCCCACGGTGCCTGGATTTGCCCATGGTTCCTCCTGGTCATGCTGCTGCCTCTTCACAGGCTCTCTGATTTGTGATCCTGGTGGGAAAAGGCCTCACTGTCCTGATCCTGGATTTGTTGGGCACGCTAAATGGACTAACTGTAGGTTGCTGGGATTCAGAGTAGGGAATCATGGACTGTCTGAGCCTCACCCAAGGGCAGGAAGGATTGCTGCTGTTAGTGGTTATTGCTGAAGGCTTCCTTGGTCAGAATCAGTCCTCCAGTGTTTTAGGCACCAGGGCCACACCAGGCTATTATATGTAGATCCCTAGAGTTGAGGGAAATGACTCAGTCCTTTTCAGCTCCTCATGCACTGAGAATGGGGTCCACCGAAGCTTATTGAGGGAGCTGGTGGATATGCTGGCCAAACCCCTTTCTATCATCTTCCAGCAGTTCTGACTGACTGGGGATGTTCCACTGGACTGGAGGCTGATGTTGTGCCCTTCTACAAGAAGAGTCACAGGGAGGATGCAGGAAACTGCAGGCCTGTCAGTCTGACCTCAGTGCCAGGGAAAGTCATGGAGCATGTGATCATGAGTGCGATCATGAAGCACGTGCAAGAGAACCGGGTGATCAGGCCCAGTCAACACGGGTTCATGAAGGGCAGGTCTTGCCAGACTAACCTGATCACCTTCTATGGCCAAATGACTTGCCTACTGGACGAGGGAAAAGCTGTGGATGTATCTTCCTGGACTTCAGTAAAGCCTTTGACACAGTTTCTCCCAGCATTCTGCTACGGAAACTATCACCTCTGGCCTGGACAGGCGCACACTCTCCTGGGTGGAAAACTGGTTGGATGGCCGGGTCCAGAGAGTGGTGGGAAATGGAGTTAACTCCAGTTGAAGGCCAGTTCCAAGTGGGGTTCCCCAGAGCTCAGTCCTGGGTCCAGCCCTGTTCAACGTCTTTATCAACGACCTGGATGAAGGCATCGAGTGCCAAACTTAGCAAGTTTGTGGATGACACTAAGTTGGGTGGAAGTGTGGATCTGCTGGAGGGTAGGGAAGCTCCAAAGGGACCTGAATAGGCTGGACTGCTGGGCTGAGACCAACGGCATGAGGTTTAACAAGGCCAAATGCCGGGTCCTGCACTTGGGGCACAACAACCCTGTGCAATGATACAGACTAGGAGAAGTCAGTCTGGAAAGCTGCCAGGAGGAGAAGGACTTGGGGGTGCTGGTTGACAGTGACTGAACATGAGCCAGCAGTGGCCCAGGTGGCCAAGAAGGCCAATGGCATCTTGGCCTGTATCAGAAATGGCATAAGCATCAGGTCCAGGGAGTTATTCTCCCTCTGTACTCGGCACTGGTGAGACAGCTCCTCTAATGCTGTGTTCAGTTCTGGGCCACTCCCCACAAAAAGATGTTGAGGTTCTGGAGCGAGTCCAGAGAAGATCAATGAAGCTGGTGAAGGGGCTGGAGAACAAGTCTTACAAGGGGTGGCTGAGAGAGCTGGGGTTGTTTAGCCTGGAGATGAGGAGGCTGAGGGGAGACCTCATTGCTCTCTACAACGACCTGAAAGGAGCTGGCCTCCAAAGGGACAGGGGACAGGACGAGAGGTTATGGCCTCACGCTCCACCAGTGGAGGTTCAGGCTTGACAGCAGGACAATATTTGTCATTAAAAGGGTCATCGGGCCCTGGAAAAGGCTGCCCAGGGACATGGTTGACTCACCTTCCCTGGTGGTGTTTATGAGATTGGTGGATGAGGTGCTGAGGGGCATGGTTTAGAGATTGATAGGAATGGTTGGACTTGATGATCCTGTGGGCCTTTCCAACCCAGTGATTCTGTGATTCGGTGATTCAGTGATGACAAAACCATCAAGAACTCAAGACGTCATGGATATTAACATCAATATTAAACAGGGATATTATGTCATGGATTTTAAACTCCTAGCAATGACTGCACGGAAGCAGGCTCAGACACACCAGATCTTCCCTAGTGGTAGGACAGAGTTTCCCTTCTGGCAGAACCAGCACTTGGTGCTCTGATGGCTGAACCACTGCCACACAGGGTGAGGCACAGACAGCTCCCAGGGGAGAGACCACCGGTCTCCTGCAGATCCTACTGGAGAGTGAGTTCAGTGGGTGCTTGCTCTGGACAGCAGAGAGTCTCCTAGGACACAGGGCAGCATCACAGAAAATGAAATCACAGAGGCCTTGGCCAGTAGATGTCGTTTGGTTGCACAGGTGGTAAAAGTGGGATCTGGAGGCCCTGCCATAGCGATTAAACTCCAAGCAATGGCTGTGCAGAAGCAGGCACAGACACAGAGACTTGAAGGGGAGAGCAGGTCTCAGTCAGCTCTCTCAGTTTGCATCCTGATGGCATTGATTGGAAGGCTCCTTGCAAAGGTCAGGGAGATGAGGGCAAGAAGGAATGCACACATTTGCCTATCTTCAATAGAAATCAACAAACAAAACACCAAGGAAGGTCAGCTTCGTCTCCTCATTCACATGAGCTTCCCAGCACAGCTTGAAGTCTCCTTCTTTCTCTGGCCAGGACAAACAACCCTCATTGGACACATCCTTTTAAGGTGAGGCATGTTTGCAGCACCAGGTTCTTACTGAAGGCAGAGAATTCCCTCTCAACATGTGAGAATAGACTTTGGCAAGCACTCCCTCCAGGTGTTCATAGCTCTCTGCACCCAGGAAGGTTCATTTTTGCTCCACCAAAAGAGAGATAGGACAACTCCCAAGTGCCTGAGCCCCCATACTCTGCAAGGACAGACCTGACCATACTGCAGTTCCCTGCCTCCTCCACCTCCCAACTGGAGAGCTCTCACTGCCAACCCCAAAAAGGGCTGAAAATCCAGGTTGGAATTAATGACCATTTCGAAAGATTGCACAGCAAATAAGCAGGCTGATAAATTGGAACAAAGATTCAGTATCCACGCCAGGATGGCAGGAGTAAGCGATACAGCACTCGGAAACCAACTGGGGCAAAATGGGCAGACACCTGGCCAGCTGAGGATTGCCCTGAGGACATGGACATGGACACCAGGATGCTTGTTGTCCTCACTCACAAGAGACCTCCACCAATCCCATGATATGTCAAAAGAGATTTTGCAAAGAAAGACTGATCTTCTCCTGGAACTTCCTCATCCTACAGAGAAGGCTTCTGGGAGACCTTCTAGCAGCTTTCCAGTACTTGAAGGGGTTCACCAGGAATGCTGGGGAGGGACTTTTTACAAGGGCATGGAATGATAGGATGAGGGGGCATTCCTTTATAGTTGAAAGAATAAGATTTATATTAGATATTGGAAGAAATTGTTCCCAAATGAGGTGGTGAGGTGGTGAGGCCATGGCCCTGGTACCCGGGGTAGCTCTGGATGCCCCTCCCTAGATGTACTCAAGGCAAGCTGTGATGGTACCTTAAGCAGCCTGGTCCAGTGGGAGATGTCACTGTCCATGGCTGAGGGTACAACTGGATGGACTTTAAAGTCCCTTCCAACCCAGACCATTCTATGATTCAGAAAAGTATGGAAATACAAAGTCTAAACTAAAGCATATTTTTCTTAGGTTCACTTTAAATTTTCCTCTTTAATCACGCTGGGAAATGACTCCAAGGAGCTGTGCAAGGCTTGAAGACCTGAAGAAGTCCCAAGGATGGAAAAGAGCTCGTTAAGATTTACTTATTTTAATGAGATCCAGGGTAGATTTGTTGAAGAGTCCCTGGACCTTCAGCTGTTGAGAGGAGATGGAGCAAAATTCTCAAGAAGTCAAAATCAGAACTCAGAGTACCTTGAAGTCTTAATTGGTTTCAGTGAGGATCGTTAGTGACAAAGCCTCCCCAGGGACTCGTTAGAGCAAAGAACTGGAGGCCATGATTGCAGGCAGGCAAAGGTGCTGTGCAGGCAGCTGCGATGCTGAGAAAAGCCTGGGTTTGCCGGATGAAGCAGAAGGGCCAAGCCCTGACCCCCAGGCCCTGGGAAGGCAGATCTGCCTTTGACTCCAATGACACTGGTGTCGTGAACATTCTCACATAGCAGAATCAGATTGGGAGCAGTTATTCCATGTAATTCCAAATACAGGCCCCTAGAGTTCCATGAGATGCCAAGGTTCTCAGTGTTCCATGCAGTGGGAGAAGAGCTAGGTCATAGAAGGGTAGAATCGTAAAAGAGATCGTAAAAGGATCATAGAATGTTTGGGTCATGGAAAAGCTGAGTCACTGAAGTGTGAAAGTTTATTAGTATTTCCCAGGGGTTTGGCCTCAGAAGGGTCATAAATGGTTAGGTCTGGAGAAGAGTTGGTTTAGAAACAGGTCAGGTCATAGAAAGATCATACTATCATGTACTCATAGAAGAGTCATAGAAGAATCAGGTCATGAAGAGTGAGATGATAGAACTCTGTAATAATTCATAGTGACTAAAAGGAGACAGAAAACCTGTGTATATAAAAAAATGTGGTGAGATGATATTTCATATAGATCCATTTAAAGTGTTCTCACCAGATACCAGCCATGACAGACATTTGTACTTAGACCAGATATGGATCCAGTCAGGACTCACAGGTGTGACAGGGGACAGGAGAAAGGGGAATGGCCTCAAGCTATGTCAGGGGAGGTTTAGACTAGATATCAGAAAGAAATTTTTCACAGAAAGAGTCAGCTGGCATTGGAACAAGCTGCCCAGGTAGGTGGTTGTGTCACTATCCCTGGAGGTATTTAAAAGACAGGTAGATGAGGTGCTGAGGAACATGGTTTAGTGGCAGATAGGAATGGTTGGACTTGATGATCCAAGAGGTCTTTTCCAACCTGGTTACTCTATGATTTTTTAAGAGTCAGCTCATAGAAGTGTTTATTTTGGAAGGTACATGGCAGTGTTGGGTCCTAGAAAGTTTACATCATAGATGTGCCGGGTCATAGAAAATGCAGCTCATCTGAGATTTGGGTCATATAGGAGTTTGGAGGATTCACATCATAGCAGTTCAGGTCAAAGAAGTGTCAGTTAATGGTGGGGTCCCAGAAGAGCTGTGTCATAGACGAGTGTGGTCATAGATGTGTCTGATCATAGAGGTGTTGCAGCATAGTTTGATAGAAATGGTTGGACTCAATGATCCAGGGGGTCTCTTCCAACTTGGTTATTCTATGATTCTATTCTATGATAGATGATTCATGCCACAGGAGAGTTTGGTCCTAGAAATTCATGTCATAGAAGAGTCAGAGAATAATCAGTTCATAGAAGGTGATAGAAGGGTTGGGTCAAGGAAGGCTGGAGTCATGGAATGGCCTGGTCATGTAGGAGACGGGTCACAGAACAGTTGGGTCATAGATTATTCAGGTCACTGGGGCGTTGGGTCATAGAAAGTCATAGAAGAGTAAGAGAAGGTTGGGGTCATAGAAGGCCTGGGCTATAGAAGGTTCGATTTTCAGAAGTGTTGTGTTACGGAAGAGTGAGATCATAGAAGAGTTGGGTCACAGAAAGGTCAGGTCATAGAAGAGATAGAGAAGTATCATTTATGATAGGGTCTGGTCATTAAAGTTTCATAGAAAACTTGGGTCATATAAGGGTTGTAGAAAAGTCAGAAAATAAATGACTCGAGTCATAAATGAATCACGGAAAAGCCATATAAGCATCGAGTCATAAAAGTGTCGTTAGAGGAATGAGGTCGTAGAAGGTTGAGGCCACAGAAGAACTGGGTCATAGAAGAAGAGTCTCATATCAGTGTCTGGTCATGGAGGAGTCAGGTCATAGAAGTGCTGGGTCATAAAAGGGCCAGGTCATAGAAGAGCTGGGTAATAGGAGGTTGGTGAGACAAAATGTGCCCAAGGGAAATCCCGTTCCCTTCTCTGTCAGACATCCAGAAATGGGATCTGAGTGCACAAATCTGGGGCACAGCTTTTCTCTCTCCTGCTCATCTTTTGGCCATTTGGGAAGAGTACATTCAATGCCAGTGGTCAGGGAGTTCCCCCAGTCTCCATGACCTTTGGAAGATGATGGAGAGTGGCCCCACTGTCTTATAGATTGGATTGGGGTTGCTTAAGAGATTCCTGACTTGATCCCCATCCACCACTCACAGATCTCCTCCAGAGTCCTGCCCTGAGTCACAGATGCCTGGGAGACCTTGCTGGGGAACCTGGAGGTCAGGAGGAGACAGGGAACCTCAGATCTGTCCCTTATTAAATGTAGCAGTGGCCACTCAGTACATGTTTCTTCTTTAGTGGCTCCTGAAGCAGCAACAGCTCTGTCACCAGCACTAACAGCTCCAGCTCCTCCTGCCTGTGCCTCTGGCTGAGGGCATTGCTGCCCATTGGGGCCAAAGCCCTAGAGCTGTGGCACCAGGCAATCTCATCCCTACCAGAAGGAAATCTGGGACCAAGTGTCCAAGACACTGTATGTTCAAAGGCTTTGCTTAGAGCAGAGACACAGATGGGAAAGAATAGAGAGCTGAGTGTCTTTCCAGGCCCAGGTCTAAAGATGTGTTCTCTAGAGCCTACCTTGTCTAATCTCAAAAGTCCACAACAGCGGGTTTCCACTCTGCCACCTGAGAGATGTTTTAACTGCTGAACAGACCTCTGTTTGCTGTGCTTTCCCTGCTCTATGGGAAATCCAGTGGAGAGAACCTGCCCTGATATCTGTGGCAGGGATGAAACATTTTTTCACAGAAAGGATCATTGGGCACTGACAGAGGCTGCCCAGGGAGGGGGTTGAGTCACATTCCCTTGAGGGGTTTAAGGGACGGGGGGACGAGGAGCTGAGGGACATGGTTTAGTGATTGATAGGAGTGGTTGAACTCGATGATCCGGTGGGTCTCTTCCAACCTGGTGATTCTATAATTCTAAAGACCCAGGATGAAATGCCTGGAGTAACTAAATTGAATACAACCTCGCAGCTTGGAGAAATGAGATAATTCCCTGTCACCTTCCTGGGGTCATGTCTAATGATGGGACAAAAAAAAAGTGATTCTGATTCCCCATTATTTTACTAACAGAAACAACGACAATGCAGGACAGTATCTCTCCCCAGCTGAGGGAGGGAACATCAGGGATGGCTTCAGTTTATTTCTCAGCAGGTTCCCCTGGAGCCCCAGGGACAATTTGAGGGAGCCCAGAGGGGGCAGAGAAAGCTCTGTCTTTGGCTGCTTCTCAGCTGCAGGGCTGGGCTCCTGGCAGGGAGGGAGCTGGTGGCAAGTGGGCAGCGCTACAAAGAGCCAGGTCTGGCCAGGAGTAGCTCCACTGCCAAGCCCAGCAGGGCTGAGGGCACTGCCTGCAGGCAGCGAGGGGAGAGGAGGGAGCAGAGAGAGGGGAAAGGCTGGGTGGGGTTGGAGGATGCTGAGAGCTCCCTTCCTGAGGAACCCTCACAGCCCTTCTCAAGGTGAGTCTCTGGGTGCAGGACAATGCAGGTGCGGTTCCTGGAGGGATTTCCTAAAGCCGGCACAGCCACAGCCTGAGGGATCTGCCAGGAGGGCTCTTGCAGTCTCTCTAGCAGAGAGAAAAAACAAGGTCAGTGCTCAGCCTGCCCAGGGGGCTCCTTATGGTGAGACAAAGAGAAACTGTGGAGGGAAGAAGCAGCTCCAGGCAGGAGAGGGTCTTTCTGCTTTCAGGAGGGGGCTGTGTGAGTCAGGGCTGCTCAAAGCTCCAAATCAGCCCAGGATACTTCTAAGAGGACATTTCAAGGGGAAGATTGGGGCAGGGATTACATTAAAGATAAGGAACTTTTCTGAGTCTGTGTTTTACTCTTGGGGATTTTCAGCAGAGTAAAAGTCTCATTCTTGAAACTATCATTGAGACTCCTGAGCTGTGTCCTGGAGCGGTCAGTAGGTCTGATAGGAGCCTCTGAAAGTGTCTTCAGCTGCTCCTCTCCCATGGACACAACCAGCATCACCCCTGCTGGACCCATCAGGTTCCATCTGTGCTATCCTTTCTGCTTATACACAAGAACCTGTGCCCAGCTTTACCTGGCAAACAGGCCAGGGGAGTGAAGAGTGGGTCACACGGGTCTGCAGGTGAAAGGAATGCTATCAGAGGATAAAAGGAACTTAAAAGAAAGATGTTGTGGGAGAGAGAATTCAGACAGCTCTATGTGATCCCCTGCAGTGCAGCCCCTTCCTCTGAGCAAGCCCCTTGCCCCCTCTCCCACCCAGCAAAGCCTCTGCCCTCAGGGCTCTGGGCTCCAAGGCTGAGCCCCCTCCTCTGCAGCCACAGCTCCAGTGCCCTCTCCAGAGCCCAGGGGCTGAGAGCAACTGCCCGGCAAGGTTGGTGTCTGGGAGGGGGTGAGAACAGCTGGGGAAGGGGAAACGCTGTCTGTGTGCCCGGCTGCCTCTTCCCTGGCCTCTCACAGCCAGACCCTCACTCTCTTTCTCCCTGTTTGTCCCCTGGTCTCTGTTCTTGCTGATGTATTCTTGTTCTCTCTGCCAGCCTCTCTGGGGATGGGGTATGCAGCAGTTGAGACAGGCACTAATCTTCTGATTCCTCCCATGCCGGTGGGTTCATGGGACAGCAGAGTCCAAGCTTTCATCTCACCCGTGGGGCTTTGGGCAGTGCAGTCTGTGTCATTCCAAAGGAATATGCTGTCTGTCCCTTACTGTGAGATGTCATCATTAGGAAGCTAAGTTATTTTCTTGACTTTTGCTCCCAAGCTGTGAGCTTCCCTCCAGGATGCCTGTCCTGTCACAGCTTGGTGTTACCTGAAAGCACAATAGAGAAATGCAGAGATGCTACAGGAGAGAAAATGCTGCTGGTTTTTGAAATGAGCCGTGCGTGTCCTGGGCGGAAAGTGGGGAGACGAGACCTTAGGAAAGGGTGAGATATTGAGTGCTCGGCAGTGTGGTTCTCTACTCTCAGTGCCTGGTGGCTTTTTAGGTTAACATGAAAATTACAAGCCCAGGGCAGCTGGAAAGAAGAGCAAGGGACAGAACAGCTCCTCTCCCTCTGTACTGAGCCACGGGCAATGCTCTCAAATCACAGGACTCCCTCTGCTCTCCCTGAGTGCAGCAGAGATGCTGAAAGCTTTTCACTTCCAGGAAAAATCTCCAGCTGAGGCGAGGCAGAGGTACAAACCCCTCAAAGAGTTTTTCATTTGGGGAGTCTTAGCGCTGGGAGTGCAGATGCTGCTGAGCACTTTTGCATTAGCAATAGTTTAATCTGACAAATTTGAAAACCAGAGCTGACCCCATCATCCCCATGACCCCTTGCTGCAGAGCAGGGCTGACTCCTCCTGGCCAGCAGAAAGAGGCCCTGCTCCTCCCAGGAGATTCAGAGGGCACAAAGCAGGGCTCCAGGCACTGAGCTGGAGAAAGGGCTGCGAGAAAAAGGACAAAGTGTGTGCAGCAACGGGAGGGGAATGATAAATAGTTTTGATTTTGATCAGAGAAAGCTCCCCTAACTAATCACTGTCCTTTCTTCACATGACAGTACCCCATGTCCGGAGGCAGCTGATGTCCAACAGCAGCTCCATCAGCCAGTTCCTCCTCCTGGCATTCGCAGACACTCGGGAGCTGCAGCTCTTGCATTTCTGGCTCTTCTTGGGCATCTACCTGGCTGCCCTCCTGGGCAACGGCCTCATCATCACCACCATCACCTGTGACCACCACCTCCACACCCCCATGTACTTCTTTCTCTTCAGCCTCTCTGTTCTTGACCTGGGCTCCATCTCCACCACTGCCCCCAAATCCACGGCCAATTCCCTCTGGGACACCAGCGCCATCTCCTACACAGGATGTGCATCCCAAATGTTTCTGTTTCTCTTTTTCATTTCAGCAGAATATTTCCTTCTCACGGTCATGTCCTACGACCGCTACGTTGCCATCTGCAAACCCTTGCACTACGCGACCCTCCTGGGCAGCAGAGCTTGTGTCCACATGGCAGCAGCTGCCTGGGGCGCTGGGTTTCTCAATGCTCTCCTGCACACGGCCAATACATTTTCCCTGCCCCTCTGCCAGGGCAATGCTGTGGAACAGTTCTTCTGTGAAATCCCCCAGATCCTCAAGCTCTCCTGCTCAGATTCCTACCTCAGGGAGGTTGGACTTCTTGGTGTTAGTGCCTGTTTAGCATGTGGCTGTTTTATTTACATTGTGTTGTCCTATGTGCAGATCTTCAGGGCTGTGCTGAGGATCCCCTCTGAGCAGGGACGGCACAAAGCTTTTTCCACTTGCCTCCCTCACCTGGCTGTGGTCTCTCTGTTTGTCAGCACTGGAGTATTTGCCTACTTGAAACCTCCCTCCATCTCCTCTCCATTCCTGGACCTAGTGGTGTCAGTTCTATATGCAGTGGTGCCTCCAGCACTGAACCCCCTCATCTACAGCTTGAGGAACCAGCAGCTCAAGGATGCAGTGTGGAAACTTATAACTGGATGGTTCTCTGAAGCATAGAACTGCTCATCATCTTCTATGTAACAGTTATCATGTAACTTATGGCAGGCCCAGACTGCCTTCTCTATTTGTCGGTGGCTTTTTATCTTCGACAATATTGACATCCTGTTTATAATTCACTGTCTTCTTCTCTTTTCTTGCTTTTTGCATGTGTAATGAGGAGCTGCACTTTCTGTATGTTTAAATAAATTCAAGAGATGTTCAATGACTTTTGTTTCCTGGTATCTTTCCTCCAAGGCCTTTTGGAGCTGCAGGGACAGTTCCTGCGGGCAGCCGTGCTGCGTGGCAGTGCTGTGCCCGCAGGCAGGGACAGGCACTGGGCACTTGTGGGACACAACAGCCTTTCCATGGAGTGAGAGGATCTCCTCAAGACAATGACTGCAGGCTTAAGACTCTCCCAAATAGCCTCTCAAGACCATTGCCATGAAATTGCCCCCAGATTGAAGCCCCAGTGTTCAGATAAACCATGTCACTGTGCGGGGTTGGGACAGGCTACTACAACCAGGCCTCCTGCGAGAGACCTGAAGGAGCAACCGGGCAGGGTCTGGTCTGTGCCCATGTGCGTCCGACACCCTGGGGAATCTGCCTCAGGGCAATCGTCCTGGAGTCGCCCCTCACAACCATCACTGCCAGCACTGGTCTCTCTCCCCAGCTTGTGTGAGGTGAGATGAACCCAAGTGCGACCAGACTTGAGACCAAGGGTTCCTTGGGTTCCATGAGGGCCTGTGGGAATCATATTTCCTTGAGGTCACTTCACGTTGAGTGTAAAATCCCATGGGAAACAGCCTGAATATAGAACTGGGAGCAGCTTCCATGAACTGAGCTCCCTGTGTTCATTCCTCATGGCTTGTTTCATCTCAGAGAAACACAGATCGGGGTGACACACAACAGGGCTGAGGTGCCTCCCATCCTCTGGGAGTGACAACCAGGAGCCAGAGAGATGCTCTGACTCCTGAAGTGCCTCTGTGTGAGAAAAAAGACCTTGTCAGTGAACATCCCTGAGTACATTAGGGGTGCATGAGGCCAGCTCAGACATGGACTCCTCACAGAACCCTGGGATTTCTGTGTATGACTCCCGAAACAAACCCCACCAGCCCAGGGAGATCCATCTCAGCTGCCTTGAACACACCCAGTGCAAGTGTTCCTCTCTCATGCGTCACCTTGGCCCATGATTCTGGATTGTGCTCTCAAAGGTGCCAGAGCAATCAGAGCAGTTCTGGGGTCCTTGGAAAAGGCAGATGCCACACCCGTCTTCAGGAAAAGCAGGAATGAGCATTGGGAGAATTATAGGCAGGTAAGGCAACCCCCAACCCTAGGAAGGGTCCTGCAGCACTTTCCAGGCCCTTGAAGGACAAGAAAGAGGTTTCTGAACCAAAATAGGCAGGAAAAGAAAGGCATATTTTTTACATGGAATTATGCAAGGCCTTAGACATGGTCTCCTGTGGTGTCCTCAGAGCCAGACTGGGGGTGTCTGGGGTGAAGAAGTGACACTGGGTGGGTAGTGACCTGAATAATCAAGCCCAAATTTCATCAGTAGTAAGAAGTCCCCCATGCAGCCAGTTCCTGGTGGCATCCCCCGCAGTCCAGCGCTTGAGTCAGCACTCTTAAATGTCGTTACTACCACCCTGTATGATGTGATGGAGCACACTTCCAGCTGCTTTGTGGATGATGTAAAGCTCTATGGGGGCCTTGAGCAGGGGAGTGAGACAATAGGATGCTCAGAGGTCTCTTCAAATCTGGATTCTTCTGTGATGAAATGAAGTGTCATTGCTCCTCTTATTAAAATGGCTGAGCGTGAGAATCACTTAGTTTAGCCCCATCATTACAAAGAACCCTGGGGTGGTGACAGAGAATGATCTCATATCTGCAAGCAGGAGGATGTGTCCCATTAAGTGAATTCAGGCATTTCATCCTGGGCCTTTAGACCTGGAGCTGGAAAGACATCCAGCTCTCTTCTGTCCTTGCTTCAGCCTCAGTGGGCAGCAATGTCCTCAGCCAAGGGCACAGGCAGGAGGAGCTGGAGCCATTCCTGTGGGAGACAGACCTGCAACAGGGTCACAGAACTCCCCTGGTGACCGTTTGCTGCTTCAGGAACAGTTAAAAATGAAGGAAAGAAAGATACAGTGGCCACTGCTGGATTTTGGAAGAGGAGGTGTAGACAGATCTGAGATTCCATGTGTCCTCTCTGTCCCTGCCTTCCCCAGCAAGGTCTCCCAGGCCTCTGTGACTCAGGGCAGGACTCTGGAGGATATCAACCAGTGGTGGGTGGAGATCAAGTCAGGGATCACTTGAGCAAGTGTGATCCTTCCCAGTCTGTGGGAGAGGTGGGGCAGCATCCCAGGGAGCTTAGTGAGCAGGACAATGTCCCAGTGAGGCCTTTCTCCATCATCTTCCAACAGTCATGGAGACTAAGGAAACTCCCTGATCACTGACACCACTCCCGCTTGGCATGTTCTTTTCAGAAATGGCCAGTGGAGGAGGAGGGGAACTAAAGGCTGTGCCTCAGGCTTTGTCCACTCAAATTCCATTTCGGGATGTCTGAAAGAGAAGGAGATTGGACTTTCCTTGCTGAGATCGTGTCTCACCCACCACTTCTGTGACTCAGCTCTTCTATGACCCACTCCTTGTATGACCTGGCTCATCTGTGACTCCTCTATGACCTGACTCTTAATGAGCTACCTGTTCTGTGATCTGACACTTATATGACCCTTCCAGGGCTCATAAGACCTGAGTCTTATGTGTCCTTACTTCTGTGAAACTTATACAACCCAAATATTCTACAAAACTTTTATGAGCAGACTTTAAACAACTCTTCTATGACTCGATTCTTATGTGACCCAACTCTTCTATGACTTCTATAAACCTTCTGTGACTGAACTTTCCTATGACCTGACTCTTCTATCACCCCACTCTTCCTTGACTCCTTTATGACAGGATGCTCTATGATCTCTCTTCTATGACCCAACTCTTCCCTGAGCCTTCTGTCACTTTCTATGACCAGACGACTCCAGGACTCTTCTATAACCCAGCTGTTCTGTGACCCGACTACTCTAAGACCCAACCCTTATATCAACTGGACTGCTATGATTTGACTCTCCTGTGACCCCTGCATTGCCAAACTAAACCCTCACGCTTCTATGACTCAACTCTTTCACAATCCCAGTATTCTATCACCCTTCTATTACCCAACACTTCTATGACCATCTATGACCCAGCTCTTCTCTGGCTCTTCTATGATGCGACATTCTATGACCCAAGTCTTCTATGACTCTTCTATGACCTGACTCTTCCACGCAATAAATCACCTATGCCTCGTGATTTCTACAACCAGACACATCTACGACCAGACTCTTCTATGACACAACTATTCTGGGACCCAACCCTTCTATGAACCAACCCTGCTATTAACTGACCCTCCTATGACCTGACTCCAGTATGACTACTCTGTGACCTGATGCTTGAATGAGACATCTCCTCTATGACCCAACACTGCTTTAATCTGAATATTCTAGGACCCAGGAGCCTTCTGTGACCCAAGACTTCTGTGCATCTTCCAAATCAAACAGTTCTAGGACCTGACTCTCCTATTAACCCCGTCTTTTAAGACTCCTCTATGATTTGACGTTTCTAAGACCCGAGTCTTATCTGAACCAAGCCACCAATGACCCAATCCAACTCATTGATCCTTGTATGACTTTCTGTGACTTGACTTCTCTATGACCCTTCTGTAACCTGACTCCTATACGACTTCAGTATTCTATGACCAAACCATTCTATGACCCAACATGGCTATGAACTGACACTTCTATGATCTGACCCTCCTATAAATCTTCTACAACCCTTCAGTGAAGTGATTCTTCAATGACTCTTCCAGGTCCTGACCCTTCTCTGAACAGACCCCATTATCACCAACCTTTCTAAAACCTGCAGAAATATCACACTTCTACAACTCGACTCTTTCATGACCCAAATATCCTATGACCCTTTCAAGACCTTCATCTTCTATGACCCAACATTTCTATGAATCTTTTAGGAATGAACTCCTCTACTACTCCCCTAGGACCTAACTATTCTGTGTCGTGACTCTTCTCACACCCAAGATTTCTCTCATTCTATTTTGAACCAATCTTTCTATGACCCAACCATTCCAAGATCCAAGTCTTCTACAACCACATCAAGCTGTGTGAGAGCCTTGGCTCCACTAATAGCTATCAAGCCTTCTTTTTTGAATAACATGCAATAACTGCTCCCAATTTGATTTTGTAATTTGAGAATGTTCATGACACCAGTGTCACTGTAGGCAAAGCCAGATCTGCCTGCCCAGGGCCTGAGGGTCAGGGCTTGGCCTTTCTGCTTCACCAAGCAAGCCCAGGCTTTTCACAGCATCACAGCTGCCTGCACTGAGCTTCTGCCCTCCTGCAATCATGGCTTCCAATTATCAGCACTAACGAGTCCCTGGGGAGGCTTTGTCACTAACAATTCTCACTGAAACCAATTAACACTTCAAGTTAGTCTGAGTTGTGTTTTGGACTTCTTGAGAGCTCTCCTCAATCTCCTCCTCAGCAGCTGAGGTTCTAGACTGAACAGTAAATCCACCCTGGGTCTCATTAAGATAAAGAAAGCTTTAACAAGCTCTTTCTCTTCCTGTTGTTTTCTTCAGGTCTTCATCCTTAGACATCTCCCTGGAGTCATTTCCCAGTGTGGTTAAAGACAAAGATTTCAAAGTGCACCTAAAAAAAATACTTTCAGTTTAAAGTTTATATTTCATTCATTCTCAGCTCAGAGAACAAATGACAGAAGCATCCTCCAATGGGCATTGATGGTGAATGTCGCCTCCAGAGGTCTGGGCAGCAAGGAAAAGCATCCCTTGAGGTCTGACCCTGCATGGACAGCCTTGCTCCTCACCTCCCCAGCCCCCCCATTTCTGGTAGTGACCACATGGGATTTGCATCCCTTTTCATTATTTCCCTTTCCTGTTCAATTCTAACAGCTTGGGGAAATGAGATCATTCTCTCACCTTCCTAGTGGTACGACTCCCTCTTCTCCACCTCCCCAGTGATTCTCCTGCCCAAGCAATGCAGTGAGGAGAGGGAACATCAGGGGTGGCTTCAGCCTGTTTCTCAGAAGGTTCCCCTGGAGCCCCAGGGACACCTTGAGGGAGCCCAGAGGGAGCAGAGAAAGTGCTCCTTGGGCTGCTCCTCGGCTGCTGGGCTGGGCTGGGCTGGGCTGGGCTCTGGCATGGAGGGAGCTCATAATGAGACAGAAGTTGAGAAAAGAGCCGGGTCTGTCCAGGAGCAGCTCCTCTGCCAAGCCCAGCAGGGCTGAGGGCACTGCCTGCAGGCAGCGAGGGGAGAGGAGGGAGCAGAGAGAGGGGAAAGCAGTGTGGGGTGTGAGGAATCCCTGCACCTCTTAATACAAGGCAGTGCAGCTTTAGTTCCTGGAGGGATCTCCTAAAAGGGACACAACACTCAGCTCGTGGTATTTGTAAATATAATCTTCACTTCCTGTAGATCAGAGGAGGAGGACTTGCTGTAGATCAGGGACTTTGCACTGAACCATCAGAGGGACAGAACACAACTGCTGCCTTCTGCTGCTGCTGTGGAGGTGGAAAGGTGAATCTGCACCAGTGGATTCCCAGGGCTGTCCTTCCAAACAGTTGATCATGGTGTGATGAGGCGAATCTGTGTGTGGAAGGAGAAACTCACAGCAAGGCAGAGTCATTCTGCTTCCAAGAGCTCTGAGTCACTCCTAGAATATTTCCAAAGGGATGTCTCAAGGTCAAGGAAAGGATTGCTATAAAGGTAAGGATCTTGCTTGAGACTCTGTTTTCTATTTCCTTTTCCAGGGGAGTAGGGAGGGGGAGGGAAAAGAAGTAGTAGAAACAGACCACTCAGTTTTTAACAACTCATTATGTTTCCTAAACTGCAGCTCTGAGTGAACATTAGGTCAGTCAAGAATCTGGTAAAGTGTCTTCAGTAATTTCTGTGACTATGGACAGCATCAGCCTCACCTCTGCTGGACCATCAGGTTGTTTAGCCCCTTTTCCCCCCTGCAAAGAGGAGCCCACAGCCAGGCAGTGCCCTGCAAACAGGCAGATTTGAGTAAGGGAGTGCCCAGAAGGTCAGATGGGGTCTGTGAGCAGGGAAAAATCACAGCACAGGGAAACACCTCCAGCAAGGAAAATCTCCAGGCAGAAGGGATAGGATGGCAGAATGCAAGGAATAAAAAACAGATATGAAGAGGGAGGGAGAAGTTCAAAAGCTCTGTGTGATCCTCTCCAGTGCAGCCCCTTCCTCTGAGCAAGCCCCTTGCCTCCTCTCCCACTCAGCCAAGCCTCTGCCCTCAGGGCTCTGGGCTCCAAGGCTGAGCCCCCTCCTCTGCAGCCACAGCTCCAGTGCCCTCTCCAGAGCCCAGGGGCTGAGAGCAACTTCCCAGCAAGGTTGGTGTCTGGGAGGGGGTGAGCACAGCTGGGGAAGGGGAAACGCTGTATGTGTGCCCAGCTGCCTCTGCCCTGGCTTCCCACAGCCAGACCCTGGCCTCTCATAACCTCACTGTGTTTCTCTCTTCTTCTGTTCTTGACTCTGTTCTTTCTGTTGTTCTTCTCGTCTTGCTTCCAGGCTCTCTGAGGATGGGAGTTGAAGCTGCAGGGTCACCCACTGAACTGGTGGCTCCTTTCCTGCAGTTGTGTCCATGGGAATCTGTGTCCCAGCTTTGCTCTGAGCTGTGAGGCTGTGGGCAGTGCAGTCAGTGGGGCTGGGGAAGGAGCTGAATCGCCTTTCATCAAATGCCATCCTGAGGACACTTTATCCTTATGTGTCCCTCCAAGCGGTGAGCTTCCCTCCAGAATGCAAATCTGTCCTGTCACATCTTGCTGTTGCCTGAGAGCCCTGTGGAGAAACAGAGATGCTATAGCCAAGGAAATGCTGCTGCGTTTGTGTAAAGAACTGTGTGTGTTCTGGGCTTATCGTGGGGTGCTGAGACATTACAAAATGGTGAGACACTGGCTCTCAGCAGTGGCTTCTAAGGATACCATGGGAGTGTGATCCTCCTTCATCTCAGAAAGGTGAAAACCCAGGGCAGCTGGGATCAAGAGCGAGGGACAGAGCAGCTCCTGTCCCTCTGTACTGAGCCAAGGCAATCCTCATGCATCGCAGCAATTGATTTGTTGTCCCTGAATGCAACAGAAATTTTGAGAGTTTCTGAAATCCATGACAATGTCCAGCCATGATGGGAGAGCTGTAAAAAAAAACCCAGGTCCCTCTCAAAGGTCTTGGGGAATATGGGGCAGTTTTAACTGGAAAATTAGAACACTAGATCTGCTTGTACCATCCCCATGACCCCCCCCTTCAGAGCAGGGCTGACACCTCAAAGCCACCAGGCAGAGGCCCTGCTCCTCCCGGAACATTCAGCCGGCACTGAGCAGGGCTCCAGGCAAGGAGCTAAATGATTTAATGCTTGGAAAGAAGAAGTAGAGAGTGTGCGTTGTGAGAAATGGCTTTCACATTACTCAGAGAAATCTTGCCTTATATTCACGCTTGTTTTCTTCATGTTTAGTGCTTCACGTCAACAGGCAGCAGATGTCCAACAGCAGCTCCATCACCCAGTTCCTCCTCCTGGCATTCGCAGACACTCGGGAGCTGCAGCTCCTGCACTTCTGGCTCTTCCTGGGCATCTACCTGGCTGCCCTCCTGGGCAACGGCCTCATCATCACCACCATCGTCTGTGACCACCACCTCCACACACCCATGTACTTCTTCCTCCTCAACCTCGCCCTCCTCGACCTGGGATCCATCTCCAACACTGTCCCCAAAGCCATGGCCAATTCCCTCAGGAACACCAGGGCCATCTCTTATGTGGGATGTGCTGCCCAGGTTTTCTTTGTATTCTTCTTTATTAGAGCAGAGTTTTCACTTCTCACCATCATGTCGTACGACCGCTACGTTGCCATCTGCAAACCCCTGCACTACGGGACCCTCCTGGGAAGCAGAGCTTGTGTCCACATGGCAGCAGCTGCCTGGGGCACTGGGTGTCTCGATGCTTTGCTGCACACGACCAATACATTTTCCCTGCCCCTCTGCCAGGGCAATGATGTGGAACAGTTCTTCTGTGAAATCCCACAGATCCTCAAGCTCTCCTGCTCACACTCCTTCCTCAGGGAACATGGGCTTATTGTGTTCAGTGCCTACTTATATTTTGGCTGTTTTGTTTTCATTGTGGTGTCCTATGTGCAGATCTTCAGGGCTGTGCTGAGGATCCCCTCTGAGCAGGGACGGCACAAAGCCTTTTCCACCTGCCTCCCTCACCTGGCTGTGGTCTCCCTGTTTATCAGCACTGGCATGTTTGCCTACCTGAAGCCCCCCTCCATCTCTTCTTCGTCTCTGAATATTGTGACGTCAATTCTGTATGTGGTGGTGCCTCCAGCACTGAACCCCCTCATCTACAGCTTCAGGAATCAGCAGCTCAAGGATGCACTGTGGAAACTCATACTTGGATGTAGTTCATATGCACTAAATTTCCCATCTTCTTGTTCATTGTAATTATAATGTAACTCATTGCATGCCCAGTGTGTCGTCTGTTTTTTTTTTGTTGTCGTGGTTCATGTTCAACCCTTTCAGCTCCATGTGGAGCACCAGAAAGCGCTGCCATGGTTTGACTCCAGTAACTGCTCAGTTCCACACAGCCACTCACCCTTTCTCCCATGTTTCAATGGGAAGATGATTGGAAGGGAAAAGTAAGAAAACACATGGGTTGAGACAATAACATTTTAATTGCTAAAGCAAAACTGTGCTTGCAAGCAAAGCACATCAAGGGATTCATTCACTATGCCCAACTGGCAGGACGGTGTTCAGCTGTCTCCAGGACAGCAGGGCTCCATCTACAGTAATGGTTCCTTAGAAAGACAAACCCATCATTTTGAATGTACTAAGCCATTCTTTTTAACCTAACTTTAATTGCAGAGTGTGACATCCTATGTTACAGCAAGTCCCTTGGGTCAGTTAGGGTCAGCTGTTCCAGCAGTGTCCCCTCCCAACTTCTTGTCCACCCCGAGTCCACTCCCTGGTGGAGCCGTGTGAAGAGCAGAAAAGACATTGATGCTGTGTGAGCCCTGCTCAGCAATAACAAAAAACTACCTGGGTTATCAACAGCACAAATCCAACCTTCACTCCCACTCTGGTCACGTTTAAGAATGTTGACTCTACCCAAAACAAACCAGCACAATAAGCCAAGTGACTTCTTGTCCCCATCACCCATGTGGCCACCAGTGACACCGTAAGCATCATTTCAGGCCAGATTCCTTCTACAACTTTGTTCCTAACTCAGTTATGAGGGATGTCACAAGAAGCTCTATGAGCCTGGCCCCCTTCTCCAGTCCTACCATTTCCTCAGCCAATTGTGACCTCACAGACACCTGCACAAGCCAGGTCACTTGTCCCACCCAGACAGCTGCTCAGACCAAAGTGATGTGAGGAGCAGATGCACCAGCCTGGTGTCTGTTCATACCCAAACAGCTTCTCAGCCACGAGATATCTAGAAACTGGCCCCACAGGCAAGGTGCCTGCTCCTGCCCCTCCACACACTCAGCCACCTCTGACCTCACAAGGGCCATCAAAAGTCAGGACACTGCTCCTGCTCTGTGACATAATCAGACACCAGTGACATCACAAGCCCCTGTGGAACACAAAAGCCTGGAGAGAGCCTGCAGGGTGTGCTGGTACCAGGACATCCCATGTTCCCGTGCAAGGCAGGAGCCTGCTCCTGGTCTGAGATCTCCTCAGCCACCAGGGACATCCCAAAGCAGCAGCACAAACCAGGGCTTTGCTCCTGCCCTGCCACCCCCTTGGGATGCTGAGACATCAAACATACCCTCACAAGCAAAGGGGCTGCTCCTTTGCTCAAACCTTCTCAGCACTTCTGGCCTCAGAACCACCTGCACAGCCCAGGACATCTCGTGCCCTGCCACCCACTGACCCAGGCAGCAGCAAAAGGCAGGGGCTGGTCCTGCCCTAGAACATCTTTAGGGACCTGTGACCTCACAGGCAGCACCACAACCCAGGGCCCTGCTCCTGCCCTGCCCTCTGATCAGTCACAGGTGGCATCCCAAGCACCAGCACCAGCCAGATGCCTCCTCCTGGCCTCTCAGCTCCTCACCCATCAGTGACAACGTGAGCAGCTGCACAGACCAGGTCTCCCTCCTGCCTTATCACCTACTCAGACACCTGGGGCATCCCAAAAAGCTGCAAAAGCCACATGCATGCCCCTGCTCTACTTGCTGCAGAGACACCAGTGACATCATAAGGACCTGCACCACCAGCTGTCTGTTCATTCCCAGTCAGCTCCTGAGGCACCAGGGGCAGCAGAAGCAGCTGTACAAGCCAGGGTCCTGCTCCTGCCCTGGCACCTATTAAACCACCAGCATCATCACAGGCACCTGCGGGAGCCAGAGGCATGTTCCTGCCCTTAAGTGCCTTTACAGGTCAAGCTCTTGGTGAGCCTGACGTACCTTATCATGGAGCCACAGAATGGTTTGATTTGGAAGGGACCTCAGAAGCCTTTCAGTTCCAACCCATGTGCAGGGACACCTCCCACAGGGTCAGGTCACTCCAAGCTTCATCCATCATTGCTCTGAACACCTCCAGGGATGGGGCAAACTTCTCTGGGCAACCCGGGCTAGGGCTTCACCACCCTCACAGGAAAACATTTCTTCCCAAGATCTCATCTCAATTTCCCCTTTTTCAGACTAAAACCATTCCTCCCTCATCCTACACCTGAGCTCCCTGATAAAGCACCCCTCCCCAGAATTTCTGGAGCCCTTTTCAGCATTGGAAGCTGATTTAAGATATCCCTACAGCCTCCTCTTCTCCAGGTTTAGCAACCCCAGCTCTCTAAGCCTGTCCTCATATCCCAGGTGCTTCAGTTCTCTGATCACCTGTGTGACCTGACTTGTCTATGAACCTTCCATGACCAGATTCTTCCATGAACTGATTATTCTATGACTCTTCTATGACCCAACCCTTCTCTGAACCAACCCTATTGTGACCCTTGTATGATCAAACCATTCTAAAACCAGAATAAACTAACACTTCTCTGACTTGACTCTTCCATAGCCTGACTATTCTATGACCTGAGTAATCTATGACCCACTTCTGGTATGAGATTTCTATGACCCAACACTTCCATAGATTTCTGTGACTGAACTCCCCTGTTAATGTTCTATGACTCAACTCTTCTGTTACCTGCGACTCAACTCTTTACAACTCCATGGAGCTATGTAGAGCCTTGGCATCTCATGTAACTCCAGAGGCCTGAGTTTGGAATTACATGGAATAACTGCTTCCAATTTGATTTGGCAAAGTGAGAATGTTCATGACACTAGTGTCATTGTAGCCAAAGCCAGATCTGCCTGCCCAGAGCCTGGGGGTCAGGGCTTGGCCTTTCTGCTTCACCAAGCAAACCCAGGCTTTTCCCAGCATCCCAGCTTTCTTCACTGCGCCTTTGTCCTTCTGCAGTCATGGACTCCAGTTCTGGGCTCTAATGAGTCCCTGGGGACATTTGTTTAGAAACCGTCCTCACTGAGACCAATTAATACTTCAAGTTACTCTGAGTTATGGTTTGAACTTCTTGAGAACTTTGCTCAATCTCCTCTCAGTAGCTGAGATTCAAAAACTCCTAAACAAATCCTCTGTGGATTTCATTAAAGTACAGAAAGTCTTAACAAGTTCTTTTTCTGCCTGGAGATTTCTTCAAGTCTTCAATCCTTGCACAGCTCCTTGGAGTCATTTCCCAATGTGGTTTAAGAGGAAGATTTCAAAGTCCACCTACGAAAAATATGTTTCAGTTTAAAGATTATATTTCTGTACATTTCAGGTTTGGGTTGGAAGGCACCTTAAAGCCCATCCAGTTCCATCCCTTGCCATGGGCAGGGACACCTCCCACTAAATCAGGCTGCTCAAGTTTGCATTCAAGCTGGCCTTGAACACCTGCAGGGAGGGGGCATCCACAGCTTCCCTGGGAAACCTGGGCCACAGCCTCACTCTTCTTTCTGAGCAATTTCTAAATCTTCCCCCTTCCAATTTAAATCTAGTCCCCCTCATCTTATCCCAAGCTTTCTTTGTGACACACTTCATCTACAGGATGGCCACTATAAGGTCTCTCTGAATCCTTTTATTCTCCAGGCTGAGGAAGTTCCAGGAGAAGACCAGTATTACTTTGGAAAATCTCTTTTAAAAGGGTTTAGGATGGGTGGAGGTCTCTTGTGAGTGAGGACTTGCAAGTGTCCATGTGCCAATCTACAACTACCTGTCACCTTGATCGATAACAATCTCCTTTCTTCTTCTGCCACAGTTTTGACTGCTGAGTATGGCATCTATGTTATGGGATCTCCCTCTGCTCAGCCGGGGTCAGCTCTCCTGCCTGTGTCCGCCTGACAACTTCTTCCCCACCTCCAGACTCTCTCTGGGAGGAGCAGAGGGAGCAACTCTTGACGCTGGGCAAAGGAGACAATCGCTGCCCTCACTCTTCTGGCACCAGGACGATGCCACAGGAACCAGTGAGTCTCACATTTCAAAAGGAAAGTGAGGCCCTGGAGGGGATCTGCCAGGCTGGAGTTAGGGGCCAACAGCATGAGGTGTGACCACCCTGCCTGCAGTGGGAGTGGAGGCCACGGGAGAGCCCAGAGACTGGGGATGGGGGAAACTGCCCTTTTGGGTCCCAAAGCCTGTTTTTTCAGTACAAGCCCTCATGTTTAAGTTCTAAGCCTCCCTTTTTCAGTTCCAATGACTCATTTTAAGGACCAGAGTCCCATTTTTAAGGCCCAAAGTCTGATTTTTTTATGTCCAGAACCTCAGTTTCAGAGACAAAAGCCTCTATAAGGTTTCAAATCTCATATTTAGCCCCCGAAAGCCTCCTTTTCAGGGAACAAATCCTCATTTTAGAATCATGTCCACAATTGTAGAATCCCAAATCCTGGTCCCTGGGCCTCTCTAGTCCCATTGTGAGGGTGCAAAGAGTTCCTGTTTGCTACCACAGCATCATTTTAGGGCACAAAACCTGAGGTCAGGACTCAAAGCCTCAATTTCAGTTTCAAAGTACCTATTTGTAGGACATAAGCCCTCATTTGGGAGCTCCAGATGCTCATGTGTAGGATTCAACCCCCTCTTTTACCATTCAAATCCCCCATCGGAACTCCAAAAGCCTGGCAGTCGGGACCAGAGCTTCATTTCCTGGGACCAAAGAGGAACCAGGATGTTCCCCTCCCCTGCAGGATCAAAAGACTCACTTGTAGCATCACACTCCTCCCTTTAGTGCCTAGTGTCTCACATTTTGTGGTGATATCATAAAATGTAGGGTTCCATCCTGATTTTAGGACTCTAGAGCTTTTAGGATATAAAGTTACATTTCAAGAGTCCAATCTCTCAATTTTTTGTTTCTAATAACTCATTTTAAGAGACTCAGTTTAAAGGCCAGAAGTCTGATTTTTAATTTCCAGTGCCTCAGTTTTAGGTGTCCAAACCCTTATTTATAGGTTACAAAAGCCCATTCTTATGTTATAAAACCTCTTTCGGGTAACAAAGCCTCAGTTTTAGAATAATCTAGAACTTTGATGGCCCAAATCCTCTTTCTTGGCCTCTCAGGGTGTTACCACTCAGGGAAGTGGGGGGCTGGATTAGATGGGTGTTTGTGGTCCTTCCAACTCCAACCATGGTTCTGGCCGTGGCCTCTGTGATGTCACCCTCTGTGATGCTGCCCTGTGTCCTAGGAGACCTCTCTGCTGTCCAGGACAAGCACCCTCTGGATTCACTCTCCAGGAGGATCTGGAGGAGCCAGGTGGTCTCTCTGCTGGGAGCTGTCTGCACCTTGCTTTGTGTGTGCGAAACAAAGCAGCTGCAGTTCAGCTGTCGCTGTGCCTGGATCTGGTTCTGTTGGAGGGGAAACTGCTCCACAGCCAGGGTAGATCAGGTCTGTCCGTGGCTGCTTCTGTGCAGTCATTGCTCTGAGTTTAATCTCCATGGCAGGGCCTCCAGGGGAGATCTTATTGCTCTCTACAACTACCTGAAAGGGTCACCCGAGTGACAGGGGACAGGACAAGGGGGAATGGTGTCAGGATCCACCAGGGGAGGTTCAGACTGGTTATAAGGAAGAAATTCTTCACAGAAAGGGTCATTGAGAACTGACAGAGGCTGCCCAGGGGGGTGGTTGAGTCACTGTCTCTGGAGGTGTTTAAAAGACCAGTGGATGAGGTGCTGGGGGGCATGCTTTAGTGGCAGACTGGAAAATTACTCGATGATTTAAGAGGTTTTTTCCAATCTAGTGATTCTATATTTCTATGTAACTTCCTCCCTTAGCAAGTTTGCAGATGACACCAAGCTGGGTGGAAGAGTGGATCTGCTGGAGGGTCGGGAGGCTCTGCAAAGGGACCTGAACAGGCTGGACTGCTGGGCTGAGACCAACGGCATGAGGTTTAACAAGGCCAAATGCCGGGTCCTGCACTTGGGGCACAACAAATCCTAAGCAGAGGTACAAACTAGGAGAAGCCTGGCTGGAAAGCTGCCAGGAGGAGAAGGACCTGGGGCTGTTGGTTGACAGCCAACTGAACATGAGCCAGCAGTGTGCCCAGGTGGCCAAGAAGGCCAATGGCATCTTGGCTTGTATCAGAAACGGCGTGACCAGCAGGTCCAGGGAGGTTATTCTCCCTCTGTACTCGGCACTGGTGAGACTGCACCTCGAGTCCTGTGTTCAGTTCTGGACCCCCCACCACAAGAGGGATGTTGTGGCTCTGGAGCGAGTCCAGAGAAGAGCAACAAAGCTGGTGAAGGGGCTGGAGAACAAATCTTATGAGGAGCAACTGAGAGAGCTGGGGTTGTACAGCCTGGAGAAGAGGAGGCTGAGGGGAGACCTTATTACTCTCTACAACTACCTGAAGGGCGGTTGTGGAGAGGAGGGTGCTGGCCTCTTCTCCCAAGTGACAGGGGACAGGACGAGAGGGAATGGCCTCAAGCTCCGCCAGGGGAGATTTAGGCTTGGGATTAGGTAAAAATTCTTCACGGAGAGGGTGGTTAGGCATTGGAACGGTCTGCCAAGGGAGGTGGTTGAGTCGCTGTCCCTGGAGGTGTTTAAGGTGAGGGTGGATGAGGTACTTAGGAGCATGATTTAGGGATTGGTGGGAATGGTTGGAGTCGACGATCCAGTGGGTCTCTTCCAACCTGGTTATTCTGTGATTCTGTGAGTGGCTGAGGGACCTGGGCGTGTGTTGCCTGAAGAAGAGGAGGCTGAGGGGAGACCTCAACACTGTGTCCAACTGCCTGAAGGGAAGATGTAAAGAGGCGGGTGCTGGTCTCTTCTCTCAAGTGAGAGGTGATAGGATGAGAGGAAATGGCCTTAAGCTGCATCAAGGGTAGTGTTGCATCTCAACAAAACACCCCGGACTCTGGCACCACTCTGGCGAGGACCGTTGAGACACAGACTCTAATACAGAGAAAGCTCAAAATGGCAACTTTATTGATTGCGCAGTCTGCCTTTATAGCCCTGTTCCACAAGAGGCCCTCCTTCGTGAGCGTTTCCTGACCTCTATCATCACTTCCCATGTATCTTCCTGACCTACTCTGCCCACAAATCCCCCTCCCCTTGCAGGAGTAGCACACATCGAACAGCAAAGGCATGCTGGATGCCATGCGTACGTGCGAGGAGACATTGAAATGCACAACTCAAATCATTGGAAGCAATAATAGAAGAAGCAAAGCTGCAACACCCCATAGGATCCATTCCTTTAGACTAAATGATGCAAACCAGTCCCATATACCCTGCAAAGCATCAGCCAGAGCATCCTGTCATCCCCCCCCGCCCAAATCGCTCCCCGGCCACCAAGCCGAGATAGCCAGAGTCACACCCGGCCCCCGTTCTACAGTGTATTATTGATTAAAGGTAACTGTTCATAAAGCTAGTACTAACACATTATTGGCTAAACTACTGCACACGTCAAGAAACCAAGTTACAGTAAAATGAACGATGTTGGTAGATTTCTTCAATTGTTTTTCTGTCAGCTGGTACTTGCTTTCACTGAACCAGCTCTTGTATTCCTTCCAGCTGCTTATCAGAAGGCTGTCGTTTCTCCTCACTGGACTGGCCTTTGTTTATCTTTCAGTTCTCTGTTTCAAGGCCGCCTTCTCTGCAAAAACATTCTCATAATTCCCCCTTTTTGTTTTTCCATGGCTAAAGCGTTCAGGTGAAATATATGATTGACTTGATGTTGTATACACTGTAACACATAGGATAATTGTTAAAGCAATTAACACCATTAAAAATAACATTTTCCCTCATTCTTATCAACTGCTTTTATGGCTGAGGTTCAACAGTTGTCACACAGCAACATTGCTTGTTTCATCTTGCAGGTGCCCAAAGTGGTCCTGTATCTGTGAAAGCACAAGCATAACCTCATCCCATGTAAGTAGTTTATACAGACCTGTCCAGTGCCCATAATAACTGTTTTTCAATAGCACTTTCACATTGTCTTGCACTTGCTCTAATTTTGATGACATAGTTTGCATATGCTTCAACATCAGCACAATTTTATCATCTCCTGCTAATTGCAAAAAAAGATTCATTACATATTGCACCTTCATCAATCTGTTTTGTAGGGTCTCTCCTGGTTCCCCCCTGCAATGCAGCACGTAGCATATTTTGTCATCGGGATATAAGTGATTGTCGAGTCTTGGCCTAATAACTGAATACTTCTTTTTCTTCCCTCGGTGACTATCATTGTAATAAGTTTAAATCTAGTTACTATGTTTCTGTTTGTCACTTGTTTTTAAGGTTGAAGTGGTAAAATATCTGCTCATTAATTTGTAATGAATCATGATTTGAATTTCCCTGTATCATTGGCTCAATTATCCCTAAAGGTTGTCTGCACTAGGACCCAGGAGTCGCTGACAAGTGACTCTGGAATGTAGAGTGTTCTTACAAATTGGCATTCCTGGAGAGAGATAACACCATTAACTCCTCTAGACTTCTTCAAAGCTGAAATTAAAAAAACCTTAGAAAGGAAGGAGAAGGGCGGGGGGTAGGGGGAAATCTCACACACCTACAGCTGCAAGGTCAGGCAGTTTTTGTATATTTTGCTAGGTATTTTAAACTTTTTCCTTCTGAAGCCTTCCATTCCAAAGATCCCCAGGTAAATCTACCTGGTTGCCGGCTTAGTGGACATTTGAGATTGAAAGGTCCCAGAGATATATTTTCAAGACTAATCAAGACCAATTTGTAAGTCTCACAAATGTTTGAAGTACTTCAAACGCACACACACGCACACACACAAACACTCATTTCTCAGCTAGCTGTATACATTCATGAAATTGGTTATCACTATTGGATCCACACTTTTACAATACTACACGGTACAGGGAACATACAACACTTAAAATATGCACATGTATTATCCAATAAGGCTTATATCAGTTTCACGTATGGTAAACTCCCTGTAGCTGGCTGTGGTACGAAAAGGGCACACATTTGCCCTACTTCAAGAGCTGCTGGCAGTTATAGGCACATCTAAGTCAAATTCCTTGCACACATCCACTGCACCCATCGGTTTTCACTATTGTCTTGCTCCCAAAGGTTCCCAGCCGTCAGGGCCAGGCCATATATCAGCAGGTATGCTTCTGGTGAATAGTGCAGAACCACGATTAGGCTCCAACCTACAAAACACTTGAGGTCATGGTTAGTCAACCAACTACCTACCTTGTCTGGGCACACTAAGCATGCAGGCACCCACTTAATCTCTCCATATCTCTCCACTGCAGCGTATCCTCGCCCTAAGACACACAATTTCCATCCCTGCTCCCATATTGAAGCACCCGGGAATCGAACTTTCACCCGGGGAATTCTCACCATCCTTGGCAATCGCAACCCTAACTCAGTGCTGGAGCCACATACTGATTAGCATCCTCCTTCCCAAAGCAGAACATCACATTTATTTCAACGCTGACCCTCACACCTCAACACTCACAGCCTCCAACATTCCTCATCCCTCCCTTCTCAGTTTCATTTCTCCACATCTCGTGTATTCCCACATTTGGTCTCCCTCTAATAGCATCCCTAATCACGCCAGGTTTTTTCAATAGACTTTGGACTTTGAGGACCCTGATGCAAAGGATTCCCTTAAAATTCACATGGAGGAGAATGGAAATGTGAAGACTTTGTGTTTGCAGTCCTAGGGAAGAGACTCCCACTGCTGCAGGGTTGGGCTGGAGGTTGCAGTGCTGGTCCCGCAGCAGCAGGGCCAGAAACACTGAGCTAGGAGGGACAAAAGGAGCATTTAATTTTAAACTGCAGGTGGGGTTGCTGGGCTGATCCTGCAGCAGCAGGGACAGCAACAGGGAGCTGCAGGGCTTTCAAGGAGCACGTGTTTTTAATGTCTTTCTGGATGCTGCTGAGCTGGTTCCATGGCACCAGGGCTGTGGTGGGGCCACAGGGGCCATTTTGGCAAGAGCCACGTCTGGAGGCTGCAAGGCTGGTTCCTCAGCATCAGGGACACCAGGGCTGGTCTGGCTGGGAAGTGATGACATAACATGGTGCTGGTTTTCCAGGCAGGAGAATTGGCTGCTGGGGTTTGTCCTGAGGAAGCAGGGATGGTTCTTATTCATGGGGATGCAAAGGCAAAGGGTGAGGAGGAGAGTGTGGAAGTGGAGAGAGAACAAGCTCTGGGAGATCAAGCGCTGGTGCCTGGCAGTGCTACCGTGCCAGGATTCATTCCTTATGCCCACAGGAACTCTCCCTGCAGCTCCAAAAAGGCTTTGGATGAAGAGTCCTCCCTAAAAATAAAGGTGCTACAGGTTCCTTTATCTTGTTGAAATACACAAGGATCACAGGTGATCATTTACACAGACACTTGATCAGAAAAGACAAGCAGACAGTGAGTGAGAGAGAGGATGGAAATATTATTAAAATTTTTCAAATACCACCAAAACCAAAGAATACAGAAGGCAGAGTTGGCCTGCAGTGAGTTACATTACATCTGCTATGCAGAAGCCTGGCAGTTTATTGCTTCAGAGAACCATCCAGTTATCAGTTTCCACACAGAATCCTTGAGATGCCAGTTCCTCAAGCTGTAGATGAGGGGATTCAGCGCTGGAGGCACAATCGCATACAGAATTGACACCATCAGATCGAGGGATGAGGAGGAAACAGAAGGAGACTGCAGGTTGGAAAACATGCCAGCGCTGATAAACACGGAGACCACAGCCAGGTGAGGGAGGCAGGTGGAAAAAGCTTTGTGCTGTCCCTGCTCCGAGGGGATCCTCAGCACCGCCCTGAAGGTCTGCACATAGGACACCACAATGAAAACAAAACAGCCACATCTTAAACAGGCACTAATGTAAAGAACCCAAACCACCCTGAGGTAGGAGTGTGAGCAGGAGAGCTTGAGGATCTGGGGAACTTCACAGAAGAACTGTTCCACAGCATTGCCCTGGCAGAGGGGCAGGGAAAATGTATTGGCCGTGTGCAGCAGAGCAAAGAGAAACCCAGTGCCCCAGGCAGCTGCTGCCATGTGGACACAAGCTCTGGTGCCCAGGAGGGTCCCGTAGTGCAGGGGTTTGCAGATGGCAACGTAGCGGTCGTAGGACATGACGGTGAGAAGAGAAAACTCTGCTGAAATGAGAAAGAGAAACATAAAGACCTGGGTAACACATCCGGAGTAGGAGATGGCTCTGGTGTCCCAGAGGGAATTGACCATGGATTTGGGGACAGTGGTGGAGATGGTTCCCAGGTCGAGGAGGGCGAGGTTAAGGAGGAAGAAGTACATGGGGGTGTGGAGGTGGTGGTTGCAGGTGATGGTGATAATGATGAGGCCATTGCCCAGGAGGGCAGCCAGGTAGATGTCCAAGAAGAGCCAGAAATGCAAGAGCTGTGGCTCCCGAGTGTCTGCAAATGCCATGAGGAGGAACTGGGTGATGGAGCTGCTGTTGGACATCTGCTGCTTCTGGGCACAGGGCACTTTCCAAAAGGGAAATAAAGACACAAGTTAGGGGACAATTCTCTGACAAAAATCAAAGCTCTTTCTCACTGAACCACCCCCAAACTGCCTGTTTAAAGTAGGTCCCTTTCACAAGCTCTGGTTGCTCCTCTCTGAGGTTGCCCCACAGAGCAGGAGGCTGTGATGTGGGCTCTGCAGGAGTTAGTCCTGCCCTACAGCAACAGAAAATGGAACACAATGTGACCTCAGGTTGAATCCACTCCTGATATCAAAGAGCTTTCCAACACTGTCCCTCCACATTCACCCAACTGCAGAGCAGAGTTGAAGGGATTTTGGTTTATTTATTCTGTTACTGTTGCCCCAACAATGCTCAGGATGATTTTGATGCAGAAACTCCTGGCTTTTCTGCTGCCCTCCAAGTGAAATCTCCTGTGTCCTGAAAGACAAACAGACTGTCCCTTCATGCAGAGTGAGCACAGCTGGTCTGTCCATTTGCCCTGCTCACAGCTGCCCTATACTGGAGGACTTTTTCACTCAGATGTCCCTCCAAAAGAAGCTGTCACTGCTGGGAGCAGAGGAATCCAGTTCCCTAGTGTAGATCTCCAAATACCCTCACGTTGTCCTTCCTGAGGGGGGTCTCAGCTCTCCCCTCCCAGCCAGGGACACGGAGGGCTCATTAATGCTGCCCCCCTACAGATGATGAGCAGCACTTCCATGGCCTTAATGTGAGGTGTCTCCTCCATGGGACTGTCAGATGACACAGAGACACCATGGGAAAGCTGTGTCCTTATGGAGGGCAGCCTGAAGCCCAGCAGAATTTATAAGGGAAAAGTCACATGTCCTAAATCTGGAATGTCCTGAAAAGAGAATCTGCTCATTTGCTATATCCTGAACCTGCCAATTAGGAGAGGGATTGGACTCTTTACTCCCTGCATGGCAGGACCCACAGGACTAGTGTCTGAACGGCAGCTTAACCTGAACCCCATCCCAGAAGGTCCATTGAAAAGAACCTGAAGCAAAGGCAGGAGAGGAAAGAGGCACTGCTGCCAATGGAGCCAGCAGAGACAAACAGTTGGGGTGGGGTGGCAGATCCTTCTCCATCCCTGCCCATGTCTCTGCTGTCTGGAGTTTGTCCCAGCTGGCAGCTCTTTCTTTGTCCATGGATCTCCTCCCCGTCTCTGCTCACAGAGCCCTCCTCACCCACTGTGTGCTCAGCCCTGCCCT
The DNA here is from genome assembly GCA_033459285.1 of Clamator glandarius. Classification (NCBI taxonomy): domain Eukaryota; kingdom Metazoa; phylum Chordata; class Aves; order Cuculiformes; family Cuculidae; genus Clamator; species Clamator glandarius. The sequence continues at coordinate 78,717 of JAUNZM010000866.1, read as the reverse complement.
GCAGACCCCTCCTGGCAGTGGTGCCCTGCCCAGGGACACCTCTGGGTGTGCAGGGGCTGAGGAGCAGCTCAGACAGATCCTAACTGGAACTGGAGTACAAGTGCTGTTCAAGAACCGAGAAATAAATTCCCATTCCCACTGCTCCCCCCGTCCATCACCAGGAACGGAAACCTGAAAGCACAGATTCCATCACTTCCAGGCAGATGCTGTCCTAATGTCATTCTACAAAATGACTCTCTGCAATTGCCATGGAGGTGACCTGGAGCTGTGAGCAGCCCTGACACACACAGCACCCTCTCAACAGCAGGAGGACCCTGCCCTGCCCTGCTGGGGGCGCTCCTTCCCCCAACAGGAGTGCAGGGATCTTCCTGGAAGGGAGCTGAAGGACAGACCAGGGCACCCCTGGCTGCACTCACAACCCTCACACCCAGTCCTTTGGTGATGCAGTGGAGAATCCTTGCTCCGGAGCACTGTCCCACTCCTCTTCACTAGAGAAACTCAGATTCCTCCTCATAGATTCCAGAAGCTGTGGCACATCTTCCCAGGAACTGTGACTGCACTGCCCTGCACCCAGAGACTTACTGTATTTGTGACTGGGATGATTTCTCCGGAGTGAACAGTCAGCTCTGCTCCCGCTCCAGATTGCTGTCTTCCTCAGTTATCCCTCCTCACTGCCTGCAGGCAGTGCCCTCAGCCCTGCTGGGCTTGGTAGAGTTGCTGCTCCTGGCCACACCTGGATCTTTGAACAACTGCCTTCTCGTTATCAGCTCACTCTGTTCCAGGAGCCCAGCCCAGCTCAGCAGCAGAGGAGCAGCTCAAGGCAGCGCTTTCTCTGTCCCCTCTGGCCTCCCTCGAGGTGTTCCTGGGGCTCCAGGGGAACTTGCTGAGAAACAGGCTGAAGCCATTCCTGATGTTCCCTCCCTCTGCTGGAAAGAGAAACTTCTTTCATGCAGTGTCATTGCTCTTATTATAAAAATACCTGGGCATGGAAATCGATATTTTTGTCCCATCGTTAGTCAGGACAGCAGGAAGGTAACAGGGAATGATCTCATTTCACCAAACTGGGGGGATCTGTTATGTTGATTGAATTTACGTATTTCATCCTGGGTCTTAAGACCCAGGGCTAGAAAGACATTCAGCTCCCTTCTGTCTCAGCCATGTCTCTGCTCTCAGCAAAGCTTTTGCACACATGGGGTCTTAGAAACTTGGTCCAAGGTTTCCTCATGGCAGGGATGACTTTGCCTGGTGCCACAGCTGCAGGGCTTCAGCCTCAATGGGCAGCAATGCCCTCAGCCAGGGGCACAGGCAGGAGGAGCTGGAGCTGTTCCTGTGGGAGACAGAGCTGAGACATGGTCACAGAGCTCAGGGCACATGGACTTCAAGGACAGCATCCTCCAAGCAAGGGTCCAGCACAAGATGAGTGTGCAAGAGCACAATGATGAGTGTTTGATTTTTCAGGACCAGTAAAGGGCACTGTGTGGGCAGTGCTGAATTTAGGAAGACCAGATGCAGACAGATCTGAAATTGTGTCCTCTTTGCCTCTGTCTTCCCCATCAAGGTCTCCTAGGCCTTTATGACTCGGGGCAGGACTCTGGAGGGGATCATACAGCAGTGGGTGGGGATCAAGTCAGGGATCACTTGAGCAAACCCAATCCCTCCCAGTCTGTGGGACAGGAGGGGCAGCATCCCAGGGAGCTGAGTGAGGAGGACAATGTCACATTAGGCCACTCTCCATCATATTCACAAGGCCATGGAGATGGGGTGAACTCTCTGACTACTGGCACCACTCCCACATTACATGTCCTTTTCAGAAATAGACAGTGGAAGAGCAGGGGATCTAAAGGCTTTGCCCAGATGTTGTCTCCTCGGATTCCATTTTTGGATATTTGAAATTGAAGTGGACTGGAATTCCCTTGGGCAGATTGGGTCTCACCATTCTTCTATGAACCAGCTCCTCTATGATCTGAATAATTGTTGACTCAACTCTTCTATGATTCAACGCTTCTATGACCTGACTCTTCTGAGACCTTTCTATGACCTGTTCCTTCCTTTTCCTGACTAAATTCTCATTCTTCTATGACTCAACTATACCATGACCCAAATCTATTGTCACCCTTCTTATCACCCAGATCTTTTATCGCCTGAGACTTCTGTGACCCGGCAAATCTATGAGCCTTTTAGGACCGAACTATTCTATTATTTCTCCATGATACCACTCACCCATAACCTTACCTACTCTTATATGTTCAGACCCTTCTGTGACATGAGCCTTCTATGAGCTTCTATGGCTTGACTGTCCTCTGACTCTTCTATGATTTGACTTTCTATGACCCAAGTTTTAAGATTCCTTTGTGACACAAATCATCACTGCCTGACACTTCTATAACCCAACTCTTCTAAAACCCGATCTTTCAATGACCCAACTGTTCCATGAACCAATCCTGCTATTAACTCACCCTGCAATGACCTGAATCCTGTATGACCTGACTTTTATATGAGCCGTCACCATTTTTGTGACATCTATGACCCAACAATTCTTTGACCCTTCTATGACCTAATGCTTTTATTACTCGACATTTCAATGACACAACCCTTCTACACCCCTACTCTTCTATGACCTTTTCGATGAAGCAACTCTTCTACTACCTCCGTCTTCCATGACTTATCTTTGATCTGACTCATCTAGGGTCTGAGCCTTCTATGAATCAAGCCTTCTATGACCCAGTTCGTCTATCATCCTTATATGGCCTGACTCCTTATGATCAAAATTATCTGTGACCCAACCATTTTATGATTTGACATTTCCATGACTTGACTCTTCTCTGGCCCTTCTCTGACAGCACTTTTCTATTATCCAAATAAACTCTCATGTTTCTGTGACTTGACACTTAAATACCCAAAAATTTTGTGACCAAAGACTTCCATGAACCTTCTACAATTCAACTCTTCCACTATTCTTCTAAGACCAGACTCATCTATAACTCAACTCTTCCGTGACCCACTTCTTATGTAACCAGGCCCTTCCATGACTCGAGCCTTCTATGACACAACATTTCATCCTATCACCTGACCGCTGTCTGACTGTGCTATGATGCAAATTTCCATGACCTGACTCTTCTGTGAACCTCCTGTGACCAGAGTCTTTCATGACCTGACATTTTTACGATTCTTCTATGAACCAGCCCTTCTCTGAATGATCCATATTGTGACCCTTCTATGACCAAACCTTTCTAAAATCTAAATAAACTCACACTACTATGACCCAACTACTCCATGATCTGAATATTCTGTGACCTTTTTTTGACCTGAGTCATCTATGACCCAGTTCTGCCATGAGAATTCTATGACCCAACACTTATATAAACCGTCTATGGCTGCACTTCTCTGTTACTCCTCTATTACTCAACTCTTCCATCACCTGACACTTCTCACACACAAGTTTTCTCTCACTCTTCTATGATCCAAAACTTTTATGACCTTACACATCTATGAGCAAACTCTTCTACAACTCCATGAACTGTGTGAGAGCCTTGGAATCTCCCATAACTACACTGGCCTCTAGTTGGAATTACATGGAATAACTGCTCCCACTTGGATTCAGCACTGTGGGAATGTTCAGTACATTTTGAAGACAAGGCTGAAGTGCTCAATGCCTACTTTGCCTCAGTCTTTAACAGTAAGGAAAATTGTTCCCTCTGTGCACAACCCCAAGGGCTAGAAGAGAAGTATGAGATTCCCAAGGTCCAAGAGGAGGTGGTTAGAGACTTGCTTGCCCAGCTGGATGCCCACAAGTCTATGGGGCCGGATGGAGTCCATCCAAGAGTTTTGAGGGAACTGGCGGATGTGTTGGCCAAACCCCTTTCCATCATCTTCCAACAGTCCTGGATGACTGGGGAGGTTCCGCTGGACTGGAGGCTGGCTGATGTCGTGCCCATCTATAAGAAGGGGTGCAGGGAGGATCCGGGGAACTACAGGCCTGTCAGCCTGACCTCGGTACCGGGGAAAGTCATGGAGCAGGTGATCTTGAGTGCGATCATGAAGCACTTGCAAGAGAACTGGGTGATCAGGCCCAGTTAACACGGGTTCATGAAAGGCAGGTCTTGCCAGAGTAACCTGATCACCTTCTATGGCCAAATGACTTGCCTTCTGGACGAGGGAAAGGCTGTGGATGTATCTTCCTGGACTTCAGTAAAGCCTTTGACACAGTTTCTCCCAGCATTCTGCTACGGAAACTATCACATCTGGCCTGGACAGGCGCACACTCTCCTGGGTGGAAAACTGGTTGAATGACTGGGCCCAGAGGGTGGTGGTAAACGAAGTTAAATCCAGCTGGAGGCCAGTGACAAGTGGGGTTCCCCAGGGCTCAGTCCTGGGTCCTGTCCTGTTTAATGTCTTTATCAACGACCTGGATGAAGGCATTGAGTCCTCCCTTAGCAAGTTTGGAGATGACACCAAGCTGGGAGGAAGTGTGGATCTGCTGGAGGGTAGGGAGGCTCTGCAAAGGGACCTGAACAGGCTGGACTGCTGGGCTGAGACCAACGGCATGAGGTTTAACAAGGCCAAATGCCGGGTCCTGCACTTGGGACACAACAACCCTAAGCAGAGGTACAGACTAGGACAAGCCTGGCTGGAAAGCTGCCAGGAGGAGAAGGACCTGGGGGTGCTGGTTGACAACCGACTGAACATGGGCCAGCATTGTGCCCAGGTGGCCAAAAAGGCCAATGGCATCCTGGCTTGTATCAGGAACGGCGTGACCAGCAGGTCCAGGGAGGTTATTCTCCCCCTGTACTCGGCACTGGTGAGACTGCACCTCGAGTCCTGTGTTCAGTTCTGGGCCCCTCCCCACAAGAGGGATCTTGAGGCTCTGGAGCGAGTCCAGAGAAGGGCGACAAAGCTGGTGAAGGGGCTGGAGAACAAATCTTATGAGGAGCGACTGAGAGAACTGGGGTTGTTCAGCCTGGAGAAGAGGAGGCTGAGGGGAGAGCTTATTACTCTCTACAACTACCTGAATGGTGGTTGTGGAGATGAGGATGCTGGCCTCTTCTCCCAAATGACAGGGGACAGGACGAGAGGGAATGGCCTCAAGCTCTGCCAGGGGAGATTTAGGCTTGAGATTAGGAAGAAATTCTTCATGGAGAGGGTGGTTAGGCATTGGAACGGTCTGCCCAGGGAGGTGGTTGAGTCACCATCCCTGGAGGTGTTTAAGGTTAGGGTAGATGAGGTGCTTAGGAGCATGATTTAGGGATTGGTGGGAATGGTTGGACTCGACGATCCAGTGGGTCTCTTCCAACCTGGTCATTCTGTGATTCTGTGTGATTCTGTGTTTTTAGGGCACAATACCTGAAGTCAAGGCTCAAGGACTCAGTTTCAGTTTCAAAGCAGCAATTGTAGGACCCAAACCCTCCTTTTAAAGCTTCAGGCTCCAGCCTCTCATGTAAAGGATCCAAACCTCTCTTTTACACCCTGAAACTTCCACTGGAGCTTCCAAAGCACTGCAGTAAGGACCAGAGCTTCTTTTCTTGGGGCCGCAGAGGAACCAAGAGGTTCTCCTCCATTGCAGGGTCATAGGAGTCATTTGTAGTACTGCACCCATCCTTATAGTACCCAAAGTCTAACATTATGGGATGAAATCCTCAGTTCCAGGGTTCCAACCTGTTTTTTAGGACCCATAGAACTTTTAGAATCCTCAGTTACATTTTGAGTGTCCAAGCTGCCATTTATTTGTGTCTAAACAGACATTTTAAGAGCCTTATTTTTAAGGACCAAAGTCTGATTTTGACTGATACATCAGCCAGTTTGTTACACCACATGCCATGATCCCAGATCCGTGCACTCCTGAATCTTGTTCCTGAGTCCAGCTCTCTCCTGCTGCTGAGTCCAGCCCAGGAACTTCCCTCCATGCCTACTCTGAAGCATCAGTGGTGACGGGGTCACCAAGGCAGGCCAATTACATATTTGCATATATTTACCATTTCCTTATTAATAATATATTTGTTACTATTATTGTTGTTTCATTAATGCTGTTTTAATTTTAGTTTCTAACTCACAAGTCATCTTCATCTCTCATTTCCCTTTCCCCGGGCAGGAAGGGAACTAGGACCCACAACTGCTTGCATTCAGCTGCAAATCAAGCTGGACCATGACGAGCTGGAAGAGGCTCTCTTTGACCTCCAAACTGCTCTCTGCATTCCTCTTCTCTGCAGGGCTGTTATCCCATGGGATTCATCCAATCAGGTTCCAGGGCTCCTGACCTGCCCCCTGTTAACTGGTAACCAGCACTTTTTATCCCCTCTTCTTTCTGTTTTCCCATGCCTGTTCCTCCACAAACCACCTTGATCCCAGCCTTTCCCTGCCTTTGGCCCTTTCCTGGACATCCCCTGGCAGATCTTGCACAGTTCCCAAATGCACTTCCTGGTTTTCCACCATGAGTCCCAGACCTGGAGGCAGAAACCTCATCCTCAGTTGGCAACATCAACCTGGGAGGCTCCAGCTGACTCACTTGGTGAATCTCTCAAACAGAGACATTGGAACTTTCTTTGAATTAATATTTTACTTTCTGCTTTTTGAATTCTTTCTTTTCTTTTCACTTGGCAACTCATGTCCTAGAAATTGCGATGCTTTCTTCTTATGGGACTGTTGGGAACCAGGTCAGATTAAAACACTTATGAGATTCCTACAGGTCGTTGCAGCCCTGTGGAGAAGGGGTTAGGAAGATTAGAATCAAGGAATCATAGGATGGTTTGACTGGGAAGGGACCTAAACGATCACCCAGTTCAAACACCTCTACTATGGATGGGGACATCATTCAGGTTGCTCAGAGTTCCTTATCTTGGACACTTCCAGAGTTGGTGCATCCACAACTTCTCTAGACAACCTGTGCCAGTGTCTTGCCATTTCCATCTTAACCTGTTTTTCCCTTGGATCCAATCTAAATCTCCCCTCTTCCAGTTTAAAGCCATTGTCACTTCTCCTGCCAGTTCTGCCTAGGTAAAAAGTTTCACTCTGTCTTTCTTGGCCTGTGACTACTATGAGTTAACTGCAAACACTCTGGAGGGTGCCCAGAGATCTCCCAAGATGGGGTTTGGAGGCCTCAAGAACATGGCCAGTGGTTCCTGGGCTTAGTGATGTGGAGACTGCGGACATTTTAGAGGCTGCCTGAGAATAATTGAAGGGCAGTTCCAAGGGTGGTGGGACTTTTCCTCATAGTGGAAAAAGACATGTGAAAGAAATAGTGCCACAAAGTGTAGCTGGGGAGGTCCAGGCTGGACATGAGAGGAAAGAAATGTCACTCCAAGGGCAGTGCTTTGCTGCCACATGTCACCCAGAAGGAGTCTGGATCAGCCCAGGGCTTTGTGTCTCAAGGAAGAGTCAGGGAGGACAGAGAGATAACAGAAAAGGCAGGAGACAGCAAGGTGAGGCAGCTGGGGAGATGGCTACAGCCTGCAGGGCAAGAGGCAAGGCTGATGCAACACTGTGGGACAATTGGTGGTGGAGACGACAGACGCATGTGGAAAAGATGAAAGCTCCCTAACAGAGTAGCCTTTTTGTGGCTTTGGGGATGGTTGTCTCTGACATGGATTCCTATGAGGAGATGACAAATCTTTCCAGCACTGGGGCCTCATTGCCTCCTTGTCTATACCTAGAAGCCTGGGAGGTGTTGTACCATAGTCCTGCCCTCAGTATTGCCCATCTCGACATCCCCCTGTCCCCGCATGAGCCTTGAGGAATGAGTGAGAGACAAGACCTCCCTTCCTGGGGGCTGAGGGTCAGGACTGTACATTTGGTTAATGAAGTCAGGGCTTGGCCCTTTGGATTAATGAATGAAATCCAGGCTGACTCAGCATCAGAGACACCTTTACCTTGCTCTTCCCAGCCTGTCATCACTGCCTCCAGTTTTCTCTTCTAACTGGGCCCTGGAGATGATTTCTCAGCAGTGCCCTCAGTGGGACCCATTAACAAGAAACTTTGGAGTCTGAATCTGACTTTGAGCCCTTGAGAGGTTTGTTCCACTTCCTTTCAGGGCTGAAGTTCATGGACTTGGCATCGAAGTCACTAGAGGGATCAATAAAATGCCCTGGCTACTCCTCTGCTGCTGAGCTGGGCTGGGCTCTTGGGACTGAGGGAGCTCCTGGAAACCTGGCAGCACTGCAAAGAGTGAGCTCTGGCCAGGAGCAGCTTCTCTGCAAAGAGAGCAGGAAGAAGGGTGCTCCCGGGGTTTCTCCAAGAGATGAGCAAGGCAGAGAGAGTTTAAAGGTGGTCAGGAGATGACTGGAAGCTGACTGGAGGAGAAATCTTCCCAGTCTCGGACACGGTAAGTGTGGGCACAAGGCAATGCAGGAGTAGATCCTGGCAGCATCTCTTAAAGCTCATGGGATCTGCGATCATGCCCCAGCTCATGGGATCTGCGATGAGAGGGCTCTTGTGAGGCAGTTTGGAATGGCTGTAAAGTCAGGGGGTGCACTCAGAAAAGCACCTTGAAAGCAGGGTCCCTACACTCCAGGCTCTGGGTGCCAGAGCAGGGACTCTGCCACCTGCCCAGGGAACTCCCCGGGGTGCTGTAGGGAGTAGCTGGGGAAGGGGAAAAAAGATCTCCTGGCTGGAGAATTCATTTGGCTTTTGACAGCGTCCTGTGTGGGTCAGGGCTGCTCACAGCTCCATGTCATCCCAGGATATTTCTGAAAGGAAATTTCTATTTGAAAATCAATGCAAGGATCATGTTACTGATGAGCTTTCCTGAGTTTGTGTTTCATTTTCCTACTCTTGGAGAATTTGGGGGGAGAATGGGAAAAAGAGGCTCTCATACTTGAAGAAATCACTGAAACTCCTGAGCTGAACTGCACGGTTGATGTCTGGGAGAGGGTGAGCACAGCTGGGAAATGGAAATGCTGCCTGCATGCCCAGCTGTGTCTGCCCTGGCCTCTTGCAGCCAGACCCTCACTCCCTTTCTCCCTTTTTCTCCTCTTGTCTCTGTTCTTGCTGCTATTCTCTTCTTCTCCTTGCCAGGCTCTCTGGGGATGGGAGTTCCAGCTGCAGACTCACCCTCTGACCTGGTGGCTCTTTTCCTTCTGTTGTGTCCAGGGGAACCTGTGTCCCAGCTTTGCTCTGAGCTGTGAGGCTGTGGGCAATGAGAGTCAGTGGGGCTGGGGAAGGAGCTGAAGCTCCAGTAATCAAATGCTACCAGTTGGCTCTCCTTGAGGTATGTTTCCAAGCTCTGAGTTTCCATCCAGGATGCTAACATTTCCTATCCAATCTTTGTGTCCTGTGGAGAAGCCCACCGATGCTGTAAGAGAGAAAATGCTGTTCAGTTTGTGAAATGAGCCATTTGTGTCCTGGGCTGAAAGTGGGTGCAGAGACCTTAGGAAAGGATGATGCATTCAGTGGTGTGAGGTGGGTCCTTCTGCTCTAAACAGGGCCTGGTTGCTTTTCAGGGTACCATGGAACTCTGAACCCCTCCATCTCAGAAAGGTGCAAGTCCAGGACAGCTGGGAACAAGACCAGGAGCAGTTCCAGAGGACAAAGCTGAAACCCAGCAGTGTCCCCTGTCCCCAACATCCCCATGACCCCCTGCTGCAGAGCAGGGCTGACTCCTCCCAGGCAGTGGGCAGAGGCTCTGCTCCCTCCAGCGCATTCAACCAGCACCAAGCAGGGCTCCAGGCATGGAGCTGGAGAAAGGGCTGCGAGAACAGGGACAGGGTGTTTGCAGCAGGTGACGTGAATGAGAAATGCCTTTGATTTTGTACAGAGAAGACTCCCCTAACTTGTCTCTGTCTTTTCCACCTGTAACAGTGCCCCGTGTCCAAAGGCAGCAGATGCCCAACAGCAGCTCCATCACCCAGTTCTTCCTCCTGGCATTCGCAGACACTCGGGAGCTGCAGCTCCTGCACTTCTGGCTCTTCCTGGGAATCTACCTGGCTGCCCTCCTGGGCAACGGCCTCATCATAATCACCATCGCCTGTGACCATCACCTCCACACCCCCATGTTTTTCTTCCTCCTCAACATCTCTGTTCTTGACCTGGGATCCATCTCTACCACTGTTCCAAAATCCATGGTCAATTCTCTCTGGAACACCAGAGCCATCTCTTTTGCGGGATGTGCTGCCCAGGTTTTCTTTGTATTCTTCTTGTCCAGTGCAGAGTATTGCCTCCTCACAGTCATGTCCTACGACCGCTATGTTGCCATCTGCAAACCCCTGCACTACGGGACCCTCCTGGGCAGCAGAGCTTGTGTCCATATGTCAGCAGCTGCCTGGGTCGCTGGGTTTCTCAATGCTCTGCTGCACACAGCCAGTACAATTTCCCTGCCACTCTGCCAGGGCAATGATGTGGAACAGTTCTTCTGTGAAATCCCTCAGATCCTCAAGCTCTCCTGCTCAGATTCCTACCTCAGGGAGGTTGGTCTTCTTGGCTTTAGTGCTTGTTTAACATATGGCTGTTTTATGTTCATTGTTGTGTCCTATGTGCAGATCTTTAGGGCTGTGCTGAGGATCCCCTCTGAGCAGGGACAGTATAAAGCCTTTTCCACGTGCCTCCCACATCTGACTGTGGTCTCCCTGTTTATCTGTACCTCCTTTTTTGCCTACCTGAAGCCCCCTTCCTCCTCCTCCCCATCCCTGGGTCTGGTGCTGGCAGTTCTCTACTCAGTGGTTCCTCCAGCACTAAACCCTCTCATCTACAGCTTGAGGAACCAGCAGCTCAAGGATACAGTCTGGAAACTTATATGTGACTCTTTTTAAGCAGCAATAAGCTGTCCATCTTCATCTCGGTTTCACTTGCAATATAATGCAACACAGAGCCAGCCTTTCTTTGGTAGCTTATTTACATTCATTTGAGGTTTATTTTTCTTGGTTTTAATAAAGTTGTCCACAGAGAAATATTCTTGTGTCCCAGCTTTGCTCTGAACTGTGAGGCTGTGGGCAGCTCAGGCAAAGGGGCTGGGGAATGAGCTGAATCTCCAGTAATCAAATGCCACCTTGAGCACACTTGACTTTCTCCTTAGGTGTCCTTCCAAGCTTTGAGTTTCCCTCCAGGATGTAAACATGACCTGTCACATCTTGGTGTTACCTGGAAGCTCCATGGAGAAGCAAGGAGATGCTCCAGTCAAGGAAATGCTGTTGGGTTTGTGAAATGAGACATGTGTGTCCTGGGCTGAAGATGGGTTCTGAGACTTTAGAGAATGGTGAGACACTGAGTGGTGTGAAGCAGATGCTTCTGTTTCCAGCAGGGCCTTGTGGCTTCTCAGGGTAACATGGGAGTGTGATGCCCCTCCATCTCAGAAAGGTGGAAGCCCAGATCAACTGAAGATAAGAGCAAGGGACAGAGCAGCTCCCCTCCCTCTGCACTGAGCCACAGGCACTGCTCTCTCCTTGCAGGAATTGCTTCATTGTCCCTGAATGCAACTGAAAGTCTGAGAGTTTCTGACATCACCCACTCAAACATGTTGGAGACTGCTTTCTTAACACTGGGAGTGCAGATGCTGAGAAATCCATTTGCATGGGGAGCAGATTTAACTGGAAAATTAGAACACTAGGTCTGCTTGCACCATCCCCATGACCTCCCTGCAGAGCAGGGCTGATTCCTTGCAGCCAGCGGGCAGAGGTCCTGCTTCTCCAGCACATTCAGCCGGCACCAATCAGGGCTCCAAGCATGGAGATGAAAGTGGATCTCCTGGGAAAGGAGAAGCAGTGGGACAGTGTGCATTGTGAGAAATGGCTTCCACGTTCCTCAGAGACATCTTGCCTAATTTTCACTGCTGATTCTTCATGTTTAGTGCTTCATGTCCAGAAGCAGCAAATGTCCAACAGCAGCTCCATAACCCAGTTCCTCCTTCTGGCATTCGCAGAGACACGGGAGCTGCAGCTCTTGCACTTCTGGCTCTTCCTGGGCATCTACCTGGCTGCCCTCCTGGGCAAACGACTAATCATCATCACCATCGCATGTGGCCACCACCTCCACACCCCCATGTACTTCTTCCTCCTCAGCCTCACCCTCCTTGATGTGGGCTCCATCTCCACCACTGTCCCCAAATCCATGGCCAATTCCCCCTGGAACACCAGGGTCATTTCTTATGTGGGATGTGCTGCCCAGGTTTTCTTTGTATTCTTCTGGGGGCAGAGTTTTCTTTTCCCACCATCGTGTCCTATGACTGCTATGTTGCCATCTGCAAACCCCTGCACTACAGGACCCTCCTGGGCACCAGAGCTTGTGTCCACATGGCAGCAGCTGCCTGGGGCACTGGGTTTCTCAATGCTCTGCTGCACACAGCCAGTACATTTTCCTGCCCCTCTGCAAGGGCAGCGCTGTGGACCATTTCTTCTGTGAAATCCCCCAGATCCTCAAGCTCTCCTGCTCTCACTCCCACCTCAGGGAGGTTCAGCTTCTTGTGCCTGTATATTTTGTGTCTGTTTTGTTTTCATTATGGTGTCCTATGTGCAGACCTTCAGGACAGTGCTGAGGATCCCCTCTGAGCAGGGACTGCACAAAGTGTTTTCCACGTGCCTCCCTCACCTGGCCATTGTCTCCCTGTTTACCAGCACTGGCATGATTGCTTGTCTGAAGCCCCTTCCCTCTCCTGTCCATTTCTGAACCATGTAATATCAGTTTTTTATGTGGTGGTTCCTCCAGCACTGAACCCCCCCATCTACAGCTTCAGGAACCAGCACCTCAAGGACACAGTTTGGAAAATGATAACTGGATGTTCTTTGTAAGCACTAAAATGTCCATCTTCTTCTTCTTCATGGCAAATATAACGTGACTCGTTGCATGTCCAGCCTGCCATCTTTATTTTTGTTGTTGTTCTGGTGCTACATGTTCAACCCTTTGAGCTCCATATAGAGCACCAGAAAGCACTGTCATGGTTTAACTCCAGTAACAGCTCAGTTCCTCACAGCCACTCTGTCTTTCCCCCGTGGTGAGATGGGGGAGGGGATTGGAAGGGAAAAGTGAAAAAACACAGGGGTTGAGACAAAACGTTTAAAATGATAAAACAAAACTGTGCTTGCAAGCAAAGCAAATTGAGAGATTCATTCACTATGTCCAGTCAGCAGGAAGGTGTTCAGCCCTCCCCAGGACAGCAGGACTCCATCAACAGTAATGGTTTCTTAGAAAGAAAAAAGAAATCATTATGAACATCCTCAAACTCCTCTTCTTTTTAACTCAAATTTAATTGCAGAGTGTGGTCTCCTATGTTATAGAAAGTCCCTTTGGTCAGTTAGGGTCAGCTATTCCAGCAGTGTCCCCTCTCCGTTTCTTCTACACCCCATCTTTACTCCCTGGTAGAGCCGTGTGAGGAGCAGAGAAGACCTTGATGCTCTATAAGCCCTGATCAGCAGTAACAAAAAACATCCCTGGGTTATCAACAGCACAAATCCAAACCTCAGCTACATTCTGGCCACGGTGAACAATGTTAACTCTACCCAAAACAAACCAGAACAATAAGCCAAGTGACTTCTCATCCCCATCCCCCACACGGCCACCAGTGACACCACAAGCATCATCTCAGGCCAGGCCCCTGCTCCACTCGTGTTTTTCTGTCAGCCATGAGGGACATAACGAAGCTCCAAGAGCCTGGCCCCAGTTTCCAGTCCAATCAGTTAATCAGCCACATCTGACCTCACAAGGGCCGTCAAAAGTCAGGTCACTGCTGCTGCCCTGTGACATAATCAAACACCAGTGACATCACAAGCCCCTGTGGAACACAAAGGAATGCTTGGAACCTACATAGTGTAGTGGTACCAGAGACATCCCATGTTCCTGTGCAAGGCAGGAGCCTGCTCCTGGTCTGAGATCTCCTCAGCCACCAGGGACATCCCAAAGCAGCAGCACAAACCAGGGCTTTGCTCCTGCCCTGCCACCCCCTTGGGATGCTGAGACATCAAACACACCCTCACAAGCAAAGCGGCTGCTCCTCTTCTCAAACCTTCTCAGCACTTCTGGCCTCAGAAGCACCTGCACAGCCCAGGACATCTCGTGCCCTGCCACCCACTGACCCAGGCAGCAGCAAAAGGCAGGGGCTGGTCCTGCCCTAGAACATCTTTAGGGACCTGTGACCTCACAGGCAGCACCACAAGCCAGGGCCCTGCTCCTGCCCTGCCCTCTGATCAGTCACAGGTGGCATCCCAAGCACCAGCACCAGCCAGATGCCTCCTCCTGGCCTCTCAACTCCTCACCCATCAGTGACAATGTGAGCAGCTGCACAGACCAGGGCTCCCTCCTGCCTCATCACCTACTCAGACACCTGGGGCATCCCAAAAAGCTGCAAAAGCCACATGCATGCCCCTGCTCTACTTGCTGCAGAGACACCAGTGACATCATAAGGACCTGCACCACCAGCTGTCGGTTCATTCCCAGTCAGCTCCTGAGGCACCAGGGGCAGCAGAAGCAGCTGCACACGCCAGGGTCCTGCTCCTGCCCTGGCATCTATTAAACCACCAGCATCATCACAAGCACCTGCAGGAGCCAGAGGCATGTTCCTGCCCTTAACTGCTTTTGACAGGACAAGCTCTTGGTGAGCTGGAGAATCCTGGTGCAGTGGGAGGTGCCCCTGCCCATGGCCTGGAGGTAGAACTGGGGAGGATTTGAGGTCCCTTCCAGTCCAAACCACTTCATGATTCCATGATGCCGTGCACTATGTCCAAAGCAATACAGCCCTTATTTAAACCAAAAACAAACAAGAAAAAAAACCCAAAACAAAACAAAAAAACCCAAACCCAGCAAAAATTCACACTGTGCCTGATCCGATGCTATACAAAATACACTTTATTTTTAACACAGTCCACCACAAACCACCCAGTGGGAACTGTTCCTATATCCGCACGGCCTGGAAAGCAGCTGGGGGTTCACTGGAGGTCACAGAGGTTTGTGCGGAGGGACTGCAGCAGCTCTGAGACATTGAGTGTGTCCGGAGTAGCAACGCGGCCAGCTGGGTGCTGGCTGGTGCTGGCTTTTTGGCTCCCAGGGAGCACGCAGCTGTGTTGTCTCCTGAGGTGACCTCTGCAGGGTTGGTTACTGAGGTGGGCTCTGCAGGGCTGGCTCCCAAGAAGCACTGGGTGCAGGAGTGCCAACACCCTGCCCGTGTGCGTGGTTGGACCTCTCACGGACCTCTCAGGGCTGGTTGCTGGTGGTCCAACTTCACAGACTGTAGTGCCGCTGCGGGGAGCGGCTGCAGGGCCTTCCCATCACTGTCCACCTGCACGCATGAGTGGGCAAGCTATGCAGAACTCCTCGTGGTTGGCATCCGCTCACATCGAGCAGCAGGCGCTCCAGTGGCTGCCGGCAGAGGGGGCAGGTCCTGCTCATCCTGGCCCAGTGCTGGATGCACATGAAGCAGAAGCTGTGCAGGCAGTTGGCCACGTAGGTGGTGTCTGTGATATCCTCCAGGCAGATGGGGCACTCGGGGGCTTCTGCTGCCTCCACCGGCCCTGCCTGGGGCTGCAGGCTCCTGTCGTCGTCCCATTCAGCAGAGCTTCTTGTTTCAGGACCCCTTGTGTGCCTCCTTCTGCAGGAGTAGATCCACCAGCACCCAATAACTCCCACCGCTGCAGGCACAGCACAGACCATAATATTGCGGAAGGATAACGGCATTTTGAAGAGCCTCAGCTGATGCCACCTGCTTCCTCCAGATCCTCCTGGAGAGTGAGTGCAGAGGGTGCTTGTCCTGGACAGCAGAGAGGTCTCCTAGGACACAGGGCAGCATCACAGAGGGTGACATCACAGAGGCCACGGCCAGAACCATGGTTGGGGTAGGAAGGGGCCTCAAACATCCTTCTGGTCCAACCCCCCCCTGCCATGAGCAGTCACACCTTCTACTCCATCAGGTTCTCAAAGCCCCATCCAACCTGACCTTGAACACTACCAGTGATGGGGCATCCACAGCTTCTCTGGGAAACCTGATCCAGTGTCTCAGCATCTTTTTCATAGAAAGCCCCTTCAGTTATTGAAAGACTGCAACTGGCTCTCCCTGGAGCCTTGTCTTCTCAAGCCTGAACAGCCCCAGGATCTCCCCAACCCAGATGCAGGACCCTTCACTCTGCCCCATGGAACCCCCCCACAAGGTTCACGTGGACCCACTGCTCCAGTGTGCAAAGGGGGGGGCTTTTTCTCACAAATTCCCAGAAATTCAGTAACTTGAAAACTCTTTAGCAGATCTAAGGGTCTCCAGTGAAAGAGAAGTCTTCATTCCAACACTGATATTTCTATGATTCTATCAATTCCTTTAATGGATTGTGCTGGGTTCTCCTTCATGAGTGCAGAAGCTTTGCAGATGCCACATGGGAATCTGTTTGTTGTGAACTCGGCAGGTTTTCACCTCTTTTGACTGCTACGGTGGGAAAATTGTAGAAGTTTGACACCCTCCTGGGTCTGGGTCTGTGGCTGCTATGTGGCTGTGACTCTTCTCTTGAGATGCTCCTCAAATCTCAGCCCACCCGACTGATCTGTCTGAATGAGAAAGTTTTCTCTCCCTTCTGCTGTGGAGAAATGCCCTTGCCACGTATCCAGGGGTTCCCTTACTTCCCTGAACTCCCTTGTGATGGCCCCAAAGGGTCCTCGCTGGCCCTTAGAAAATACCCTTCAAGGCACCAGAGTTCAGAACATGCTTCCTGAACAGCAGCTGTTGATTGTAGGGGTGTTTTGCTCCATTTCTTTTCCTGGCTGGTACTGGCAAGTGTGCAGTTTGTCCTTGCAGCCCCAGTGACTCTCATGGTTATGAGGACTCTTCTGCACAACTCTGTCCTTCCCTGCCCTGGAGACTTCCTTGTCCCAGTGTCCCCTGGGCTGGAGGGGAGAAGGACGCGCAGCTGGAGCCCCAGGAGTTAGTCAAACACGCAGCCAAACTGAACTCGGTGCTGGAGACGAGCCAGGTGAGGGCACCAGAGCTCCTCCAGGGAAAGGGGAAGGATGCCATGGAGTTCAAGACTCCAACTCCCAGCACAACATGGGGTGAAGGTGCAAGCTCCCAGCCTCCTTTGGGATGATGGACTCCAGCACCCAGCCTGCCATGGGGTGAAGGACTCAACTGCAACTGCAGACTCATAAGAGTGGTTTGGGTTGCAAGGGACCTTAAAGATCTTCCAGTTCCAGCCCCCTGCCAATGGCAGGGACACCTCTCGCTGGACCAGGCTGCTCAAAGCCCCATCCAGCCTGGGTTGAACACCTCCAGGGATGGGGCAGCCAAAACTTCTCTGAGCAACCTGGCTCAGGGCCTCCCCACCATCACCGTGAAGAATTTCTTCCTAATGAATAATCTAAATCTTCCCCCTTCCCATTTCAAGCCATTTCCCCTCATCCTATCACTCCATGGCCTTGGAAAACGTCCCTCTCCATCTCTGCCATAGCCCCTTCAGGCACTGCAAGGCTGCTCTAAGTTCTCATCAGTCTTCTCTTCTCCAGGTCGAACAATCCCAGCTCTCTCAGCCTGTCCTAATAGGGGAGATGCTTCAGACCTCTGATGATCTTCGTGGCCTCTTCTGGACCTCCTCCAAGACTTCCATATCCTTCTTCCATATCCTTTTTCTATGTTAGCCGGTTATTAACTTTTTAGTGTTTCAATGACTTCTTCTCCTTTTACTTATCTAAAATAAAAAGACATCTTGTTCATTTTTTCACCCAACACTATATTCAGGTATTATTTTATATCATCTGTCTTCCATAACTGACATTTTAGTAAATCTACTAAATAATGAATAACTACTTCCACTTGACATCAGCAATGAGTTTCTAATGCTTCTGAAGTGAATGTTCAGCTCTCCACAAAACACTCTACTACTGCAGAAACTCATTCCTGATTTCCCTTGTTCATTCTCCACACATTGGAATCATAGAATCATAGAATCGCCAGGTTGGAAGAGACCCACCGGCTCATCGAGTCCAACCATTCGTATCAGACACTAAACCATGTCCCTCAGCACCTCATCCACCTGCATCTTAAACCCCTCCAGGGAAGGTGAATCAATCCCCTCCCTGGGCAGCCTCTGCCAGTGCCCAATGACCCTTTCCATGAGAATTTTTTACTGATGTCCAGCCTGAACCGCCCCTGGCAGATCTTGAGGTCATTCCCTCTCGTCCTGTCCCCTGTCACTTGGGAGAAGAGCCCAGCTCCCTCCTCTCCACAACCTCCTCTCAGGTAGTTGGAGAGAGCAATGAGGTCTCCCCTCAGCCTCCTCTTCTCCAGGCTAAACACCCCCAGCTCTCTCAGCCGCTCCTCATAAGGCCTGTTCTCCAGCCCCCTCTCCAGCTTCGTTGCTCTTCTCTGGACTCGCTCCAGAGCCTCAACATCCTTCTTGTGGGGAGGCGAGAAGCCTCATGGCCCTTGCTGCTGGTTCATTCTTTCGGTAAGCTGCTGTCTTGTTTTACATCTCAAGCTCACTCATTACGGTACAGATCATTAATCTCTACATGAATCTTGTGATGGAAAGAAGTAAGAAGGAAGGATATCCAGCAGTTCATGCCTTTGATATTTTATTCCATTGCAAACTAAGTTCTTGGGGCTGCGCAGCATGGAAGAGATGGACCAGAGGTGTGGATCTCTTCAAGCAGGATGTTGTCTGAGTCCCTGTCTACCGGAATCACCATCTGACTCTTGCGGTGAGTCAAACTGGCTTTTTGTTTGGAATTGGACGTCCCAAATCTTTTCCAAAAACCACTCCCTGTGTCCCCAGATCCACCTTTTCTGTCATAAACCCACTCCCTGTACCCCCAAATCCACCTTTTCTGTCTTAAACCCACTCCCTGTGCCACCAAATCCACCTTTTCTGTCTTAAACCCACTCCCTGTGCCCCCAAATCCACCTTTTCCGTCCTAAACCCACACCCTGTGCCCCTAAATCCACCTTTTCTGCACAAAAATCCATTATTTGTCCCCCCAAATCAACCTTTTCTGTACCCAAACCCACCTCCTGCGCACCCAAATTCAACTTTTGTGCCCTAAAATCCACTTTTTGTGCCCTAAACCCTACTCCCTGTGCCCCAAAATCAATATTTTTGCCCCAAAATCCACTTTTCACCCAAATCTACCTTTTCTGCCCCAAAATCCACTCTTTGTGCCACTAAATCTACATTTTGTGCCCCAAAATTCACCTTATCTGCCCCAAAATCCACCCTCTGCCCCCAAATCCACCTTTACTGCCTCAAAATCCATCTTTTCTTCCACAAAACCTATGCCCTGTGACTCAAAATCCACCTTTTCTGACACAAAATCCATCTTTTCTGCACAAAAATCCACTAATTGTACCCCCAAATCCACATTTTGTGTCACAAAACCCACCTCCTGCCACCCAAATCCACCTTTTCTGCCTCAAAATCCACCTTTTGTGCCACTAAATCTACCTTTTCTGCCCCAAATCCAATTCACTTTTCCTGAAAATCCACTTTTAATGCGCCAAAATCCACCTTTCCTTCCCTCAAACCAACACCCTGCAGCTTGAAATCCAACTTTTGTGCCCCAAAATCCACCTTTTGTGTCCTAAATCCCACTCCCTGTGCCTCAAAGTCAACATTTTTTGCCCCAAAATCTACATATTCTGCCCCAAAACCCACCTTTTGTTCCCCAAACCCCACCCCTTATTCCCCAAAATCCACCTTTAATGCACCAAAATCCAGATTTTCTTCCCTCAAACCCACACCCTGCGACTCAAAATCCACCTTTTCTGCCCCAAATCCACATTCTGTGCCCCAAAATCCCCTTTGTATGCCCCCAAATCCATCTTTTCTGCCAAAATTTCCACCTTTTTTGCCCTAAAATCCACCTTTCTGTCCCAAAACACACTCCCTGTGCCCCAAAATCTACTTTTGTTCTCCCAGATCCACCTTTTCTGCCCTGAAATAAAACCTTTCTGGCCCTAAATCTACATTTTGTGCCCCAAACACCACCCCTTACATCTTAAAATTCACCTTCTCTGCCCCAAAATCCAGGTTTTGTGTCCCAAAACACACCCCCTGCACCTCAAAATCCACATTTCCTGCCCCTAAAGCAACAACCTGGGACTCAAAATCCACCTTTTCTGCATCAAAATCCACCCTGTGCCCCAAAATCCACCTTTTCTGTCCCAAACCCCACTCCCTCTGCCCTCAAATCCACCTTTTCTGCACAAAAATCCATTATTTGTGCCCCCAAATCCATTTTGTGCCCCAAACCCACACTCTTCACCCCAAAATCCACCTTTTGTGCCCACAAAACCATTCCCTGTGCCTCAAAATCAACATTTTTGCCCCAAAATCCACATTTGGGGCACAAAAATCCACCTTTTGTTCCCCGAAATCCAATTTTTCTACCCCCAAATCCACCATATATGCCCCCAAATCAACCTTTTCTGCCCCAAAACCAACCCACTGCTCCTCAAAATTCACCTTTTCTGTCCCAAAATCCATTTTGTGCCCCAAAATCCACTTTTCCACACCAAAATCCACTTTTCTGCCACAAAATCCATATTTTCTGCCCCAAAATTCACGTTTTGTGTCCCAAAACAAACCCCTTCACCCCAAATCCACCTTTTGTGGCCCAAAACTCCCTTTTGTGCCCCCAAAATCCACCTTTTGGCCCTAAATCTCCCTTTTCTGCCCCCAAAATCCAACTTTTGTGGCCCAAATCTCAACCCCTGCACCTCAAATCCACCTTTTGTGCCTCAAAGTCCACTTTTTATGATCCAAAATCCAATATTTGTGCCCCAAACCCCACCCTCTGCACCTCAAACCCACCTTTTGTGCCTCAAAATCCACCTTTTATGCTCCCAAATGCAATATTTGTGCCCCCAAATCCACTTTTTGTGCCCCAAACCCCATCCCTGTGCCCCCAAATCCACCTTTTGGTCCCCAAAACCCTCCACTTAAGCCCCAAAATCCACCTTTTATGACCTAAAATCCACATTTTATGCCCCAAAACTAACACCTTGCAACTCAAAATCCACCATTTCTGCCCAAAATCCACATTCTGTTCCCCCAAATCCAATTTTTCTGCACCCAATCCAGATTTTCTACCCCAAAACCAAGCCCCTATGACTCAAATCCACCTTTTCTGTCCCAACATCTACCTTATCTGCCCCAAAAACCACTCTGTGACTCAAAATCCACCTTCTCTTCCCCACGATCCAGGGTTTCTGCCACAAATCCACACCATGTGCCCAAAAATCCACCTTTTCTGCCCCAAAATCCACCTTTATGACCCAAAACCCACATTTTCAGCCTCATAATTTACCACCTGCACTCCAAAATCTACATTTCTTCTCCCAAAATCCACCTTTCCTGACACAAAACCCAAATTTTCAGCCCCAGAATCTACCTTTCGTGCCACAAATCCCACCTTTCTGCCCTAAAATCCAACCCTTATGCCCCAAAATCCGACTTTTGTGCTTAAAAACCCACTCCTTATGCCCCTAAATCCATCTTTTATGGACCAAAATCCATCCTGTGCCCCCAAATTCAACTTTTCTGCTCCAAATTCAAAGGCCCCTAAATCAACCTTTTGTGCCCTAAAATCTACCTTTAGAGCCCCAAAATCCTCCTTTGGTGCCCCAAAACACACACCCTGCGCTCCAAAATCAACCTTTTACAGGTTCCGTGTGCCAAAAACATACATCCTCCACCTCCAAACCCACCTTTTGTGCCCCCAAAGCCACGTTTTCTGTCCCAAACCCCACCCCTGCACCCCCAAAAACACCTTTTCTGCCCTAAAATCTAATTTTTGTGCCCCAAAATCAACACAATCAACCTCAAAATCTACATCTCTTGTTCCAAAATGAAACTTTCTGCCACCAAATTCACCTTTTTTCCACCAATCCAACTTTTGTGCCCCGAAATCAACGTTTTGTGCCGCAAAACCCACATTTCTTCTCCTAAAATCCAAGTTTGTGCCCCCAAAACTTCCTTTTCTTCCCAAAATCCACCTTTTGTGCCCCCAAATCCGCATTTTCTGCCTCAAAATCCGCTTTTTCTACCCCCAAATCCACTTTATATGCCTCCAAATCAACCTTTGCTACCCCAAACCCAGCCACCTGCACCTCAAATTTCACCTTTTCTGCCCGAAAATTCAAGTTTTGTACTCAAAAATCCACTTATTTTTGCCCCAAAATCCACGTTCTGCCACAAAATCCACGTTTTCTGTCTCAAAATCGAGGTTTTGTGACCGAAATCCAATTTCTGTGCCCCAAACTCCCTTTTGTGCCGCCGAATCCATCTTTTGTGCCACAAAATTCAACTTTTCTACCCCAAAATCCAATTTTGGTGCCCCAAACTCCTTTTTGTGCCCCCAAATCCACCTTTTGTGACCCCAAACCCACCCCTTGCAACCCCAAATCAACCTTTTGTACCACAAAATCCACTTTTGCCTCAAAATCCACCTTTTGTGTCCCCAAACCAACTCCCTGTGACTCAAAATCCACCTTTTCTGCCCCCAAACCCACCCCCCCAACCCCCAAAATCTACATTTCTTATCGAAAATCCATCTCTTCTGACCCAAAATCCACCTTTGTGCCCCAAATACCACCCCTGCGCCCTCAAAATCACCTTTTCTGCACCAAAATCCAGATTTTCTAACCCAAAATCAACCCCCTGCAACTCAAAATCCACCTTTTGTGTCTCAAAATCCACCTTTTGTGCCTCAAACCCCACTTCTTGCGCCCCCAAATCCACTTTTCAGTCCCAAAATCCAGCTTTTCTGCCCCCAAATCCACGGTTTGTGCCCCCAAACCCACCTTTTGTGCCCCCCAAACCCCACCCCCTGCACCTCAAATCCACCTTTTCTGCCTCAAAATCCCCAGCCCTCGCTGGGGTCCAGGACGAGCCCCCTCTGGCCTCACTCTCCAGCAGGACCTGGAGGAGGCAGGTGGGCTCTGCGCTGGGAGCTGCCTGCGTCTCGCTCGCTGCGTGAGGAACGAAGCCGACAGAGACACTCTGCCCCACGGCCAAGGGTAGGGGCCGGGCTCTCCCCTAAAGGGCTCCTGGGGGCATCTAGAGGGTTCTAGAAGGGCCTAAAGGGGTCCCAGGGGGCTCTAGAGGGTTGCTGGGGGTTCCTAGAAGGCCCTAAAGGGTTCCCAGGTGGATATAGAGGCTTTTCTGTTGCAAAGCCCACACCCTGTGCCGCAAAATACACCTTTTGTGCCCCAAAATCCAGCTTTTGCATCCCAAAATCTACCTTTTCTGCCCGAAATCCAGGTTTTGTGCCATAAACCCACCCAACGTGTCACAAAATATACCTTTTATTCACACAAAATTCACCTTTTGTGTCCCCAAATCCACATTTTCTGCCCCAAAATGCTACTTTTGTGCCCAAAAATCCACTTTTTGTGCCCTCAAATCCACTTTTCTGCCTGAAAATCCACATTTTGTATCACATAATCCAATTTTGTTCCTCAAAATCCACATTTTGTGTGCCTAAATCTACCTTTTGTGCCTCAAAAACCACCCCTTAGGCTCCCAAATCCATATTTTCTGCTTCTATATCTACCTTTGTGTCCCAAAATCCACGTTTTGCACCCCAAAACTCCATTTTGTGCCCCCAGATGGGTGTTGAGGACCCTTCCCCCCCACCAACCCACCCCGTGGCTGTGGCCGAGGCCTCTGTGATGTCCCCCTCTGTGACGCTGCCCTCGCAGCCCTCGCTGGGGAACAGGACGAGCCCCCTCTGGCCTCACTCTCCAGCAGGACCTGGAGGAGGCAGGTGGGCTCTGCGCCGGGAGCTTAAACGGGTGCCAGGTAGATCTAAAGGGTTCCTGGGGCTCCTAGAAGGGTCCTGGAAGAACATAAATGGGTGCTAGGTAGACCTAGAGGGTTCCTGGGGCTCCTAGAAGGGTCCTAGAAGGCCCAAAAGGGGTGCCAGGTAGATCTAGATAGTTATAGGAGCTCCAGGGAGGGTCCTAGAAGGACCTAAAGGGGTCCTACATAGATCTAGAGGGTTCCTGGGGCTCCTGCAAGGGTCCTAGGAGGCCATAAAATGCTCCCAGGAAGGTCTAGAGGGTTCCTGAGGCTCCTAGATGGGTCCTAGATGGCACTAAAATGGACCCAGGAAAGTCTAGAGGGTTCTTAGAGCTTCAGGTAGTGTCCTAGAAGGCCCTAAAGGGTCCATGTCGATCTAGAGGGTTCCTTGGCCTCCTAGAAGAGTCCTAGAAGGCCCTAAATGGGTCTCAGGTCGATCTAGAGGATTCCTGGGCCTCCTAGAAGGGTCCCAGAAAGCCCTACAGGGGTCCCAGGTAGATCTAGAGGGTTCCTGGGCCAACTAGAAGGGTCCTAGGAGGCCCTGAATGGGTCCCAGGTAGATCTAGAGTATTCCTGGGCTTCTTTGAAGGGTCCTAGATGGCCCTAAATGTGTTCCAGGAAGACCTTGAGGGTTCCTAGAGCTCCAGGTGGGCTCCTAGAAGTCCTTACAGGGGTCTCATGTAGATCTAGAGAGTTTCTGGGGCTCCTAGAAGGGTCCTAGAAGGCCCTAAATTGGTCCCAGGTAGATCTAAACAGTTCCTGGAGGTCCTTGAAGGGCCCTAGGAGGCCCTAAGGCGGTCCCATGTAGATCTAGAGGGCTCCTGGAGCTCCAGGTAGGGTCCTAGAAGGACCTAAATGGGTCCAAGGTAGATCTTGAGGGTTCTTGGGGCCCCCTAGAAGGGTTGTGGAATGCCCTAATGGGGTCCCAGGTAGACCTAGAGTTTTCCTGGGGCTCCTAGAATAATCCTAGAAGGCCCTAACAGGATTCCAAGTAGATCTAGTGGTTTTCTGAGGGTCGTAGAAGGGACCTAGAAGCCCCTAAAGGGGTCTCAGGTAGGTCTAGAGGGATCCTGGAGCTCCTCTAATGGTCCTAGAAGGCCCTAAAGGCGTCCCAGGTAGATCTACACAGGTCCAGAGAGTCCTAGAAGGGTCCTAGACGGCCCTAAAATTGTCCCAGGTAGATCTAGAGGGTTCCTGGGCCTAATTGCAGGCCCTACGTGGGTCACAGGTAGATCTAGACGGTTGCTGGGGCTCCTAGATGGGTCCTAGAAGGCCTTTTAAGGGGTCTCATGCAGGTCTAGACGGTACCTATGAATCCTATAATGGTCCTAGAAGGCCCTAAATGGGTCCCAGGAAGATCTGGAGAGTTCCAGGGGGTTCTAGAAGGCTCCTAGAAGGCCCTAAATGGGTCCCAGTTAGATCTTGAGGTCCTGGGGTTCCTACAAGTGGCCCAGGAGGCCCTGAAGGAGTCCCAGGTATATCTAAAAGGTTCATGGTGGTCTTAAATGGGTCCTAGCAGGACCTAAACTGGACCCAGGAAAATCTAGAGGGTTCCTGGGGCTCCTAGGAGGGTCTTAGAAGGCCCTAAAGGGGTCCCGGATAGATCTAGAGAGATACTGGGGCTCATACAATGGTCCTAGAAGGCCCTAAAGTGGTCCCAGGTAGACCTAGAGGGTTCCTGAGGGTCCTAGAATGGTCCTAGAAGCCTCTAAAGGGGTTCCAGGTAGACCTAAAGGGTTCCTGGGGATCGTAGAAGCATCCTAGAAGGCCCTAAAGAGGTCCGAGGAAGATCTAGAGGGTTCCTGTTACTCCTAGAAGGGTCCTAGAAGACCGAAAGGGGTCCCATATAGATCTAGAGGGTTCCTGTTACTCCTAGAAGGGTCTTAGAAGGCCATATAGGGGTCCCAGGAAGGTCTAGAGGGTTCTTGGGGTTCCTAGATGGGTCCTAGATGGCCCTAAAATGGACCCAGGTAAGTCTAGAGGGTTCCTAGAGCTTCATGTAGTGTCCTAGAAGGCCCTAAAAGAGTCCCAGGTAGATCTAGAGGGTTCCTGGGGCACCTATAATGGTTCTAGAAGGCCCTAAAGGAGTCCCAGGTCGATCTAGAAGGTTCCTGGGGCACCTATAATGGTTCTAGAAGGCCCTAAAGGAGTCCCAGGTCGATCTAGAAGGTTCCTGGGCCTCCTAGATGGGACCTAGAAGGCCCTAAAGGGGGTCCCATGTAGATCTAGAGGGTTCCTGGGGCCCCTATAATGGTTCTAGAAGGCCCTAAAGGAGTCCCAGGTCGATCTAGAAGCTTCCTGGGCCTCCTAGATGGGTCCTAGAAAGCTCTAAAGGGGGACCCAGGTAGATCTAGAGAGTACCTGGAGCTCAATGTAGGGTCCTAAATAGCCCGAAATGGGTTCCAAGTAGATCTAGAAGGTTCTTGGAGTTCCTAGAAGGCCCTACGTGGGATCCAGGTAGATTTAGAGAATTCCTGGAGTTCCAGGTAGGGTTCTAGGAAGCCCTAAGAGGGACCCAGGAAGGTCTAGCGCATTCCTGGGGCTCCTATAATAGTCCTAAAAGGCCCTAAAGGGGTCCCAAGTAGACCTAGAGGGTACTTGGCGCTCCTAGAAGGGTCCTACAAGGCCCTAAAAGGGTCCCAGGTAGATCTAGGGGGTTACCAGGGCTCCTAGAAGGCTCCTAGAAGGCCCTAAAAGGGTCCCAGGTAGATCTAGAGGGTTACTGGGGCTCCTAGAAGGGTCCTAGAAGGCCGGAAAGGAGTCCCAGGTAGAGCTAGATAGTTCCAGGAGGTCCTAGATAGGACCTGGAAGGCCCTAAGTGGGTCCCAGGTAGATCTAGAGGGTTCTTAGAGCTCCAGGTAGTGTCCCTGAAGGCCCTAATCAGGTCCCAGACTGCTCTACAGGGTTACCAGGGCTCCTAGAAGGGTCCTAGAAGGCCCTAAGGCATCCCAGGTAGATCTAGAGGGTTTCTGGAGCTCCAGGTACATTCATAGAAGGCCCTCAAGAGGTCCCCGGTAGACCTAGGGTGTTGCTTGGGCTCGTAGAAGGGTCCTAGAAGGCCCTAAAGAGCTTCCAAGTAGACCTAGAGGGTTCCTGGTGCTCCTAGAAGGCCCTAAAGGGGTCCCAGGTAGATCTAGATAGTTCCAGTCAGTACTAGAATGGTCCTACAAGTCCCTAAAGGGGTCCCGCATAGATCTAGAGGGTTCCTGGGCCTCTTAGAAGGGTCCTAGAAGGCCCTAAACGGGTCCCAGGTAGTTCTAGATGGTTCTTGGAGCTCCTAGAAGGGTCCTAGAAGGCCCTAAAGTGGTCCCAGGTAGATCTAGAGGGTTCCTGGGGCTCCTACACAGGTCCTAGAAGGACCTACATGGGTCCCATGTAGATCTAGAGGGTTCCTGGAGCACCTAGAATGGTTTTAGAAGGCCTTAAAGGGATTCCAAGTACATCTAGAGGGTTCCTGGAGCTCCTGCAAGGCCCTAGTGGTTCCCTGGTAGATCTAGTAGGTACCTAAAGCTCCAGGTAGTGTCCTAGAAGTCCCATGTAGATCTAGAGGGTTTCTGGGCCTCCTAGAAGGGTCCTAGAAGTCCCTAAATGGGACCTAGATAGATCTAGAGGGTTCCTGGAGCTCCAGGTAGGGTCCTAGAAGGCCCTAAAGGCGTCCCAGGTAGATCTAGAGGGTTACTGGGGCTCCTAGAAGGGTCCTAGAAGGCCGTAAGCCGCGTCTCAGTTAGATCTAGAGGGTTCCTGGGTCTCCTGGAAGGGTACTAGAAAGCCCTAAAGGGGTCCTAGGTAGATCTAGAGGGTTCCTGGGGCTCCTAGAAAAGTCCTAGAAGGCCCTAAATGGGTCCCCGTTAGATCTAGATGCTTCCTGGTTGTCTTAAATGGGTCCTAGCAGGACCTAAAATGGACCCAGGTAGATCTAGAGGATTCTTGGGGCTCCTAGAATCGTCCTAGAATCGTCCTAGAAGGCCCTAAAGGGGTCCCAGGTAGATCTAGAGGGTTCCTAGGGCTCATAGATGGATCCTAGAAGGACCTAAAATGGACCCAGGTAGACCTATAAGGTTCCTGGGGCTCATAGAAGGGTCCTAGAAGGTCCTAAACAGGTCCCAGTTAGATCTAGAGGGTTCCTGGGGGTCCTAGAATGGACCTCAAAGCCCCTTAAGGGGTCTCAGGTTTGTCTAGAGGGTTCCTGGGGCTCCTATAATGGTCCTAGAAGGCCTTATGGGGTCCCAGGTAGATCTAGAGGATTCCTGGGGCTCCTAGATGGCTCCTAGAAAGAAACTTATTTGGACCCCCGGTAGATCTAGAGTGTTCCTGGAGCTTCAGGTAGGGTCCTAGAAGGCCCTAAAGGGGTGCCATGTAGATCTAGAGGGTTCCTGGGGCTCTTAGAAGGCCCTAAAGGGACCCCCGGTAGATCTAGAGTGTTCCTGGAGCTCCAGGTAGGGTCCTAGAAGGCCCTAAACGGGTCCCAGGTAGATCTAGAGGGTTCCTCTGGCTCCTAGAAGGTTCCTAGAAGGCCCTAAAGGAGTCTCAGGTAGATCTAGAGGGTTCCTGGGGCTCCTAGAATGGTCCACGAAGGCCCTAAATGGGTTCCTGCTGAATTTAGAGGGTTTTTAGTGATCCTAGAATGATCTTAGAAGACCCTAAGTGTTTCCCAGGAGGCTCTGCATGGTTCCTTGGGCTTCTAGAAGGCCCTAAAGTGGCTCTAGAGGATATGAGGATATACGAGATTGACCTCAAGTGAAGATCAGCTCCCAGAGGATCTGAAACCCTCCGCATGTTGTCTTCTCTTCTTCTATGACTTCTTCCACCTCTTCTTGAATTAATTAATGGGACGAGTCCTGAGGGCTAGATGGAAACGAGGGAAGCGACACGGTCTCCTTGCTCTTCTTCGCTAGTCACAGTCCCACCAAACATCTCAGACGCTTTGGGGGCTTCTAGAAGTTTCTCCTTGATGGTCCCAGCATGAAGCTCCGCCTGGAAACTTCAGAACTTCTCTGTAGTTGTGGGAAGAGAATTATTGGGAGGTGAAGCTCAGTCCTCTTGGAGACTCCCAGGACACCCCTAAGGAACCGCAGGAGCCCTCTAGGACCCCCAGGAGCCCTCTAGGATCCCCAGAACTCCCTCAAAGACCCCCAGGACCACCCATAGCCTTCCAGGATCCCTCTAGGACCCCCAGAACTCCAAAAGCCCCCCAGGATCCACCTAGGACTCCCAGAACCCCTTAGAGCCCCCCAGGATTCACCTAGGACCCCCAAAATCCCCCCCAAAGCCCCCCAGGACTACTCTAGGACACCCAGGATCCATCTAGGACCCCCAGAATCCCCCTCAAAGGCCCCCAGGACCCCTCTTGGACCCCCAGAACCCCTCAAAGCCCCCCCCTGGACCCTCTAGGGCCCCCAGAATCTTCCCAACCCGCCCCTAGGACCCCACTGCTTGCGTCTAGGTCTCTGGCCCCATTTTTGGGTTGTCTTTACCTGTTTTGGGGGTGTCTGGTCCCATCTTCGGGGTCCCTGTTAATCTGGGGGGGGCACTGAGCCCAAATTTGGGAGTCCTCAAGCTTCTTTGGGGTCTCTGTGTCCATTTTGGGGGCTCTGGGCTCGGTTTTGTGGTCCCTGAGCCCATTTTGGGGGTCTCTGCTCCTATTTTTGTGTCTCTGAGCCCCCAGGAACTCCAAAACCCACCCCAGCCCACCCAAACCCCCAAGGAACACCAAAAGCTCCAGCTCAGCCCACCCCAAACCCCCAAGGAACCCGAAAAGCTCCAAATGAGCACCCCACAACCATGAGGGGACCCCAAAAACCACACCAGCCCTTCCCCAAAACCCCCTCAGTCACTGGGTTCAGGGAGTCACCAAGATTTAGGGGGGACTCTGAAGGTTTAGTGGGGACACCAAGCATCAGGCTGGGAGAATCTTAATGGGATCCAAGGGATTTAATGGGAGTTCTCAGGGGTTTGGGGGCTCAAGGGGGAATTTTGTGGTGCATGGAGTAGATTTGGGGGTGCAGAGACCGGATTATGGGGTTCAGGATTGGGTTTTTAGGGTTCCGGGTGGATTGTGGGGATTCAGGGTCAGGATTTGGGGGTCTGGGATTGGGATTTTGGGTGCAAACAGTGGATTTGGGGGTTCACGGTGGATTTGGGGGTTTGGGGCTGGGATTTTGGGATACAAAAGGTGGATTTTGGTGTTTCAGGGTTAGTGTTGTGTGTCCTGGGTTGGAATTTTGGCATGTAAAAGGTGGATTTGGGGGTTCATGGGGTTGATTCTGGGGCACAAAAGGTGGATTTGAGGGTTCAGGGTCAGGATTTGGGGGTTCAGGGTGGATTTGGAGGTTCGAGATTAGGATTTTGGGGCACAAATGGCGGATTTGGGGGTTTAGGGGTTAGATTTTGGGGCACAAAATGTGGATTTGGGGTTTCAGGGTTGGTGTTGGGGGTCCAGGGTTGGGATTTTGAGGCCAAAAAGATGTTTTTTGGTGTCCGGGTTGGGAATTGGGGGTTTAGGGTGTGGATTTGGGGGTTCGGGGCAGGATTTGGGGGTTGAGGGGGTAGATTTTGGGGCACAAAAGGTAGATTTGGGGGTTTCAGGGATGATCTGGGGGTTCAGGATTGGGATTTTGGGGCACAAAAGGTGGATTTTGGGTTTCAGGGTTGGCGTTGGGGGACCAGAGTTGGGGTTTTTGAGGCATAAAATGTGGATTTTTGGGTTCAGGGTAAGGATTTGGGGGTTCAGGTTGTAGATTTTGGGACAAAAAGGTGGATTTTGGGGTTTGGTGTCTCCCAGTTCCCCCTCCAGTACCCTCCAGTCCCTTCCAGTACTCCCAGTGTCTCCCAGTTCACCCTCCCAATGCTCCCTGTACTCCCAGAGTCTCTCAGTTCCCCTCCCAGTGCTCCCAGAGCCCCTCCAGTCCCTCCCAATACTCCCGGTGTTTCCCAGTTCCCCCTCCCAGTGCTCCCAATACTCCCAGTGCCTCCCAGTTCACTCTCTCAGTGCTCCCAGTTCCCCCTCCAGTCCCTCCCAGTGCCCTCCAGTCCCTCCCAGTGTCTCCCAGTGTCTCCCAGTTCCCTCTCCCAGTCCCTCCCAGTGTCTCCCAGTTCCCTCTCCCAGTGCCTCCCACTCCCTTCTAACCTTCTCCCAGTGTGTCCCAGTGTGTCCCAGTGTGTCCCAGTGCTCCCAGTAGCTCACGTCGAGCGCCTGTTGAGCCGCGTCTCCCTCAGGGTGAAGACGTGACTCGTGCCTTTGCCGCTGGTGGCACTCAGGAAGGCCGAGTCAGGGCTGAACGCCAGGCTGCTCCCAGTATGGACCAGTATGGACCACTATAGACCAGTTCCCTCCCCCAGGCCCCTCCTAGTGACCCCAAACGCTCCTTAGTCCATCCCAGTGCTCCCCAGTTCCTCCTTGGTACCTCCCAGTGCGTCTCAGTCCATCCCAGTGCCTCCCAGTGCTCCCCAGTCCATCCTAGAGCCTCCCAGTCCCCTCCCAGTCCCCTCCCAATCCCCTCCCAGTACCTCCCAATCCTCCCCAGTCCATCATATTCCACTCCCAATGCCTTCCAGTGCCTCCCAGTCCCCTCCCAGTGCAAACCAGAGCCTCCCAATGCTCCTTAGTGTCCTCCTAGTGCCTCCCAGTCCATCCCAGTGCCTCCCAGTGCCCTCCCAGTAACTCCCAATACTCCCTAGTCCATCATATTCCACTCCCAGTGCCCTCCCAGTGCCTCCCAATACTCCCTAGTCCATCATATTCCACTCCCAGTGCCCTCCCAGTGCCTCCCAGTGCTCCTCAGTCCCCTCCCAGTGCCCACCCAGACACTCCCAGTCCTTCCCAGTGCACTCCAAGTCCCTCCAAGTCCTCTCCCAGCGCCCCTCCAGTGCCTCCTAACGCTCCCCAGTCCCTCCCAGTCCCCTCCCAGTGCAAACCAGTATATAATAGTCCTTCCCACTACAACATTGTCCCCACTCAATGCTCCCCAGTCCGTCATATTCCACTCTCAGTGCCTCCCAGTGCCCTCCCACTCCCCTCCCAGTGCCTCCTAGTCCTTCCCAATCCCTTCCCAGTGCCCCCCAGTGCCTTCCAGTCCTTCCCAGTCCCCTCCTAGTGTCCCCCACTGCCTTCCAGTCCTTCCAAGTCCCATCCCAGTCCCTCCCAGTGCCTCCTAATGTACCCCAGTCCATCATATTCCACTCCCAATGCCCTTCCAGTGCCCTCCAAGTGCCTTCTCAGAACCACTTAATGCTCCCCAGTCCATCCCAGTCCCCTCCCAGTGCCTCCCAGCGCCTCCCAGCGCCTTGTACCAGTAGAGGGTGGTGGGGTCTGTGCCCCGTCGCAGCTCGAGCACCCTCGCTCGGCTCTGGGTGCAGAAGAGGCGGACGAGGTTCCCTCAGCACGAGGCCGAAGCCACCAGGGCGCCTGGCGAGGACAGAGCCAGGCAGCCGACCTCACTCTGGTGAACGCTGATGGTCACCAGGGCCACCAACGTCCCCACCTGCACCGAGCCCAGGGCCTGAAACCAGTACAGACCAGTAAGAACCAGTAACAAACAGGTTAAGACACCCACAGGCCCGCCTGCACCCAACCCAGGTGCTGGAAAACCACTAAAAGCCAATAAATAACACTAAAAACCAGTAACAGCCACTGACATCCCCGCCTGCGCCGAGCCCAGGGCCTGAAACCAGTACAGACCAGTAAGAACAAGTTATGAACAGGAACAGACACCCATGGGCCCACCTGCACCCAACCCAGGGGCTGGAAAAGCACTAAACCCACTAAAACCCAGTAAGAACCAGTAAGGACCAGTAACAGCCACCCACAGCACCACATGCGCCAAGCCCAGGGCCTGGAAATCCACTAAAAATACTAAAACCCAGTAAGAACCAGTAAAACCAGTAACAACCAGTAACAGACACCCACGGGCCCGCCTGCACCGACTCCAGGGCCTGGAAAACCACTAAAAAACCCTAAAACCCACTAAAAACCAGTAACAGCCACCCACGGCCCTGTCTGTGCCCAGCTCAGGGCCTGAAACCAGTAACGACCAGTAAGAACCAGTAACAGCCAGGAACAGACACCCACGGGCCCACCTTCGCCGAGCCCAGGGCCTGGAAAACCAGTAACAACCAGTAACAACCAGTAACAACCACCCACAGCCCCGCCTGCGCCAAGCTCAGGGCCTAAAAAAACACTAAAAACCAGTAACAACCAGTAACAGCCACTCACAGCCCCGCCTGCACTGAGCCCAGGGCCTGGAAAACCAGTATAAACCACTAAAAACTGGCAACAACCAGTAACAACCAGTAACACCCACCCACAGCCCCACCCACATTCAGCCCAGGCCTGGAAAACCAGGAAAAAACAGTAACAACTAGTAACACCCCGTTCCCCTCCAGTCCCTCCCAGTCCTTCCCAGTGCTCCCCAGTCCCTCCCAGTATCCCCCAGTCCCACTCACCACTAACTGGAGGCTCCCACACTTGTGTCCCTGGAAAACCAATAAGGCCTTCTCCAAACTGGGACAATGATCGCAGATCCCTGAGGGAAGGAAGAACTGGGTCCCAGTCCCCTCCCAGTGCCTCCCAATTCATCCCAGTTCCCCTTAAGCCCCTCCCTGTTCCCTCCCAATTCCCACTAGTTAATCCCAGTCCCCTCCAGTCCCGCCAAACCCCCTCCCAGTACCTCCCAGTCCGTCCCAGTGCCACCTAACTCTCTCCCAGTGCCTCCCAGTCCCATCCAGTGCTGCCTTACCCTCTCCCAGTGACTCCCAGTCCCCTCCAGTCCCACCTAACCCTCTCCCGGTGACTCCCAGTCCCTCCCAGTGCCACCTAACCCTCCCCAGTGCCTCCCAGTCCCTCCCAGTGCCACCTAATCCTTTCCCAGTGGCTCCCAGTCCCACCTAACCCTGTCCCAGTGCCTCCCAGTGCCACCTAGCCCTCTCCCAGTGATTTCCAGTCCCCTCCAGTCCCACCTAACCCTCCCCCAGTGCCTCCCAGTCCCCCTCAGTCCCTCCCAACCCTCTCCCAGTGCCTCCCAGTCCCCCTAGTGCCCCCAGTTGCCAACTTTGGGGTTGTCGCGGGTGTCGAACTCGAAGAGCTTGGTTGGGTTTTAGGGGAAGGAGAAGACATAGAGGTGGGTCTGCAGCACGACCACCAGCCTGGGGCACACAAACGGGGGGGCGGGGGGGGGGCTAGCTGTGCTTTGGGGCGCTCCCCCTCTCACACCCCTAATTTTGGGGTGATTCCAAGCACTTTTGGGGTCCCCCCTCACTTGTCGGGGCACATCTGCACAGCCAAGACAGGTTTGGGGAAGGTGAATTCCAGCACCAGCTTGTCCTTCCCTTCCCACGCATCGTCCCAAATCAACACTGCAATTAAAAAGTTGGGGGGCTATAAAGGGGCACTCCAAGATTTTTTGGGGCCCCCTACCCCCTTTATTTTGAGGCTAACCTGACACATCTGTGAATTTGGGGTGACTCCCACCACCCATGATAGCCAAGGTTGGAGCGGTTCAGCATCTCCGCCAGCCCCACGCTGCCCACCTGCTCCGCATCTGGGGGGGAACCCCAACATTTGAGCCCTCCCCCAAAAGTTCAGGGTCCTCCCTTCAAGATTTAGTACACCCCAAACTCTAGGGACCCCTGAATTCTCTCATCTCCCACCTCAAAATCTTTATTAGCCTGTAATGAGAAACTTGGGGGCCCCACGCTGCTTACCTACTCTGCGTCTGGAGGGGAACCCCAATATTTGAGGGCCCCCCAAAAATGTTTAGGGACCCACCTACAAGGTTTAGGGCCCCCCAAACTCTTAGGGTCCCCCTCCAACTCTAGGGAGCCCCCAAAAACTAGGGACCCCCCAAATCACTTGTCCTCCTCCCTAAAATCCTTATTAGCCTGGAAAGAGAGGTTTGGGGGCCCCAGGCTGCCTACCTGCTTCGCATCCGGGGGGAAGCCCAATATTTGAGGGCCCATCAGAAAACTTTAGGGTTCCCCCTTCAAGATTTAAGGCCCTCCAAACTCTTAGGGTCCCCCCTAAACTCTTAGGGTCCCCCCAAATCTCTTGTCTCCCACCCCAAAATCCTTATTAGCCTGGAAAGAGAGATTTGGGGGCCCCACACTGCCCACCTCCTACATGTCTGGGGGGAACCACAACATTTGAGGGCCCTCCAAATAATTTACAGTCCCTCCTTCAAGATTTAGGGCCCCCCAAATTCTAGGGATACCCCCAAACTTTAAGGACCCCACAAATATCTTGTTCCTCACTCTCAAACCCCCCTAAAAAAAGTCAAACCCCTTAAAACACCCTCAGACCCCCCCCAAACACCCTCAGACCCCCGGAAAACACCCTCAGACACCACTAAAACACCTGAGAACCCCCCAAAACACCCTCAGAACCCCCAAATCGATGAGTTATACCCCAAAATCCTCCCACTCCCCCTCACTCGAGTGCACTTTCTCCATCAGGGGCTCCATGTTGAAGATCCGCATCCCGGAATGCATCGCCACGCAGAAACAGCGTGGAAAGAGGGATTTGGGGGTGAATTAAGGGGATTTCAGGGCCCCCTTTGGGGGTTTTGGGGTCTGTTATGAGGGTTTTAGGGTCTCTTATGAAGTTTTGGGAAGTTATTATTGGAGCTCGGGGGTCAATTATGGGGATTTGGAGTCAATTATTAGGGTTTTGAAATCAATTACAAGGGTTATGGGGACCATAATGGGGCTTTTGGGTTCCCCTTTGAGGGTTTTGGGGTCAATTATGAGGGTTTTAGGGTCTATTACGAAGATTTTTGAAGTTATTATGGAGCTTGGGGTCAATTATGGGGGTTTGGGGATCATTATGAGGTGTTTGGAGTCAATTATTAGGATTTTGAAATCAATTACAAGGGTTATGGGGACAATAATGGGGCCTTTGGCGTCCCCTTTGAGTGTTGCGGGGTCCCCATTGAGGGTTTTGGGGTTCATTATTAGGATCTGAGAAGTCACTATGTGAGCTGACAGGTCAGTTATGGGGGTTTTGGGGATCATTATGAGGAATTATTAGGGTTTTGAAATCAATTACAAGTCTTATAGGGATCATAATGGGGCTTTTGGGTTCCCCTTTGAGGGCTTTGGGGTCAATTAAGAGGGTTTTGTGGTCAATTATTAGGGTTCTGAGGATCATTATGGGGGTTTTGGGGTCAAATATGAGGAGTTTGGGGGTCATTATGGGGACTGGGGGGGAATTTCAGGGCTTTGGGGGTTCCCTTTGAGGTTTTTAGAATCTTTTACAGGTGTTTTTTGAGCCATTATGTGGATTTTGGGATCCATTCTAAAGTTTTCAGAATCAATTATGGAGTTTGAGGGGGGCACTATGGGGTCTTGGGGGTCATTTTGAGGATTTGGGGTTCCCTTTGAGGGTTTTGGGGTCTTTATTAGGATTTCGGAGGCAATTATAGGGGCTTTATAGTCGATTACAAAGGTTTTGGGGTCCAGTTTGAAAAGTTTGGGGGTCGATATGGGGGTTTGGGGGTCATTTATGAGGGTTTTGGTGTCAATGATGGTGGGTTTGGGGTGGATTATGGGGGTTTTGGGGTCCCCCTAGACATTTGGGGGTCAATTATGAACATTTTAGGGTGCATGATGGAGGCTTTGGGTTCAATTATGAGAGTTTTGGAGTCCCTTTTGAGACCTTTTGGGGAATTCTGGGGATTTTAAGGTCCCCTTTTGTCAGTGTTTGAGCCAACTCGGGGGGTTTTGGGGTCAATTTTGGTGGTTTTGGGGCCCCTTTGAGGGGTTTGGGTCAATTCTGAGGCCCACTTGAGGGTTTTGGGGTCAGTTCTGGGGAGTTTGGTGTCCTCCCCAGATGTTTTGAGTTCTCTTTTGAGGGTTTTTCAGTTATTTCTGGGAGCTTGTGGACCCCTGTGAGGGTTTTCAGGGTCAATTCTGGGGGTTTTGGGGCCCCTTGCAGGATTTGGGGGGTCAATTCTGGGGTTTGGGGCCCCTTTGAGAATTCTGGGGACAATTCTGGGGAGTTTGGTGTCCCCCTGGCATGTTTTGATTTCTCTTTTGAGGGTTTTTCAGTTAATTCTGGGAGGTTGGGGACACCTTTGAGGATTTTTGGGGTCAATTCTGGTGAGTTTCAGGTCCCCTCTGCAGGTTTTGGGTCCCCTCTGTGGCTTTTGGGGTCAATTCTGGGGGCTTGGGGGGCCCTTTGAGGCTTTTGGGGTCAATTCTGGTGTTTTGAAGACCCTTGTGTGGGGTTTTGGGTCAATTCTAGCGGGTTTTGGGGCTCCTTTGAGGATTTGGGGGGTCAATTCTGGGGGGTTTTGGGTCCCCTCTGTGGGTTTTGGAGCCTCTTTGAGGATTTTGTGAGTTAATTCTGGGGGCTTGGGAGCCCCTTTGAGGCTTTCTTCAGTCAATTCTGGAGTTTTGGAGACCCCTGTGTGGGGTTTTGGGTCAATTCTAGTGGGTTTTGGGGCCCCTTTCAGGATTTTGGGGTCCATTCTGTGGGTTTCGGGGCACCTTTGGAGGGTTTTGGGTCAATCCTGGGGGTCTGAGGGTCAATTCTGGGTGGTTTTGCCCCCCCGGCTTTGCAGGTTTTGGGTTCCCTTTAAGGGTTTTGAGGTCAGTCCGGAGGGGTTTTGGGTCCATTCTGGGTGTTTTGGGGGTCCCTCCCCCACTCATTCTGGTTCAATATCCTGGTTGAATCGGATGCTGTTGATGCTCCGGGTTTGCGCCATGGTTTACCGGAGCCTCTGCAGGTGGAACAGGAGGTGAAGGGGGAGCTCCTCTGACACCCTAAATCCCTCGTTTTCCCCAAAAAACCCTCCAGTACCAGCTGTCAACATCGCTCCCTGCTCAAAACCATCGAGTCCCCTCAGGAGCCAGTGGATAGAGCGGTACTTCCGGCCACGTGACGGGCATGCCTGTATGGGCGGGCGTTGCTGATACCTCCATCTTTGAAGTGGGCACCATAGGAACCGATAATAGTCGCCATCTTGGAGGCGGGCCGCGTCGGGCACGGTTGCCTAGCAACGCGCCATCTTGGAAGCGGCAAACACATTTGGCATTAAAGGGGGCGCCACCCCTCCCTCGCTTTTTACCGCAGAAACAGGGATTTTATCTCACGGAAAAGAGGTTTTTACACATCAGGGAAGTGATTTTCTCTCAAAAAAGGAGATTTTACGTCAAGAATAGTCCATTTTACCTCACCAAAAAGATTTTTTGCCCTCAGAATCAGGGTTTTTCACATCACAGGGGTGATTTTTCATCTCAGTGTGGGCCTTTATCCTCAAAAAAAGAGGTTTTACCTCAATAACAATAGATCTTACCTCACAGAAAGTATTTTCTTACCTCAGGAAAAGGATTTTTTTCACATTATACACGTTTTTTCCTCTCAGGGAGGAGATTTTTATCTCAGAAAGGGAGATTTTTCCCTCAGGAATGGTCAACTATACCTCACTGAAAAAATTTTTCACCTCAGGAAGAGTTTTTCACATCTAGGAGGTGATTTTTCACATCAGGGAGGAGATTTTATCCTCCCTCCAAAAGATTTTACCTCATGAAAGGTCAATTTTACCTCACCAAAAAGATTTTTTTTCCCTCAGAAAAAGAGTTTTTCACATCTAGGAGGTGATTTTTCACTTCAGGGAGGGGATTCTTCCTCAAAAAAGGACATTTTACCTCAATAACTATCAACTTTACCTCACCGAAAAGATGTTCTTCTCTCAGGAAAAAGGGATTTTCACATCAGGGAGGTGTTTTTTACACCCTAGGGAGCAGATTTTACCTCAGGAAGGTTAAAATTTAAGTCACAGAGGAGATTTTTCCTCAGAAAAAGCAGTTTTACATCCAGAATGATCATTTTTACCTCACGAAAGAGGTTTCTTCCCTCAGGAAAGGGGACTTTCACCTCAAGAAAAAGAACCTTACACCTTAGGGATGGGATTTGACCTCAGAAAAGGGCAAGTTTGCCTCAGAAATGGGAAAGCGTACCTCAAGAAAAAGAGCGTTTTACCTCAAGAAAGCTGGATTTATCTCAAAAAAAGTAGGATATTTACACCAGGGAAGGGGATTTAACCTCAGAAAAAGGAGGTAGCTAGAAAACTTCCTTCCCTGGTCCTCTGATAGCAGTCCAAGCTGGTAATGATGATTTAGTAAGCACAAAGACCAAAGCCATCAAGAAAGACTTCAGGGCCATTGGGAAAATGATGGAGGGCTCTGG
The DNA here is from genome assembly GCA_033459285.1 of Clamator glandarius. Lineage (NCBI taxonomy): Eukaryota > Metazoa > Chordata > Aves > Cuculiformes > Cuculidae > Clamator > Clamator glandarius. The sequence goes on along the minus strand of JAUNZM010000866.1, from coordinate 39,858 downwards.
GGCACAAATAGTGTTCTGCTCCATCCCAAGGCTAAAGAGAGAGGAGCTGGAAGTCAGGAAGAAGAATTCGATTAATACCTTGCTCTGAGCCTGGTGTGAGGAGAGGGGCTTTGGCTTCTTTGATCATGGGGTGGCTCAGGCACCCCCAGGCTTTGTTGCTAAGGATGGGACACGTGTGTCTCCTAAGGGGCAAATGCCCTTGCTAAAAACCTAGCTAAGCTCATAAATTTATCTTTAAACTAGATGTGAAGCTGTTATCGAGCAAGGAGCCTATGATGTTGTTGCCATCACGGAAACATGGAGTGCAGCTATGGTGGGTACAAACTCTTCAGGAGGGATAGGAAGGGAAGGAGAGGAGGCAGGGTAGCCCTCTTTGTAAGGGAGGACTTGGACACTGCTGAGATGGATCGTGGTGTTGAGGAGATTGAGTGCCTGTGGGTTAAAATCAGAGGAGCCCCTAAGTAGGTAGATTTTGGGATGGGAGTCTGTTACAGGGCACCCAGCCAAGGAGAAGCAGCTGACGAGCTCTTCTATAAACAGCTGGGGTTAGTCTCTAGATCGATGCCTCTCGTTCTTGTGGGAGACTTCAATCTTCCTGATATCTGCTGATAGTACAATAGAGCAGAAAGGAAGCAGTCTAGGAGGTTCCTGGAGTGCGTGGAAGGCAACTTCCTTGCACAGCTGATGAATGAACCAACAAGAGACAGTGCCCTCCTGGACCTGCTGTTTGTGAACAGAGAAGGCCTTGTGGGGGATGTGGCAGGAGGAGGATGCCTAGGACAAAGAGATCATGAGATGACAGGGTTTTCTTTTCTAGGCGAAGTGAAGAGGGTGGTTAGCAGGACAGTAGCATTAAATTTCCAGAGGGCAGACTTTGAACCCTTTCAGAAGGCTGGTTGGCAAAGTCTCATGGGAGACAGTGCTTAAGGGCAAGGGAGCCCACGAGGGAGCTCTTTAAAAAAGGAGATCCTAGCAGCTCAGGAGAAAGCCATCCCCATGTTCCGGAAAAAAAGGTGGCAGGGGAAAAAACCAGCTTGGTTGAACAGAGAAATCTTGAGTGATATCAAGAAGAAGATGAATGTTTATGGGCTCTGGAAGAGGGGACAGGCCTCTTGGGTGGACGACAGGAGGCATGTGAGATTGTGTAGAGAAAATTCCCTCTGGAACTCCAGAGCCATCTCTTATGCAGGATGTGCTGCCCAGGTTTTCTTTCTGTTCTTCTTGTTCGGTGCCGAGCATTCTCTTCTCACCATCATGTCCTATGACCGCGACGTTGCCATCTGCAAACCCCTGCACTATGGGACCCTTCTGGGCAGCAGAGCTTGTGTCCACATGGCAGCAGCTGCCTGGGGCGCTGGGTTTCTCTTCGCTCTGCTGCACACGGCCAGTACATTCTCCCTGCCCCTCTGCCAGGGCAATGCTGTGGACCGTTTCTTCTGTGAAATCCCTCAGATCCTCAAGCTCTCCTGCTCACACTCCTACCTCAGGGTGGTTTGGCTTCTTTACATTAGTGCCTGTTTAGGATGTGGCTGTTTTGTTTTCATTGTGGTGTCCTATGTGCACATCTTTATGGCTGTGATGAGGATCCCCTCGGAGCAGGGACAGCACAAAGCTTTGTCCGCATGCCTCCCTCACCTGGCTGTATTCTCCCTGCTTATCAGCACTGGTACGGTTGCCTATCTGAAGCCCCCCTACACCTTTTCTCCATCTCTGAATCTTGTGGTGTCGTTTCTGTACTCAGTGGTGCCTCCAGCACTGAACCCCCTCATCTACAGCTTCAGAAACCAGCAGCTCAAGGATGCAGTGTGGAAATGGATAACTGGATGATCTTCATAAGTAATACATTTCCCATCTTCATTGCAATTTCCATGTAAGCCGTTGTGTGTCCAGCCTGTCTTCTTTATTTATTGGCTGTTGTGGTGATTCATGTTCAACCCCTTGAGCTCCATGTAGAACAGTAGAAAGCACTGTCATGGTCTGACTCCAGTAACAGGTCGGTTCCACACAGCCACTCACCCTTTCCCCTATGTTTTGATGGGGAAGAGGATTGGAAGGGAAAATTGAGAAAACACATGGGTTGAGACAATAAGATTTTAATTGCTAAAGCAAAACTGTGCTTGCAGGCAAAGCACATCAAGGGATTCATTAACTATGTCTAGTTGGCAGGAAGGTGTTCAGTTGTCTCCAGGACAGCGAGGCTCCATCTACAGTAGCGGCTTCTTAGAAAGACAAACGACATCATTTTGAACATTCTCAACCTCTTCTTTTTAACCCAATTTTGAGTGCAGACTGTAGCATCCCATGTTACAGCAAGTCCCCTTGGTCACTTAGGGTCAGCTATTCCAGCAGTGTCCCCTCCCAGTGCCCTTTAGTGCTTTTGACAGGACAAGCTCTTGGTGAGCTTGAGCATCTTGATCCTGTGGCAGGTGCCCCTGCCCATGGCCGGGAGGTGGAACTGGGGAGGCTTTGAAGCCCCTTCCAACCTAAATCATTCTATGATTCTATGACTTTTAGCATAAACCACAGTTACCATAAGAGCACAAACTGTCAAACACTCTGTGAAATCAAGAGATCTCCAGAAGAAATGTTTTGCTGTGAGGGTGGGGAGGCCCTGGCCCAGGCTGCCCAGAGCAGTGGGGGCTGCCCCATCCCTGCAGGTGCTCAAGGCCAGGTTGGATGCAACCTGATGCAGTGGGAGGTGTTCCTGCCCATGGCCAGGAGGTGGAACTGGGCAGGCTTTGAGGTCTCTTCCAGCCCAAACAACTTCATGATTCCATGATGCCGTGCACTATGTCCAAAGCAATACAGCCCTTAATTAAATTTAAAAAAATAAACCACAAAAATCCCAAACCCAGCATAAATTCACACTGTGCCTGATCAGATGCTATACAAAATACACTTTATTTTTAACACAGTCCACCACAAACCACCCAATGGGAACTGTTCCCATATCCACACGGCCTGGAAAGCAGCTGGGGGTTCACTGGAGGCCACAGAGGTTTGTGCGGAGGGACTACAGTGGCTCTGAGACATTGAGTGTGTCCGGAGCAGCGACACGGCCAGCTGGGTGCTGGCTGGTGCTGGCTTTTTGGCTCCCAGGGAGCACGCAGCTGTGTTGTCTCCTGAGGTGACCTCTGCAGGGTTGGTTACCGAGGTGGGCTCTGCAGGGCTAGCTCCCAAGAAGCCCTGGGTGCAGGAGTGCCAACACCCTGCCCGTGTGCGTGGTTGGACCTCTCACGGACCTCTTGGGGCTGGTTGCTGGTGGTCCAACTTCACAGACGGTGATGCCGCTGTGGGGAGCGGCTGCAGGGCCTTCCCATCACTGTCCACCTGCAGGCGTGATTGGACAAGCTATGCAGAACTCCTCGTGGTTGGCATCAGCTCGCACCGAGCAGCAGGTGCTCAAACGGCTGCCGGCAGAGGGGGCAGGTCCTGCTCATCTTGGCCCAGCGTAGGATGCACGCAAAGCAGAAGCTGTGCTGGCAGTTGTCCACATAGGTGCTGTCTGTGATATCCTCCAGGCAGATGGGGCACTTGGGGGCTTCTGCTGACTCCACCGGCCCTGCCTGGGGCTGCTGGCTCCTGCCACTGTCCCATTCAGCAGAGCTTCTTGTCTCAGGACAGCTTGTTTTCTTCTTTCTGTGGGAGTAGATCCACCAGCACCCAATAACTCCCACCGCTGCAGGCACAGCACAGACCATAACATTGCGGAAGGATAATGACATTTTGAAGAACCTCAGCTGATGCCACCTGCCTCCTCCAGATCCTCCTGGAGAGTGAGTGCAGAGGGTGCTTGTCCTGGACAGCAGAGAGGTCTCCTAGGACACAGGGCAGCATCACAGAGGGTGACATCACAGAGGCCACGGCCAGAACCATGGTTGGGGTTGGAAGGGGCCTCAAACATCCTTCTGGTCCAACCCCCCCCCTGCCATGAGCAGTCACACCTTCTACTCCATCAGGTTCTCAAAGCCCCATCCAACCTGACCTTGAACACTACCAGTGATGGGGCATCCACAGCTTCTCGGGGAAACCTGATCCAGTGTCTCAGCATCTTTTTCATAAAAAGCCTCTTCAGTTATTGAAAGACTGCAACTGGCTCTCCCTGGAGCCTTGTCTTCTCAAGCCTGAACAGCCCCAGGATCTCCCCAACCCAGCTGCAGGACCCTTCACTCTGCCCCATGATGTTTCTATGATTCTATCAATTCCTTTAATGGATTGTGCTGGGTTCTCCTTCATGAGGGCAGAAGCTTTGCAGATGCCACATGGGAATCTGTTTGTTGTGAACCCTGCAGGTTTTCACCTCTTTTGACTGCTACAGTGGGAAAATTGTAGAAGTTTGGCATCTCTTGTAACACCCTCCTGGGTCTGGGTCTGTGGCTGCTATGTGGCTGTGCCTCTTCTCTTGAGATGCTCCTCAAATCTCAGCCCACCCGACTGATCTGTCTGAATGAGAAAGTTTTCTCTCCCTTCTGCTGTGGAGAAATGCCCTTGCCACGTATCCAGGGGTTCCCTTACTTCCCTGAACTCCCTTGTGATGGCCCCAAAGGGTCCTCGCTGGCCCTTAGAAAATACCCTTCAAGGCACCAGAGTTCAGAACACGCTTCCTGAACAGAAGCTGTTGATTGTAGGGGTGTTTTGCTCCATTTCTTTTCCTGGCTGGTACTGGCAAGTGTGCAGTTTGTCCTTGCAGCCCCAGTGATTCTCATGGTTATGAGGACTCTTCTGTGCAACTCTGTCCTTCCCTGCCCTGGAGACTTCCTTGTCCCAGTGTCCCCTGGGCTGGAGGGAAGAAGGATGCGCAGCTGGAGCCCCAGGAGTTAGTCAAATGTGCAGCCAAATCTGAACTCGGTGCTGGAGACGAGCCAGGTGAGGGCACCAGAGCTCCTCCATGGAAAGGGGAAGGATGCCATGGAGTTCAAGACTCCAACTCCCAGCACAACATGGGGTGAAGGTGCAAGCTCCCAGCCTCCTTTGGGATGATGGACTCCAGCACCCAGCCTGCCATGGGGTGAAGGACTCAACTGCAACTGCAGACTCATAAGAGTGGTTTGGGTTGCAAGGGACCTTAAAGATCTTCCAGTTCCAGCCCCCTGCCAATGGCAGGGACACCTCTCGCTGGACCAGGCTGCTCAAAGCCCCATCCAGCCTGGGTTGAACACCTCCAGGGATGGGGCAGCCAAAACTTCTCTGAGCAACCTGGCTCAGGGCCTCCCCACCCCTACCGTGAAGAAGTTCTTCCTAATGTCTTATCTAAATCTTCCCCCTTCCCATTTCAAGCCATTTCCCCTCATCCTATCACTCCATGGCCTTGGAAAACGTCCCTCTCCATCTCTGCCATAGCCCCTGCAGGCACTGCAAGGCTGCTCTAAGTTCTCCTCAGTCTTCTCTTCTCCAGGCTGAACAATCCCAGCTCTCTCAGCCTGTCCTAATAGGGGAGATGCTCCAGACCACTGATGATCTTCGTGGCCTCTTCTGGACCTCCTCCAAGACTTCCATATCATTCTTCCATATCCTTTTTCTATGTTAGCCAGTTATTAACATTTTAGTGTTTCAATGACTTTTCCTCCTTTTACTTATCTAAACGAAAAAGACATCTTGTCATTTTTTCATCCAACACTATATTCAAGTATTATTTTATATCATTTGTCTTCCGTAACTGCCATTTTAGTAATTAGGAAAAAAAAAATTTACTAAATAATGAATAACTACTTCCGCTTGACATCAGCTATGAGTTTCTAATGCTTCTGAAGTAATTGTTCAGCTCTCCACAAAACACTCTACTACTGCAGAAAGTCACTCCTAATTTCCCTTGTTCATTCTGCATGATTTGGAATCATAGAATCACCAGGTTGGAAGAGACCCACAAGCTCATTGAGTCCAACTATTCCTATCCAACACTAAACCATGTCCCTCAGCACTTCATCCACATGCATCTTAAACCCCTCCAGGGAAGGTGAATCAATCCCCTCCCTGGGCAGCCTCTGCCAGTGCCCAATGACCCTTTCCATGAAAAATTTTTTCCTGATGTCCAGCCTGAACCGCCCCTGGCAGAGCTTGAGGCCATTCCCTCTCATCCTGTCCCCTGTCACTTGGGAGAAGAGCCCAGCTCCCTCCTCCCCACAACCTCCCCTCAGGTAGTTGGAGAGAGCAATGAGGTCTCCCCTCAGCCTCCTCTTCTCCAGGCTAAACACCCCCAGCTCTCTCAGCTGCTCCTCATAAGGCCTGTTCTCCAGCCCCTTCACCAGCTTTGTTGCTCTTCTCTGGACTCGCTCCAGAGCCTCAACATCCTTCTTGTGGGGAGGCGAGAAGCCTCATGGCCCTTGCTGCTGGTTCATTCTTTCGGTAAGCTGGTGTCTTGTTTTACATCTCAAGCTCACTCGTTACGGTACAGATCATTAATCTCTACATGAATCTTGTGATGGAAAGAAGTAAGAAGGAAGGATATCCAGCAGTTCATGCCTTTGATATTTTATTCCATTGTAAACTAAGTTCTTGGGGCTGCGCAGCAGGGAAGAGATGGACCAGAGGTGTGGATCTCTTCAAGCAGGATGTTGTCTGAGTCCCTGTCTACCGGAATCACCATCTGACTCTTGCGGTGAGTCAAACTGGCTTTTTGTTTGGAATTGGACGTCCCAAATCTTTTCCAAAAACCACTCCCTGTGTCCCCAGATCCACCTTTTCTGTCATAAACTCACTCCCTGTGCCACCAAATCCACCTTTTCTGTCTTAAACCCACTCCCTGTGCCCCCAAATCCACCTTTTCTGTCCTAAACCCACACCCTGTGCCCCCAAATCCACCTTCTCTGCACAAAAATCCACTATTTGTCCCTCCAAATCAACCTTCTCTGTACCCAAACCCACCTCCTGCGCACCCAAATCCAATTTATGTGCCCCAAAATCCACTTTTTGTGCCCTAAACCCTACTCCCTGTGCCCCAAAATCAATATTTTTGCCCCAAAATCCACTTTTCCCCCAAATCTACCTTTTCTGCCCCAAAATCCACTCTTTGTGCCACTAAATCTACATTTTGTGCCCCAAAATCCACCTTATCTGCCCCAAAATCCACCCTCTGCCCCCAAATCCACCTTTACTGCCTCAAAATCCATCTTTTCTTCCACAAAACATATGCCCTGTGACTCAACATCCAACTTTTCTGACACAAAATCCATCTTTTCTGCACAAAAATCCACTAATTGTACCACCAAATCCACATTTTGTGCCCCAAAACCCACCTCCTGCCACCCAAATCCACCTTTTCTGCCTCAAAATCCACCTTTTGTGCCACTAAATCTACCTTTGCTGCCCCAAAGCAAATCCACTTTTCCCGAAAATCCACCTTTAATGTGCCAAAATCCACCTTTCCTTCCCTCAAACCAACACCCAGCAACTCGAAATCCACCTTTTCTGCCCCTAAATCCACCTTTTATGCGCCCAAATCCACCCTGTGACCAAAAATACAACTTCTGTGCACCAAAATCCACTTTTTCTATCCCCAAATCCACCTTTTGTGCCCCAAACCCCACCCTGTGCCCCAAATTCACCTTTTCAGCCCCATAATCCACATTTTCTGCACCCTAAAATCTACATTTCCTTTCCCAAAATCCACCTTTTCTGACCCAAAATCCAATTTTGTGCCCCAAACCCCACCCCTGCACCCCAAAATCTACATTTCGTGCCCCAAAACCCACTCGCTGTGCCCCAAAATCTACCCCCTCTGCTCCCACATCCACATTCTTGGTCCAAAATTCTACCTTTTCTGCGACAAAATCCAGGTTTCTACCCTAACCCCCACCTCCTGCACCTCAAAATCCACATTTTCTGCCCGAAAATCCAGGTTTTGTGCCCCCTAAATCTAACTTTTGTTCCCCAAAACCCACCCCTTACACCCAACATCCACCTTTTCTGCCCCCAAATCCACATTTTCTGCCCCAAAATGAAGACCCTATGACTCAAAATCCACCTTTTCTGCCCAAAATACACGTTCTGTTCCCCCAAATCCAATTTTTCTGCCCCAAATCCAGATTTGCTACCCCAAAACCAAGCCCCTACGACTCAAATCCACCTTTTTTGTCCCAAAATCTACCTTATCTGCCCCCAAATCCACTCTGTGACTCAAATTCCACTTCTTCTGACCCAAAATCTATCTTTCCTGCACAAAAATCCACTAATTGTGCCCCCAAATCCACAATTTGTTCCCCAAACCCCATTCTCTGCACCCCCAAATCCAACTTTTGTGCCCCAAAATCCACCTTTTGTGTCCTAAATCCCACTCCCTGTACCTCAATATCAACATTTTTCCCCCAAAATCTACATATTCTGCCCCCAAACCCACCTTTTGTTCCCCAAACCCCACCCCTTATTCCCCAAAATCCACCTTTAATGCACCAAAATCCAGATTTTCTTCCCTCAAACCAACACCCTGCGACTCAAAATCCACCTTTTCTGCCCCAAATCCACATTGTGTGCCCCAAAATCCCCTTTGTGTGCCCCCAAATCCATCTTTTCTGCCAAAATTTCCATCTTTTTTGCCCTAAAATCCACCTTTCTGTCCCAAAACACACTCCCTGTGCCCCAAAATCTACTTTTGTTCTCCCAGATCCACCTTTTCTGCCCTGAAATAAAACCTTTCTGGCCCTAAATCTACATTTTGTGCCCCAAACACCACCCCTTACATCTTAAAATCCACCTTCTCTGCCCCAAAATCCAGGTTTTGTGCCCCAAAACACACCCCCTGCACCTCAAAATCCACATTTCCTGCCCCTAAAGCAACAACCTGGGACTCAAAATCCACTTTTTTCTGCAACAAAATCCACCCTGTGCCCCAAAATCCACCTTTTCTGTCCCAAACCCCACTCCCTCTGCCCTCAAATCCACCTTTTCTGCACAAAAATCCATTATTTGTGCCCCCAAATCCATTTTGTGCCCCAAAACCCACACTCTTCACCCCAAAATCCACCTTTTGTGCCCACAAAACCATTCCCTGTGCCTCAAAATCAACATCTTTGCCCCAAAACCCACATTTGGGGCACAAAAATCCACCTTTTGTTCCCCAAAATCCAATTTTTCTACCCCCAAATCCACCATATATGCCCGCAAATCAACCTTTTCTGCCCCAAAACCAACCCACTGCTCCTCAAAATTCACCTTTTCTGTCCCAAAATCCATTTTGTGCCCCAAAATCCAATTTTCCACCCCAAAATCCACTTTTCTGCCACAAAATCCACATTTTCTGCCCCAAAATTCACGTTTTGTGTCCCAAAACAAACCCCTTCACCCCAAATCCACCTTTTGTGGCCCAAAACTCCCTTTTGTGCCCCCCAAATCCACCTTTTGGCCCTAAATCTCCCTTTTCTGCCCCCCAAATTCCAACTTTTGTGGCCCAAATCTCACCCCCTGCACCTCAAATCCACCTTTTGTGCCTCAAAGTCCACCTTTTATGATCCAAAATCCAATATTTGTGCCCCAAACCCCACCCTCTGCACCTCAAATCCACCTTTTGTGCCTCAAAATCCATCTTTTATGCTCCCAAATCCAATATTTGTGCCCTCAAATCCACTTTTTCTGCCCCAAACCCCATCCCTGTGCCCCCAAATCCACCTTTTCTGCCCAAACCCCATCCCTGTGCCCCCAAATCCACCTTTTGGTCCCCAAAACGCTCCACTTAAGCCCCAAAATCCACCTTTTATGACCCAAAATCTACATTTTATGCCCCAAAACTAACACCTTGCAACTCAAAATCCACCATTTCTGCCCAAAATCCACATTCTGTTCCCCCAAATCCAATTTTTCTGCCCCCAAATCCAGATTTTCTACCCCAAAACCAAGCCCCTATGACTCAAATCCACCTTTTCTGTCCCAACATCTACCTTATCTGCCCCAAAAACCACTCTGTGACTCAAAATCCACCTTCTCTTCCCCAAAATCCAGGGTTTCTGCCACAAATCCACACCATGTGCCCCAAAATCCACCTTTTCTGCCCCAAAATCCACCTTTTCTGCCCCAAAATCCACATTTTCAGCCCCATAATTTATCACCTGCACTCCAAAATCTACATTTCTTCTCCCAAAATCCACCTTTTCTGACCCAAAAACCAAATTTTCAGCCCCAGAATCTGCCTTTCGTGCCACAAATCCCACCTTTCTGCCCTAAAATCCAACCCTTATGCCCCAAAATCCTACTTTTGTGCTTAAAAACCCACTCCTTATGCCCCTAAATCCATCTTTTATGGACCAAAATCCATCCGGTGCCCCCAAATTCACATTTCTGCTCCAGAACCCACACCTTGCACCCCAAATCCACAATTTTGCCCCCAAATTCAACTTTTCTGCTCCAAATTCAAAGGCCCCTAAATCAACCTTTTGTGCCCCAAAATCTACCTTTAGTGCCCCCAAATCCTCCTTTGGTGCCCCAAAACACACACCCTGCGCTCCAAAATCAACCTTTTACAGGTTCTGTGTGCCAAAAACATACGTCCTCCACCTCCAAATCCACCTTTTGTGCCCCCAAAGCCACGTTTCCTGTCCCAAACCCCACCCCTGCACCCCCAAAAACACCTTTTCTGCCCTAAAATCTACTTTTTGTGCCCCAAAATCAACACAATCAGCCCCAAAATCTACATCTCTTGTTCCAAAATGAAACTTTCTGCCACCAAATTCACCTTTTTTCCACCAATCCAACTTTTGTGCCCTGAAATCAACATTTTGTGCCACAAAACCCACATTTCTTCTCCTAAAATCCAAGTTTGTGCCCCCAAAACTTCCTTTTCTTCCCAAAATCCAACTTTTGTGCCCCCAAATCCGCATTTTCTGCCTCAAAATCCACTTTTTCTACCCCCAAATCCACTATATACGCCCCCCAAATCAACCTTTGCTACCCCAAACCCAGCCACCTGCACCTCAAATTTCACCTTTTCTGCCCAAAAATTCAAGTTTTGTACCCAAAAATCAACTTATTTTTGCCCCAAAATCCATGTTCTGCCACAAAATCCACGTTTTCTGTCTCAAAATCGAGGTTTTGTGCCCCAAAATCCAATTTCTGTGCCCCAAACTCCCTTTTGTGCCGCCAAATCCACCTTTTGTGCCACAAAATTCAAGTTTTCTGCCCCAAAATCCAATTTCGGTGCCCCAAACTCCTTTTTGTGCCCCCAAACCCACATTTTGTGCCCCCAAAACCCACCCCTTGCAACCCTAAATCCACCTTTTGTACCACAAAATCCACCTTTTGCCTCAAAATCCACCTTTTGTGCCTCAAACCCCACCTCTTGCGCCCCCAAATCCAATTCCCTGTCCCAAAATCCACCTCTTCTGCCCCCACATCCACGGTTTGTGCCCCCAAACTCACGCCTCGTGCCCCCAAAACCCACCCCCTGCACCTCAAATCCACCTTTTCTGCCTCAAAATCCCCAGCCCTCGCTGGGGTCCAGGACGAGCCCCCTCTGGCCTCACTCTCCAGCAGGACCTGGAGGAGGCAGGTGGGCTCTGCGCCGGGAGCTTAAACGGGTGCCAGGTAGATCTAAAGGGTTCCTGGGGCTCCTAGAATGGTCCTGGAAGAACTTAAATGGGTGCCAGGTAGACCTAGAGGGTTCCTGGGGCTCCTAGAAGGGTCCTAGAAGGCCCAAAAGGGGTCCCAGGTAGCTCTAGATAGTTATAGGAGCTCCAGGGAGGATCCTAGAAGGACCTAAAGGGGTCCCACATAGATCTAGAGGGTTCCTGGGGCTCCTACAAGGGTCCTAGGAGGCCATAAAAGGTGTCCCAGGAAGGTCTAGAGGGTTCCTGAGGCTCCTAGATGGGTTCTAGATGGCACTAAAATGGACCCAGGAAAGTCTAGAGGGTTCTTAGAGCTTCAGGTAGTGTCCTAGAAGGCCCTAAAGGGTCCCATGTCGATCTAGAGGGTACCTTGGCCTCCTAGAAGAGTCCTAGAAGGCCCTAAATGGGTCTCAGGTCGATCTAGAGGATTCCTGGGCCTCCTAGAAGGGTCCCAGAAAGCCCTACAGGGTCCCAGGTAGATCTAGAGGGTTCCTGGGCCAAATAGAAGGGTCCTAGGAGGCCCTAAATGTGTTCCAGGAAGATCTTGAGGGTTCCTAGAGCTCCAGGTGGGCTCCTAGAAGTCCTTACAGGGGTCTCATGTAGATCTAGAGAGTTCCTGGGGCTCCTACAAGGGTCCCAGAAGGCCCTAAATTGGTCCCAGGTAGATCTAAACAGTTCCTGGGGGTCCTTGAAGGGCCCTAGGAGGCCCTAAGGCGATCCCATGTAGATCTAGAGGGCTCCTGGAGCTCCACGTAGGGTCCTAGAATGACCTAAATGGGTCCAAGGTAGATCTAGAGGGTTCCTGGGGCCCCCTAGAAGGGTTGTGGAAGGCCCTAATGGGGTCCCAGGTAGACCTAGAGTGTTCCTGGGGCTCCAAGAAGGATCCTAGAAGGCCCTAACAGGATTCCAAGTAGATCTAGTGGTTTTCTGAGGGTCGTAGAAGGGACCAAGAAGCCCCTAAAGGGATCTCAGGTAGGTCTAGAGGGATCCTGGAGCTCCTCTAATGGTCCTAGAAGGCCCTAAAGGCGTCCCAGGTAGATCTACACGGGTCCACAGAGTCCTAGAAGGGTCCAAGACGGCACTAAAATGGTCCCAGGTAGATCTAGAGGGTTCCTGGGCCTAATTGCAGGCCCTACGTGGGTCACAGGTAGATCTAGACGGTTCCTGGGGCTCCTAGAATGTTCCTAAAAGGCCCCAAAGGGGTCCGAGGTAGATCTAGAGGTTTCCTGGGGCTCCTAGATGGGTCCTAGGAGGCCCTAACAGGGACCCAGGTAGATCTAGAGGGTTCCTGGTGCTCCTATAAGGGTCCTAGAAGGCCCTAAAGGGGTCCCAGGTAGATCTAGAGGGTTCCTGAGGCTCCTAGATGGGACCTAGAAGCCCTTTTAAGGGGTCTCACGCAGGTCTAGACAGTTCCTATGAATCCTATAATGGTCCTAGAAGGCCCTAAATGTGTCCCAGTAAGATCTGGAGAGATCCAGGGGGTTCTAGAAGGGTCCTAGAAGGCCCTAAGGGGGTCCCAGTTAGATCTTGAGGTCCTGGGGTTCCTACAAGTGTCCTAGGAGGCCCTGAAGGGGTCCCAGCTATATCTAAAAGGTTCATGGTGGTCTTAAATGGGTCCTAGCAGGACCTAAACTGGACCCAGGAAAATCTAGAGGGTTCCTGGGGCTCCTAGGAGGGTCTTAGAAGGCCCTAAAGGGGTCCCGGATAGATCTAGAGAGATACTGGGGCTCATACAAGAGTCCTAGAAGCCTCTAAAGGGGTTCCAGGTAGACCTAAAGGGTTCCTGGGGCTCAAAGAATGGTCCTAGAAGCCTCTAAAGGGGTTCCAGGTAGATCTAGAGGGTTCCTGGGGATCGTAGAAGCATCCTAGAAGGCCCTAAAGAGGTCCTAGGAAGATCTAGAGGGTTCCTGGGCCTCCTAGAAGGGTCCTAGAAGACCGAAAGGGGTCCCATATAGATCTAGAGGGTTCCTGTTACTCCTAGAAGGGTCTTAGAAGGCCATATAGGGGTCCCAGGAAGGTCTAGAGGGTTCTTGGGGTTCCTAGATGGGTCCTAGATGGCCCTAAAATGGACCCAGGTAAGTCTAGAGGGTTCCTAGAGCTTCATGTAGTGTCCTAGAAGGCCCTAAAAGAGTCCCAGGTAGATCTAGAGGGTTCCTGGGGCCCCTATAATGGTTCTAGAAGGCCCTAAAGGAGTCCCAGGTTGATCTAGAAGGTTCCTGGGCCTCCTAGATGGGTCCTAGAAGGCCCTAAAGGGGGTCCCAGGTAGATCTAGAGGGTTCATGGGGCCCCTATAATGGTTCTAGAAGGCCCTAAAGGAGTCCCAGGTCGATCTAGAAGGTTCCTGGGCCTCCTAGATGGGTCCTAGAAGGCCCTAAAGGGGGTCCCAGGTAGATCTAGAGAGTACCTGGAGCTCAATGTAGGGTCCTAGATAGCCCTAAATGGGTTCCAAGTAGATCTAGAAGGTTCTTGGAGTTCCTAGAAGGCCCTAAGTGGGTCCCAGGTAGATTTAGAGAATTCCTGGAGTTCCAGGTAGGGTTCTAGGAAGCCCTAAGAGGGACCCAGGAAGGTCTAGCGCATTCCTGGGGCTCCTATAATAGTCCTAAAAGGCCCTAAAGGGGTCCTAAGTAGACCTAGAGGGTTCCTGACGCTCCTAGAAGGGTCCTACAAGGCCCTAAAAGGGTCCCAGGTAGATCTAGAGGGTTACCAGGGCTCCTAGAAGGCTCCTAGAAGGCCCTATAGGGGTCCCAGGTAGATCTAGAGGGTTACTGGGGCTCCTAGAAGGGTCCTAGAAGGCCGGAAAGGAGTCCCAGGTAGAGCTAGATAGTTCCAGGAGGTCCTAGATAGGACCTGGAAGGCCCTAAGGGGGTCCCAGGTAGATCTAGAGGATTCTTAGAGCTCCAGGTAGTGTCCCTGAAGGCCCTAATCAGGTCCCAGACTGCTCTACTGGGTTACCAGGACACCTAGAAGGGTCCTAGAAGGCCCTAAGGCATCCCAGGTAGATCTAGAGGGTTCCTGGAGCTCCAGGTAGGTTCCTAGAATGCCCTAAAGAGGTCCCCGGTAGACCTAGAGTGTTGCTTGGGCTCGTAGAAGGGTCCTAGAAGGCCCTAAAGAGCTTCCAAGTAGACCTAGAGGGTTCCTGGTGCTCCTAGAGGGCCCTAAAGGGGTCCCAGGTAGATCTAGATAGTTCCAGGCAGTACTAGAATGGTCCTACAAGTCCCTAAAGGGGTCCCGCGTAGATCTAGAGGCTTCCTGGGCCTCTTAGAAGGGTCCTAGAAGGCCCTAAACGGGTCCCAGGTAGTTCTAGATGGTTCTTGGAGCTCCTAGAAGGGTCCTAGAAGGCCCTAAAGTGGTCCCAGGTAGATCTAGAGGGTTCCTGGGGCTCCTACATGGGTCCTAGAAGGACCTAAATGGGTCCCATGTAGATCTAGAGGGTTCCTGGAGCACCTAGAATGGTTTTAGAAGGCCTTAAAGGGGTTCCAAGTACATCTAGAGGGTTCCTGGAGCTCCTGCAAGGCCCTAAGTGGTTCCCTGGTAGATCTAGTAGGTACCTAAAGCTCCAGGTAGTGTCCTAGAAGTCCCATGTAGATCTAGAGGGTTCCTGGAGCTCCAGGTAGGGTCCTAGAAGGCCCTAAAAGGGGTCCCAGGTAGATCTAGAGGGTTACTGGGGCTCCTAGAAGGGTCCTAGAATGCCGTAAGCCGCGTCTCAGGTAGATCTAGAGGGTTCCTGGGTCTCCTGGAAGGGTACTAGAAAGCCCTGAAGGTGTCCTAGGTAGATCTAGAGGGTTCCTGGGGCTCCTAGAAAAGTCCTAGAAGGCCCTAAATGGGTCCCAGGTAGATCTAGAGGGTTCCTAGGGCTCATAGATGGATCCTAGAAGGACCTAGAATGGACCAAGGTAGACCTATAAGGTTCCTGGGGCTCATAGAAGGGTCCTAGAAGGTCCTAAACGGGTCCCAGTTAGACCTAGAGGTTTCCTGATGGTCCTAGATTGGACCTAGAAGCCCCTTAAGGGGTCTCAGGTTTGTCTAGAGGATTCCTGGGGGTCCTAGATGGCTCCTAGAAAGAACCTTATATGGACCCCTGGTAGATCTAGAGTGTTCCTGGAGCTTCAGGTAGGGTCCTAGAAGGCCCTAAAGTGGTGCCACGTAGATCTAGAGGGTTCCTGGGGCTCTTAGAAGGCCCTAAAGGGACCCAGGTAGATCTAGAGAGGTCCTGGAGCTCCAGGTAGGGTCCTAGAAGGCCCTAAACGGGTCCCAGGTAGATCTAGAGGGTTCCTCTGGCTCCTAGAAGGTTGCTAGAAGGCCCTAAAGGAGTCTCAGGTAGATCTAGAGGTTTCCTGGGGCTCCTAGAATGGTCCACGAAGGCCCTAAATGGGTTCCTGCTGAATTTAGAGGGTTTTTAGTGATCCTAGAATGATCTTAGAAGACCCTAAGTGTTTCCCAGGAGGCTCTGGATGGTTCCTTGGGCTTCTAGAAGGCCCTAAAGTGGCTCTAGAGGATATGAGGATATACGAGATTGACCTCAAGTGAAGATCAGCTCCCAGAGGATCTGAAACCCTCCGCATGTTGTCTTCTCTTCTTCTATGACTTCTTCCACCTCTTCTTGAATTAATTAATGGGATGAGTCCTGAGGGCTAGATGGAAACGAGGGAAGCGACACGGTCTCCTTGCTCTTCTTCGCTAATCACAGTCCCACCAAACATCTCAGACGCTTTCGGGGCTTCTAGAAGTTTCTCCTTGATGGTCCCAGCATGAAGCTCCGCCTGGAAACTTCAGAACTTCTCTGTAGTTGTGGGAAGAGAATTATTGGGAGGTGAAGCTCAGTCCTCTTGGAGACTACCAGGACACCCCTAAGGAACCGCAGGAGCCCTCTAGGACCCCCAGGAGCCCTCTAGGATCCCCAGAACTCCCTCAAAGCCCCCCAGGACCCCTCATAGCCTTCCAGGATCCCTCTAGGACCCCCAGAACTCCAAAAGCCCCTCAGGATCCACCTAGGACCCCCAGAACCCCTTAAAGCCCCCCAGGATCCACCTAGGACCCCCAAAATCCCCCCCAAAGCCCCCCAGGACTACTCTAGGTAGGACACCCAGGATCCATCTAGGACCCCCAGAATCCCCCTCAAAGGCCCCCAGGACCCCTCTTGGACCCCCAGAACCCCTCAAAGTCCCCCCAAGGACCCTCTAGGGCCCCAGAATCTTCCCAAAAGCCCCCCTAGGACCCCACTGCTTGTGTCTAGGTCTCTGGCCCCATTTTTGGGGTGTCTTTACCTGTTTTGGGGGTGTCTGGTCCCATCTTCGGGGTCCCTGTTAATCTGGAGGTGGCACTGAGCCCAAATTTGGGAGTCCTCAAGCTTCTTTGGGGTCTCTGTGTCCATTTTGGGGGCTCTGGGCTCGGTTTTGTGGTCCCTGAGCCCATTTTGGGGGTCTCTGCTCCTATTTTTGTGTCTCTGAGCCCCCAGGAACTCCAAAACCCACCCCAGCCCACCCCAAACCCCCAAGGAACACCAAAAGCTCCACCTCAGCCCCCCCAAATCTCCAAGGAACCCCAAAAGCTCCAAATGAGCACCCCACAACCATGAGAGGACCCCAAAAACCACACCAGCCCCCCCACAAAACCCCCTCAGTCACTGGGTTCGGGGAGTCACCAAGATTTAGGGGGGACTCCGAAGGTTTAGGGGGGGACCCCAAGCATCAGGCTGGGAGAAGCTTAATGGGATCCAAGGGATTTAATGGGAGTTCTCAGGGGTTTGGGGGCTCAAGGGGGAATTACAGGGTGCATGGAGTGGATTTGGGGGTGCAGAGACCGGATTATGGGGTTCAGGATTGGGGTTTTAGGGTTCTGGGTGGATTACGGGGATTCAGGGTCAGAATTTGGGGGTCTGGGGTTGGGATTTTGGGGTGTAAACGGTGGATTTGGGGGTTCAGGGTGGATTTGGGGGTTTGGAGCTTTGATTTTGGGTCACAAAAGGGGGATTTTGGAGTTTCAGGCTTAGTGTTGGGTGTCCTGGGTTGGAATTTTGGCGTGTAAAAGGTGGATTTGGGGGTTCATGGGGTTGATTCTGGGGCACAAAAGGTGGATTTGAGGGTTCAGGGTCAGGATTTGGGGGTTCAGGGTGGATTTGGAGATTGGGGATTAGGATTTTGGGGTACAAATGGCGGATTTGGGGGTATAGGGGTTAGATTTTGGGGCACAAAAAGGTGGATTTGGGGCTTCAGGGTTGGTGTTGGGGGCCTCGGGTTGGTATTTTGGGGCTGAAATGATGGGGTTTGGGGTTCAGAGTTTGGAACTGAGGGTTCAGAGTTAGGATTTTGAGGTTCAAGGTGGATTTGGAGGTTTAGGGAGAAGATTTGGGGGCACAAAAGGTGGATTTTGGGTTTCAGGGTTGGCACTGGGGGTCCAGGGTTGGGATTTTGGAGACGAAAAGATGTTTTTTGGGGTCCGGGTTGGGAATTGGGGGTTTAGGGGGTGGATTTGGGGGTTCAGGGCAGGATTTGGGGGTTGAGGGGGTAGGTTTTGTGGCACGAAAGGTGGATTTTGGATTTCAAGGTTGGCGTTGGGGGACCAGGGGTGGGGTTTTTGAGGCACAAAATGTGGATTTTTGGGTTCCGGGTCAGGATTTGGGGGTTCAGGGTGTAGATTTTGGGGCGAAAAAGTGGATTTTGGGGTTCAGGATCAAAATTTTGGGGTTCAGGGTTTAGATTTTGGGGTGCAAAAGATGGATTTAGGGGTTCGGGATCTGTTTTAGGGGTTCAAGAAGTAGATTTTGGGGCACAGAAGGTGGATTTGGAGTTTCAGGGGTGGCGCTGGGGGTCCGGGGTTGGGATTTGGGGGCTGAAAGGATGTTTTTGGGGGCCCAGGTTGGGAATTGGGGGTACGGGGCTGAGCTTTGGGGGTTCAAGGTGGGTTTGGGGGGCAGATTTGGGGGTTCAGGATCAGGATTTGGGTGCTCAGGGGGTAGATTTTGGGTTTCAGGGTTAGCGTTGGGGGCCCAGGGTTGGGATTTTGGGGATGAAAAAACGTTTTTTGTGGTTCAGGTTGGGAATTAGTGGTGCCGGGGGTGGATTTGAGGGGTTCAGGGTGGGTTTGGGGATGCGGGGGGTGGATTTGGGGGAATTCAGGTTAGGTTTTGGGGTCTCACCCACAATGGCATGAGGGCTGCGTCCAGCGGTGCTGAAGGCGCAGGGTGCGGGGGCCTCTCCGGGCAGTGAGAAGGTGGCGAGCGACCACTGCAACTCCATGTACGGAACCAGCACTGGGCCCACCTGCACCAGCCTGCGCGACCAGTATAGACCAGTACAGAACAGTACAAACCAGTATGGACCACTATATAGACCAATAGAGATCATTATGGACCAGTATGGACCACTACATAGACCAGTATAGACCGCTACAGACCAATATGGACCACTATATAGACCAGTACAGGTCACTATAGACCTATACACATCAGTATGGACCAGTACAGACCACTATGGACCAGTATGGACCACTATATAGGCCAGTACAGACAACTACGGGCCAGTACAAACCACTACGGACCAGTATGGACCACTATACAGACCAGTATAGTCCACTACAGACTAGTATGGATCACTATATAGTCCAGCAGAGACCACTACAGACCAGTATGCACCACTATATAGACCAGTACAGGTCACTATGGACTAGTACAGACCAGTACAAACCACTACAGACCAGTACAGATCACTACAGATGAGTACAGCCCAGTACAGATCACTACAGAACAGTATGGACCAACCTATAGACCAGTATGGACCACTATATAGACAAGTACAGGTCATTATGGACCAGTACAGACCAGTACAGAACAGTACAAACCAGTACAGACCAGTATGGACCACCATATAGGCTAGTACAGGCCAATATGGACCACTATATAGACCAGTACGGGCCACACCAGACCAGTGTGGACCAGCATAAACCAGTACAAACCACTATGGACCCGTATAGACTAAAATAAACCACTAAAGGCAACTGTGGATAAGTATGGACCAGTCCCTCCCAGTGCCTCCCAGTGCCCTCCAGTCCCTCCCAGTGCTCCCCAGTCCCTCCCAGTGTCTCCCAGTTCCCCCTCCAGTACCCTCCAGTCCCTTCCAGTACTCCCAGTGTCTCCCAGTTCACCCTCCAAATGCTCCCAGTAATCCCATAATCTCTCAGTTCCCCTCCCAGTGCTCCCAGAGCCCCTCCAGTCCCTCCCAATACTCCCGGTGTTTCCCAGTTCCCCCTCCCAGTGCCTCCCAATTCACTCTCTCAGTGCTCCCAGTTCCCCCTCCAGTCCCTCCCAGTGCCTCCCAGTGCTCCCCAGTCCATCCTAGTGCCTCCCAGTCCCCTCCCAGTACCTCCCAGTCCCCTCCCAGTACCTCCCAATACTCCCTAGTCCATAATATTCCATTCCCAGTGCCCTCCCAGTACCTCCCAATCCTCCCCAGTCCATCATATTCCACTCCCAGTGCCTTCCAGTGCCTCCCAGTCCCCTCCCAGTGCAAAACAGAGCCTCCCAATGCTCCTTAGTGTCCTCCTAGTGCCTTCAAGTCCATCCCAGTGCCTCCCTAGTCCTTCCCAGTACAACCTTGTCCCCACTCAATGCTCCCCAGTCCGTCATATTCCACTCCCAATACCTCCCAGTGCCCTCCCACTCCCCTCCCAGTGCCTGCTAGTCCTTCCCAACCCCCTCCCAGTGCCCCCCAGTGCCTTCCAGTCCTTCCCAGTCCTCTCCTAGTGTCCCCGACTGCCCTCCAGTCCTTCCAAGTCCCCTCCCAGTCCCTCCCAGTGCCTCCTAATATTCCCCAGTCCATCATATTCTACTCCCAATGTCTCCCAATGCCCTCCCAGTGCCTTCTCAGAACCACCTAATGCTCCCCAGTCCATCCCAGTCCCCTCCCAGTGCCTCCCAGTGCCCCCAGTGCCCCGTACCAGTAGAGGATGGTGGGGTCTGTGCCCCGTCGCAGCTCGAGCACCCTTGCTCGGCTCTGGGTGCAGAAGAGGCGGACGAGGGTCCCTCAGCACGAGGCCGAAGCCACCAGCGCGCCTGGCGGGGACAGGGCCAGGCAGCCGACCTCGCTCTGGTGCACATTGATGGTCACTGGGGCCACTGACGTCCCCGCCTGCGCCCAACCCAGGGCCTGAAACCAGTACAGACCAGTAAGAACCAGTAATGAACAGCAACAGACACCCATGGGCCCACCTGCACCCAACCCAGGGGCTGGAAAAGCATTAAAAGCCAATAAAAAACACTAAAAACCACTAAAAAACAGTAACAGCCAACGACGTCTCCACCTGCGCTGAGCCCAGGGCCTCAAACCAGTACAGACCAGTAAGAACCAGTAAGAGCTGCGAACAGACACCCACAGCCCTGCCTGCACCCAGCCCAGGCCCTAAAAAAGCGCTAAAAACCACTAAAAACCAGTAAGAACCAGTAAGGACCAGTAACAGCCACCCATGGCCCCACATGCGCCAAGCCCAGGGCCTGGAAAACCACTAAAAATACTAAAACCCAGTAAGAAACAGTAAAACCAGTAAGAACCAGCCCACCTGCACCGACTCCAGGGCCTGGAAAACCACTAAAAAACACTAAAACCCACTAAAAACCAGTAACAGCCACCCACAGCCCTGCCTGCGCCCAGCCCATAGCCTGAAACCAGTAACGACCAGTAAGAACCAGTAACAGCCAACAACAGACACACACGGGCCCACCTGCCCCGAGCCCAGGGCCTGGAAAACCAGTAACAACCAGTAACAACCACCCATGGCCCCACCTGCGCCAAGCTCAGGGCCTAAATAACCACTAAAAACCAGTAACAACCAGTAACAGCCACCCACAGCCCTGCCTGCACTGAGCCCAGGGCCTGGAAAACCAGTAAAAACTACTAAAAACTGGTAACAACCAGGAAAAACCAGTAGCAGCCAGTAACAGTCACCCATGGCCCCGCTTGTGCCAAGTCCAGGGCCTGCAAACCAGTAAAAACCAGTAAAAACCAGTAGCAACCAGTAACACTCACCCATGGCCCCACCTACGTTCAGACAAGGGCTTGGAAAACCAGTAAAAACCAGTAACAACTAGTAACACCCAGTTCCCCTCCAGTCCCTCCCAGTGCTCCCCAGTCCCTCCCAGTATCCCCCAGTCCCACTCACCACTAACTGGAGGCTCCCACACTTGTGTCCCAGGAAAACCAGTAAGGCCTTCTCCAAACTGGGACAGAGATCGTAGATCCCTGGGGCAGGGGAGGGAAGAACTGGGTCCCAGTCCCCTCCCAGTGCCTCCCAGTTCATCCCAGTTCCATTAAGCCCCTCCCAGTTCCCTCCAAATTCCCACTAGTTAATCCCAGTCCCTCCCAGTGCCACTTAACTCTCTCCCAGTGACTCCCAGTCCCCTCCAGTCCCGCCTAACCCTCTCCCAGTGACTCCTAGTCCCCTCCAGTCCCACCTAACCATGACCCAGTGCCTCCCAGTACAACCTAACCCTCTCCCAGTACCTCCCAGTCCCCTCCAGTCCCACCTAACCCTCTCCCAGTGGCTCCCAGTCCTACCTTACCCTCTCCCAGTGCCTCCCAGTCCCATCCAGTGCCTCCCAGTCCCCCCAGTGCCGCTTAACCCTCTCCCAATGCCTCCCAGTCCCCTCCAGTCCCACCTAACCCTCTCCCAGTGCCTCCCAGTGCCTCCCAGTGCAACCTAACCCTTTCCAAGTGACTCCCAGTCCCATCCACTGCCTCCCAGTCTCCTCCAGTCCCACCTAACTTTCTCCCAGTGCCTCCCAGTCCCCTCCAGTCCCGCCTAACCCTCTCCCAGTGCCTCCCAGTACCCCTAGTTCCACCTAACCCTCTCCCAGTGCCTCCCAGTACAACCTAACCCTCTCCCAGCGACTCCCAGTCCCTCCCAGTACCACCTAACCCTTTCCCAGTGGCTCGCAGTCCCACCTAACCCTCTCCCAGTGCCTCCCAGTCCCTCCCAGTACTGCCTAGCCCTCTCACAGTGCCTCCCAGTCCAGTGCCACCTAACTCTCTCCCAGTGCCTCCCAGTCCCCCCCAGTACCACCTAACCCTCTCCCAGTCTCTCCTAGTGCCACCTAACCCTCTCCCAGTTCCTCAAAGTCACACCAATGCCACTTAAACCTCTCCCAGTGCCTCCCAGTGCCTCCAATCCTCTCCCAGTGACTCCCATTGCCTCCCAGTCCCCCTCCAGTGACACTTAACCCTCTTCCAGTCCCTCCCAGTCCCTCTCCAGTCCTTCCAACTCTCTCCCAGTGCCTCCCAGTAACCCCTAAACTTCTCCCAGTGCCTCCCAGTCCCACCTAACCCTCTCCCAGTGACTCCCAGTCCCCCTCAGTCCCTCCCAACCCTCTCCCAGTGCCTCCCAGTCCCCCAGTCCCCCCAGTGCCCCCAGTTGCCACTTTTGGGGTTGTCACGGGTGTCGAACTCGAAGAGCTTGGTTGGGTTTTGGGGGAAGGAGAAGACATAGAGGCGGGTCTGCAGCACGACCGCCAGCCTGGGGCACACAAACGGTGGCTGGGGGCGGGCCCACCTGTGCTTTGGGGCACCTCTCCCCCTCACACCCCTATTTTTGGGGTGATTCCAAGCACTTTTGGGGTCCCCTTTCACTTATCGGGGTGCATCTGCACAGCCAAGACAGGTTTGGGGAAAGTGAATTCCAGCACCAGCTTGTCCTTCCCTTCCCACGCATCGTCCCAAATCAACACTGCGATTAAAAAGAAAAAGTTGGGGGGCTATAAAGGGGCACCCCAAGATTTTTTGGGCCCCCCTACTCCCTTTATTTTGAGGCTAACCTGACACATCAGGGAATTTGGGGTGACTCCCACCACCCATGATAGCGAAGGTTGGAGCGGTTCAGCATCTCCGCCAGCCCCACACTGCCCACCTGCTCTGCATCTGGGGGGGAACCCCAATATTTGAGGCCCCCCCCAAAAGTTCAGGGTCCCCCCTTCAAGATTTAGTACACCCCAAACTCTAGGGACCCCTGAATTCTCTCATCTCCCACCTCAAAATCTTTATTAGCCTGTAATGAGAAACTTGGAGGCCCCACGCTGCTTACCTACTCTGCGTCTGGAGGGGAACTCCAATATTTGAGGGCCCCCCAAAAATGTTTAGGGACCCACCTTCAAGGTTTAGGGCCCCCCAAACTCGTAGGGTCCCCCTCGAACTCTAGGGAGTCCCCAAAAACTAGGGACCCCCCAAATCTCTGTCCTCCTCCCTAAAATCCTTATTAGCCTGGAAAGAGAGGTTTGGGGGCCCCAGGCTGCCTATCTGCTCCGCATCCGGTGGGAAGCTCAATATTTGAGGGCCTCTCAAAAAACTTTAGGGTTCCCCCTTCAAGATTTAAGGCCCTCCAAACTCTTAGGGTCCCCCCTAAACTCTTAGGGTCCCCCCAAATCTCTTGTCTCCCACCCCAAAATTCTTATTAACCTGGAAAGAGAGATTTGGGGGCCCCACACTGCCCACCTCCTCCATATCTGGGGAGGAACTCCAACATTTGAGGGCCCTCCAAATAATTTACGGTCCCTCCTTCAAGATTTAGGGCCCCCAAAACTCTTAGGGACCCCCCCAAACTCTAAGGACCCCCTAAATCTCATCCCCCATCCTAAAATCCTTATTGCCCTGTAAAGAGAGATTTGAGGGCCCCACGCTACCCACCTGCTCTGCATTTGGCAAGGAGACCTCAACATTTGAGGGTCCCCCAAAAATGTTTAGGGTCCCCCCTTCAAGACTTAGGGCCCCCCAAACTCTTAGGGTCCCCTCCAAACTCTAGGGACCCCACAAACTCTAGGAACCCCCCCCAAATCTCTTGTCCCCCTCCCTAAAATCATTATTAGCCTGTAAAGAGAGATTTGGGAGGACCTAAAGCTCCCTCAGACCCCCCCCAAACACCCTCAGACCCCCCCAAAACTCCCTCAGACTCCTCAAAACATGCTCAGATCCCCCAAATCACCCTCAGACACCCCAAACACCCTCAGACCCATCAAAACACTCTTACCCTCCCAAAACCTTTTTTCGGGTAAAAAAAAGAGGAGGGTGATTGTCTTGGGGGATTCCCTTCTCAGAGGAAAGGAGGGTCCCATCTGTAGGCAGGACCCGCTCCATAGGGAGGTCTGCTGCTTGCTGGGAGCATCAGTGAGGGTTCCCTTTGAGGGCTTTGGGGTCAATTATGAGGGTTCTGAGGATCATGATGGGGGTTCTGGGGTCAAATATGAGGAATTTGGAGGTCATTATGCGGATTGGGGCAGAATTTCAGGGTTTTGGGGGTTCCATTTGAGGTTTTTTTGAATGCTTACGGGTGTTTTTTGAGCCATTATGTGGATTTTGGGGTCCATTATAAAGGTTTTGGAATCAATTATGGGGTTTGGGGGGCCACTATGGGGGGCTTGGGGGTCATTTTGGGGACTTGGGGTTCCCTTTGAGGGTTTTGGGGTCTTTATCAGGAGTTTGGAGGCAATTATAGGGGCTTTATAATCAATTACAAGGGTTTTGGGGTCCAGTATGAGGAGTCTGGGGGTTGATATGGGGGTTTGGGGGTCAATTATGAGGGTTTTAGTGTCAATGATGGTGGGTTTGGGGTGAATTATGGGGGTTTTGGGGTCCCCCCTGACATTTTGGGGTCAATTATGAGCATTTTAGGGTGCATGATGGGGGGATTGGGTTCAATTATGAGAATTTTGGAGTCCCTTTTGAGACCTTTTGGGGGATTCTGGGGATTTTAAGGTCCCTTTTTGTCGGTTTTTGAGCCAACTCTGGAGGGTTTGGGGTCAATTTTGGTGGTTTTGGGGCCCCTTTGAGAGGTTTGGGTCAATTCTGAGGACCCCTTGAGGGTTTTGGGGTCAGTTCTGGGGAGTTTGGTGTCCCCCCTGCATGTTTTGAGTTCTCTTTTGTAGGTTTTTTTCAGTTATTTCTGGGGGCTTGGGGACCCCTTTGAGGATTTTGGGGTCAGTTCTGGGGGGTTTCTGGTCCCCTCTGCAGGTTTTGGGTCCCCTTTGATGATTTTGTGGGTCAATTCTGGGGGCTTGGACGAGCCTTTGAGGCTTTTTTCGGTCAATTCTGGAGTTTTGGAGGCCCCTATGTGGGTTTTTGGGTCAATTCTAGCTGGTTTTGGGACCCCTTTGAGGATTATGGCATCTATTCTGTGGGTTTCGGGGCAACTTTGGAGGGTTTTGGGTCAATCCTGGGGGCCTGGGGGTCAATTCTGGGTGGTTTTGACCCCCCTTTGCAGGTTTTGGATCCCCTTTAAGGCTTTTGAGGTCAGTCCTGAGGGTTTTTGGGTCCATTCTGGGTGTTTTGGGGGTCCCTCCCGCACTCAATCTGGTTCAACATCCTGGTTGAACCAGATGCTGTTGACGCTCCGGGCTTGCGCCAGGGTTTACTGGAGCCCCTGCAGGTGGAACAGGAGGTGAACGGGGAGCCCCCTCGACCCCCTAAAATCCTCGTTTTCCCCAAAAATCCCTCCGGTACCAGCTGTCAACACCCCTCCCTGCTCAAAACCATCGAGTCCCCTCACGAGCCGGTGGATAGTGCGGTACTTCCGGCCACGTGACAGGCACGCCTGCATGGGCGGGCGTTGCTGATGCCGCCATCTTTGAAGCGGGCACCATAGGAACCGATAATAGCCGCCATCTTGGAGGCGGGCGGAGTCGGGCGCGGTTGCCTAGCAACGCGCCATCTTGGAAGCGGCAAACACATTTGGCATTAAAGGGAGCGCCCCCTCTCCCTCGCTTTTTACCGCAGAAACAGGGATTTTGCCTCACGGAAAAGAGGTTTTTACAACTCATGGAAGTGATTTTATCTCAAAAAAAGGTGATTTTACGTCAAGGATAGTCCATTTTACCTCACCAAAAAGATTTTTTTTCACTTAGAAACAAGGTTTTTCACATCACAGGGGTGAGTTTTCATCTCTGTGTAGGCGTTTTTCCTCAAAAAAGGAGGTTTTACCTCAATAACAATAGATGTTACTCACAGAAAATATTTTCTTACCTCAGGAAAAGGATTTTTTCACATCATACACATGATTTTTCCTCTCAGGGAGGAGATTTTTCACATCAAGGATATTTTATCCCCTCTCCAAAAGAATTTATCTCATGAAAGCTCAATTTTACCTCAACAAAATGATTTCTTTTTCCTCAGTAAAAGGGTTTTTCACATCACAGAGGTGATTTTTCACTTCAGGGAGGGGATTCTTCCTCAAAAAAGGACATTTTACCTCAATAACTATCAATTTTACCTCACCAAAAAGATGTTCTTCTCTCAGGAAAAACGGTTTTTCTCATCAGGGAAGTGATTTTTACACCCTAGGGAGCAGATTTTACCTCAGGAAGCTTAAAATTTAAGTCACAGATGAGATTTTTCCTCAGAAAAAGCAGTTTTTCCTCCAGAAAGGTCAATTTTACCTCATGAAAGAGGTTTTTTTTCCCTCAGGAAAGGGGACTTTCACCTCAAGAAAAAGAACCTTACACCTTAGGGATGGGATTTGACCTCAGAAAAGGGCAAGTTTGCCTCAGAAATGGCAAAGCGTACCTCAAAAAAGAGCGCTTTACCTCAAGAAAGCTGGATTTATCTCAAAAAAGTAGGATATTTACACCAGGGAAGGGGATTTAACCTCAGATAAAGGATTTTTTACACCATACATGGTGCAGTTTTTACAGCTGCATCCAGTGACGGATGCCATCCCTATGTTCCGGAAAAAAGCCGGCACAGGATAACACAGCTTGGTTGAATAGAGAGATCTTGAGTGATATCAAGAAGAAGAAGAATGTTTAGGAGCACTGGAAGAGGGGACAGGCCTCTTGGGTGGACAACAGGAGGGAAGTGAGATTGTGTAGAGAAAAAACCACAAGGGCTAAGGCCCAACTAGAAATCAGATTGGCAAAGTCGGTGAAAGATAACAAAAAATCTTTCTATAAATATATAAATAATAAAAGGAGGACTAGGGAGACCATACAGTCCCTACTGCATGCAGAAGGAGCAACAGGGACAGGGGATGACGAAAAGACTGAGGTACTTCATGCCTTCTTTGCCTCAGTCTTTAATTGTAAAGAAAATTGTTCCCTCTGTGTACAAAACCCAGAGCTATAGGAGCAACATGAGGCTCCCATGGTCCAAGAAGAGGTGGTCAGAGCCTTGCTAGCCCAACTAGACACCCACAAGTCTATGTGGCTGGATGGGATTCACCCACGGGTATTGAAGGAGCTGGCGGATGTGCTGGCCAAACCCCTTTCCATCATCTTCCAACAGTCCTGGCTGACTGGGAAGTTCCACTGGACTGGAGGCTGATGTTGTGCCCATCTACAAGAAGGGTCGCAGGGAGGATCCAGGGAACTACAGGCCTGTCAGTCTGACCTCAGTGCCAGGGAAAGTCATGGAACAGGTGACCTTGAGTGCGATCATGAAGCACATGCCAGAGAACCAGGGGATCAGGCCCAGTCAACACGGGTTCATGAAGGGCAGGTCTTGCCAAACTAACCTGATCGCCTTCTATGACAAAGTGACTCGGCTGCTGGACGAGGGAAAGGCTGTGGATGTATCTTCCTGAACCTCAGTAAAGCCTTTGACACAGTTTCTCCCAACATTCTGCTACGGAAACTGTCACGTCCGGCCTGGACAGGCGCACACTCTCCTGGGTGGAAAACTGGCTGGATGGCCGAGTCCAGAGAGTGCTGGGAAATGGCTGAGAGAGCTGGGAGTGTTTAGCCTGGAGATGAGGAGGCTGAGGGGAGATCTCATTGCCCTCTATACCTACCCAAGGGGAGGTTATAGAGAGGAGGGTGCTGGGCTCTTCTCCCAGGTGACAGGGGACAGGACAAGAGGGAATGGCCACAAGCTCAACCAGGGGAGATTTAGGCTGGATATCAGGAAAAAAAATTTTCACAGAAAGGGTCATTTGACACTGGAACAGGCTGCCTAGGGAGGTGGTGGATTCACCTTCCTTGGAGGGGTATAAGGCACGGGTGGATGAGGTGCTAAGGGGCATGGTTTAGTGTTCAACAGGAATGGTTGGACTCGATGATCCAGTGGGTCTCTTCCAACCCGGTTATTCTATGATTCTATAGTTATTCTATGATCAAAACCTCAAGATGCCATGGATGTTAACATCAATATTAAACAGGGATATTATGTTACGGATTTAAACACACAGAATCACAGAATCACAGAATAACCAGGTTGGAAGAGACCCACTGGATCGTCGAGCCCAACCATTCCCACCAATGCCTAAATCAGGCTCCTAAGTACCTCATCCACCCTAACCTTAAACACCTCCAGGGACAGCCACTCAACCACCTCCCTTGGCAGACTGTTCCAATGCCTAACCACCGTCTCCGTGAAGAACTTTTTCCTAATCTCAAGCCTAAATCTCCCCTGGCAGAGCTTGAGGCCATTCCCTCTCGTCCTGTCCCCTGTCACTTGGGAGAAGAGGACAGCTCCCTCCTCTCCACAACCTCCCTTCAGGTACTTGTAGAGAGTAATAAGGTCTCCCCTCAGCCTCCTCTTCTCCAGGCTGTACAACCCCAGCTCTCCCAGTCGCTCCTCATAAGATTTGTTCTCCAGCCCCTTCACCAGCTTCGTTGCTCTTCTCTGGACTCGCTTCAGAGCCACAACATCCCTCTTGTGGTGAGGGGCCCAGAACTGAACACAGTACTCGAGGTGCGGTCTCACCAGTGCCGAGTACAGAGGGAGAATAACCTCCCTGGACCTGCTGGTCACGCCCTTTCTGATACAAGCCAAGATGCCATTGGCCATTTGGCCACCTGGGCACACTGCTGGCTCATGTTCAGTCGGCTGTCAACCAACAGCCCCAGGTCCTTCTCCTCCTGGCAGCTTTCCAGCCAGGCTTCTCCTAGTCTGTACCTCTGCTTAGGGTTGTTGTGCCCCAAGTGCAGGACCCGGCATTTGGCCTTGTTAAACCTCATGCCGTTGGTCTCAGCCCAGCAGTCCAGCCTGTTCAGGTCCCTTTGCAGAGCCTCCCTACCCTCCAGCAGATCGACACTTCCACCCAGCTTGGTGTCGTCTGCAAACTTGCTAAGGGACACCTAGCAATGACTGCACGGAAGCAGGCTCAGACACACCAGATCTTCCCTAGTGGTAGGACAGAGTTTCCCTTCTGGCAGAACCAGCACTTGGTGCTGTGATGCCTGAACCACTGTCACACAGGGTGAGGCACAGACAGCTCCCAGAGGAGAGACCACCGGTCTCCTGCAGATCCTACTGGAGAGTGAGTCCAGAGGGTGCTTGCCCTCGACAGCAGAGAAGTCTCCTAGGACACAGGGCAGCATCACAGAAATTGAAATCACAGAGGCCTTGGCCAGTAGATGTCGTTTGGTTGCACAGGTGGTAAAAGTGCGATCTGGAGGCCCTGCCATAGCGATTAAACTCCAAGCAATGGCTGCGCAGAAGCAGGCACAGACACAGAGACATGAAGGGGAGAGCAGGTCTCAGTCAGCTCTCTCAGTTTGCATCGTGGTGGCATTGATTGGAAGGCTCCTTGCAAAGGTCAGGGAGATGAGGGCAAGAAGGAATGCACACATTTGCCTCCCTTCAATAGAAATCAACAAACAAAACACCAAGGAAGGTCAGCTTCCTCTCCTCATTCACATGAGCTTCCCAGCACAGCTTGAAGTCTCCTTCTTTCTCCAGCCAGGACAAACAACCCTTATTGGACACATCCTTTTAAGGTGAGGCGTGTTTGCAGCACCAGGTTCTTACTGAAGGCAGAGAATTCCCTCTCAACATGTGAGAATAGACTTTGGCAAGCACTCCCTCCAGGTGTTCATGGCTCTCTGCACCCAGGAAGGTTCATTCTTTGCACCACCTGCTTCAAGGCTCCACCAAAAGAGAGATAGGACAACTCCCAAGTGCCTGAGCCCCCATGCTCTGCAAGGACAGACCTGACCATACTGCAGTTCCCTGCCTCCTCCACCTCCCAACTGGAGAGCTCTCACTGCCAAACCCAAAAAGGGCTGAAAATCCAGGTTGGAATTAATGACCATTTGGAAAGATTACACAGCACATAAGCAGGCAGGTAAACTGGAACAAAGATTCAGCATCCACATCAGGATGGCAGGAGTAAGCGGTACAGCACTCGGAAACAAACTGGGGCATCATGGGCAGACACCTGGCCAGCTGAGGATTGCCCTGAGGACATGGACATGGACACCAAGATGATTGCTTGTCCTCACTCACAGGACACCTCCACCAATCCCTTGCTATGTCAAAGGAGAATTTCCAAAGAAATACTGATCTTCTTCTGGAACTTCCTCATCCTACAGAAGAGAAGGCTTCTAGGAGATCTTCTAGCAGCCTTCCAGTACTTGAAGGGGTTCAGCAGGAAAGCTGGGGAGGGACTTTTTACAAGGGCATGGAATGATAGGATTAGGGGGCATGGCTTTATAGTTGGAAGAATAAGATTTATATTAGATATTGGGAAGAAATTGTTCCGAAATGAGGTGGTGAGGTGGTGAGGCAGTGGCCCTGGTACCCGGGGTAGCTCTGGATGCCCCTCCCTAGTTGTACTCAAGGCAAGCTGTGATGGTACCTTAAGAAGGCTGGTCCAGTGGGAGGTGTCACTGTCCATGGCTGAGGGTACAACTGAATGGGCTTTAAAGTCCCTTCCAACCTAGACCATTCTATGATTCTGAAAAGTATGGAAACACAAAGACTAAACTAAAGCATATTTTTTTTAGGTTCACTTTGAAATCTTCCTCTTTAATCACACTGATTCTCAGCAGGTTCCCCTGGATCCGCAGGGACACACTGAGGGTGCCCAGAGCGGGCAGAGAAAGCTCTGTCTTGGGCTGCTACTGTGCTGCAGAGCTGGGCTGGGCTCCTGGCAGGGAGGGAGCTGGTGGCAAATGAGCAGCACTACAAAGAGCCAGGCCTGGCCAGGGGCAGCTCCTCTGCAAAGCCCAGCAGGGCTGAGGGCACTGCCTGCAGTCAGTGAAGGGAGAGGAGGGAGCAGAGAGAGGGGAAAGGCTGGGTGGGGTTGGAGGATGCTGAGAGCTCCCTTCCTGAGGAACCCTCACAGATCTTCTCAAGGTGAGTCTCTGGGTGCAGGACAATGCAGGTGCGGTTCCTGGAGGGATTTCCTAAAGCCGGCACAGCCACAGCCTGAGGGATCTGTCAGGAGGTCTCTTGCAGTCTCTCTAGCAGAGAGAAAAAACAGGGTCAGTGCTCAGCCTGCCCAGGGGGCTCCTCATGGTGAGACAAAGAGAAACTGTGGAGGGAAGAAGCAGCTCCTGGCAGGACAGGGTGTTTCTGCTTTCAGGAGGGGGCTGTGTGAGTCAGGGCTGCTCACAGCTCCAGATCACCCCAGGATACTTCTAAGAGGACATTTCAAGGGGAAGATTGGGGCAGGGATTACATTAAAGATAAGG
Organism: Clamator glandarius; assembly: GCA_033459285.1. Taxonomy (NCBI): domain Eukaryota; kingdom Metazoa; phylum Chordata; class Aves; order Cuculiformes; family Cuculidae; genus Clamator; species Clamator glandarius. The sequence continues at coordinate 7,953 of JAUNZM010000866.1, read as the reverse complement.
AACTTTTCTGAGTCTGTGTTTTAAGTTTCCTCTTCTTGGGGATTTTCAGCAGAGTAAAAGTCTCATTCTTGAAAAAATCATTGAGACTCCTGAGCTGTGTCCTGGGGTGGTCAGTAGCTCTGATAGGAGCCTCTGAAAGTGTCTCCAGCTGCTCCTCTCCCATGGACACAACCAGCATCACCTCTGCTGAACCCACCAGGTTCCATCTGTGCTATCCTTTCTGCTCATACACAAGAACCTGTGCCCAGCTTTACCCGGCAAACAGGCAGGTTTGTGTAGGGCCAGGGGAGTGAAGAGTGGGTCACATGGGTCTGCAGGTGAAAGGAATGCTATCAAAGGATAAAAGGAACTTAAAAGAAAGATGTTGTGGGAGAGAGAATTCAGAAAGCTCTGTGTGATCCCCTGCAGTGCAGCCCCTTCCTCTGAGCAAGCCCCTTGCCCCCTCTCCCACCCAGCAAAGCCTTTGCCCTCAGGGCTCTGGGCTCCAAGGCTGAGCCCCCTCCTCTGCAGCCACAGCTCCAGTGCCCTCTCCAGAGCCCAGGGGCTGAGAGCAACTGCCTAGCAAGGTTGGTGTCTGGGAGGGGGCGAGCAAATCTAGGGAAGAGGAACGCTGTCTGTGTGCCCAGCTGCCTCTGCCCTATCCTCTCACATCCAGACCCTCTCTCTCTTTCTCCCTATTTCTCCCACTGTCTCTGTCCTTGATATTTCTCTCTTGTTCTCTCTACCAGGCTCTCTGGGGATGGGATATGCAGCAGTCGAGTCAGGCACTAATCTTCTGATTCCTCCCATGCCGGTGGGTTCATGGGAATGCAGAGTCCAAGCTTTCGTCTCTCCCGTGGGGCTGTGGGCAGTGCAGTCTGTGTCATTCCCCAAGGAATAAGCTGCCTGTCCCTTACTGTGAGATGTCATCATTAGGATGCTCAGTTATTTTCTTGAAGTTTGTTCCCAAGCTGTGACCTTCCCTCCAGGATGCCTGTCCTGTCACAGCTTGGTGTTACCTGAAAGCACAATGGAGAAATGCAGAGATGCTACAAGAGAGAAAATGCTGTTGGTTTTTGAAATGAGCCGTGCGTGTCCTGGGCAGAAAGTGGGGGGATGAGACCTTAGAAAGGGTGAGATCTTGAGTGCTCGGCAGTGTGGTTTTCCACTCTCAGTACCTGGTGGCTTTTTAGGTTAACATGAAAATTACAAGCCCAGGGCAGCTGGAAAGAAGAGCAAGGGACAGAACCGCTCCTCTCCCTCTTCATTCATCCACAGGCAATGCTCTCAAATCACACGACTCCCTCTGCTCTCCCTGAGTGCAGCAGAGATGCTGAAAGTTTTTCACTTCCAGGAAAAATCTCCAGCTGAGGCGAGGCAGAGGTACAAACCCCTCAAAGAGTTTTTCATTTGGGGAGTCTTAGTGCTGGGAGTGCAGATGCTGCCGAGCACTTTTGCATTAGCAATAGTTTAATCTGACAAATTTGAAAACCAGAACTGACCCCATCATCCCCATGACCCCCTGCTGCAGAGCAGGGCTGACTCCTCCTGGCCAGTAGAAAGAGGCCCAGGCCTCCCAGGAGATTCAGAGGGCACCAAGCAGGGCTCCAGGCACTGAGCTGGAGAAAGGGCTGCGAGAAAAAGGACAAAGTGTGTGCAGCAATGGGAGAGGAATGATAAATAGCTTTGATTTTGATCAGAGCAGTCTCCCCTAACTAATCACTGTCCTTTCTTCACATGACAGTACCCCATGTCCGGAGGCAGCTGATGTCCAACAGCAGCTCCATCACCCAGTTCCTCCTCCTGGCATTCGCAGACACACAGGAGCTGCAGCTCTGGCCCTTCTGGCTCTTCCTGGACATCTACCTGGCTGCCCTCCTGGGCAACGGCCTCTTCATCACCACCATTGCCTGTGACCATCACCTCCACACCCCCATGTACTTCGTTCTCTTCAACTGCTCCCTCATCGACCTGGGCTCCATCTCCACCACTGTCCCCAAATCCATGGCAAATTCCCTCTAGGACACCAGAGCCATCTCCTACACAGGATGTGCATCCCAAATGTTTCTGTTTCTCGTTTTCATTTCAGTAGATTATTTCCTTCTCACCATCATGTCGTACAACCGCTATGTTGCCATCTGCAAACTCCTGCACACAGTGCTTGGCAGTGGGTTTGTCTCCTTTCAGCACATCCTGGTGGCTTTTAAGGTAAATATGAAAGTGTGATTACTCTGTCTCTTAAAGGTGCAAGCCCAGGGCAGCTGGGAACAAGAGCAAGGGACAGAGCAGCTCCCCTCCCTCTGCACTGAGACACAAGAATTGCTCTCTCCTCCCAGGACTCCCTCTGATCTCCCTGAGTACAGCAGAGATGCTGAGGGTTTCTGATGTTCAGGAACATTGCCAGGGGTGGAGTGTTTGCTGTAAAACCCCAAAGCTGCCTTCTGCCCACTCAGTTCCTCATCCCTGGCAGTGCAGATGCTGCCAGACCCTTCTGCACCAGGAGCAGTTCCAGAGGTCAAAGTTGAACTCCAGCAGTGTCCCCTGTCCTAATGTCCCCATGACCCCCTGCTGCAGAGCAGGGCTGACTCCTCGCAGCCAGCAGGCAGAGGACCTGCTCCTCCAGGCACATTCAGCCAGCACCAAGCTGGGCTCCAGGCACAGAGCTGGAGGAAGGGATGGGAGAAAAGGGCCAGGGTGATTGAAGCAGTGGGAAGGGAATGAGAAATGGCTTTGATTTTGATTAGAGCATTCTCCCCTAACTTCTCACTGTCCTTTCCTTCTGTTACATTATCTCAAGTGCAGAGGCAGCTGATGTCCAACAGCAGCTCCATCACCCAGTTCCTCCTCCTGGCATTCACAGACACTCGGGAGCTGCAGCTCTTGCACTTCTGGCTTTTCCTGGGCGTCTACCTGGCTGCCCTCCTGGGCAACGGCCTCATCATCACCACCATCGCCTGGGACCATCACCTCCACACCCCCATGTACTTCTTCCTCCTCAACCTCTCTGTTCTTGACCTGGGCTCCATCTCCACCATTGTCCCCAAATCCATGGTCAATTCCCTCTGGGAAACAAAGGCCATCTCCTACTCAGGATGTGTTGACCAAGTCTTTCTCTTTGTCTTCTTCCTTGGAGCAGAGTTTGCCCTTCTCACCGTCATGTCCTACGACCGCTACGTTGCCATCTGCAAACCCCTGCACTATGGGACCCTCCTGGGCAGCAGAGCTTGTGTCCACATGGCAGCAGCTGCCTGGGGCGCTGGGTTTCTCGATGCTCTGCTGCACACAGCCAGTACATTTTCCCTGCCCCTCTGCCAGGGCAATGCTGTGAACCAGTTCTTCTGTGAAATCCCCCAGATCCTCAAGCTCTCCTGCTCAAACTCCTACCTCAGGGTGTTTGGGCTTCTTAGCGGTGCTGCCTGTTTAGCATGTGGCTGTTTTGTTTTCATTGTGGTATCCTATGTGCAGATTTTCAGGGCTGTGCTGAGGATCCCCTCGGAGCAGGGACGGCACAAAGCCTTTTCCACGTGCCTCCCTCACCTGGCTGTGGTCTCCCTGTTTGTCAGCACTGGAGTATTTGCCTACTTGAAACCTCCCTCCATCTCCTCTCCGTTCCTGGACCTGGTGGTGTCAGTTCTATATGCAGTGGTGCCTCCAGCACTGAACCCCCTCATCTACAGCTTGAGGAGCCAGCATCTCAAGGATGCAGTGTGGAAACAAATAACTGGATGGTTCTTTGAAGCAATGAACTCCTCATAATCTTCTACGTAACAGTTATCATGTAACTTATGGCAGGCCCAGACTGCCTTCTCTATTTGTTGGTGGTTTTTTATCTGTGACAATCTTGACATCCTGTTTATAATTCACTGTCTTCTTCTCTTTTCTTGCTGTTTGAATGTGTAAAGAGGAGCTGCACTCTCTGTGTGTTTAAAAAAATTAAAGAGATATTCAATGCCTTTTGTTTCGTGGTATCTTTCCTCCAAGGCCTTTTGGAGCTGCAGGGACAGTTCCTGCGGGCAGCCGTGCTGCGTGGCAGTGCTGCGCCCGCAGGCAGGGACAGGCACTGGGCACTTGTGGGACACAACAGCCTTTCCATGGAGTGAGAGGATCTCCTCAAGGCAATGACTGCAGGCTTAAGAGTCTCCCAAATAGTCTTTCAAGACCATTGCCATGAAATTGCCCCCAGATGGAAGCCCCAGTGTTCAGATAAACAGTGTCACTGTGCAGGGTTGGGACAGGCTACTAAAACCAAGCTTCTCATGTGATACCTGAAGGAGCAGCCGGGCAGGGTCTGGTCTGTGCCCATGTGCATTCGACACCCTGGGGAACCTGCCTCAGGGCAATCGTCCTGGAGTCGCCCCTCACAACCATCATTGCCAGCACTGGTCTCTCACCCCAGCTTGTGTGAGTTGACATGGACCCAGGTGAGACCAGACTTAAGACCAAGTGTTCCTTAGGTTCCAAGAGGGCCTGTGGGAATCATATTTCCTTGAGGTCACTTCACATTGAGTGTAAAATCCCATGGGAAACAGCCTGAATATAGAACTGGGAACAGCTTCCATGAACTGAGCTCCCTGTGTTCATTCCTCATGGCTTGGTTCATCTCAGAGAAAAGCAGATCGGGGTGACACACTGCAGAGCTGAGGTGCCTCCCATCCTCTGGGAGTGACAACCAGGAGCCAGATGATGTGACTCATGAAGTGCCTCTATATTTGAAAAAAGACCTTGTCAGTGAACATCCCTGGGTGCATTAGGGGTGCATGAGGCCCACTGAGATGCTGACTCCTGACAGAACCCTGGGATTTCTGTGTGTGACTCCAGGAACAAACCCTCCACTAGCCCAGGGAGATGCATCTCAGCTTTCTTAAACACCCAGTGTAAGTGTTCCTGTCTGCTGTGTCACCTTGGTCCATGATTCTAAATTGTGCTCTCAAAGGTGCCAGAGCAATATGAGCCCTTTTGGGGTCCTTGGAAAAGGCAGATGTCACACCCATCTTCAGGAAAAGCAGGAATGAGAATTGGGAGAACTACAGGCAGGTCAGGCAACCCCCGACCCTAGGAAGGGGCTGGCACACGTCCTGCAGGCATTTCCAGGCCCTTGAAGGACAAGAAAGAGGTTTCTGAGCCAAAATAGGCAGGGAAAGAAGGGCATGTTGTGTACATGGAATTATGCGAGGCCTTAGACATGGTCTCTTGTGGTGTCCTCAGAGCCAGATTGGGGCTGTCTGGGGTGAAGAAGTGACACTGGGTGGGAAGTTGGCTGAACAACCAAGCCCAAATTTCATCAGTGGTACAAAGTCCTCCATGCAGCCAGTTCCTGGTGGCATGGCTCAGTGCTTAAGTCAGCACTGTGAAATGTCTTTATTACCACCCTGTATGATGTGATGGAGCACACTTTCAGCTGCTTTGTGGATGATGCAAAGCTCTATGGGGGCCTTGAGCAGGGGAGTGAGACAAGAGGATGCTCAGAACACTCTTCAAAACCGGATTCTTCTGTGATGAAATGAAGTGTCATTGCTCCTCTTATTAAAATGGCTGAGCGTGAGAATCACTTATTTTAGCCCCATCATTACAAAGAACCCTGGGGTGGTGACAGGGAATGATCTCATATCTGCAAGCAGAAGGATGTGTCCCATTAAGTGAATTCAGGCATTTCATCCTGGGCCTTTAGACCTGGAGCTGGAAAGACATCCAGCTCTCTTCTGTCCTTGCTTCAGCCTCAGTGGGCAGCAATGTCCTCAGCCAGGGGCACGGGCAGGAGGAGCTGGAGCAGTTTCTGTGGGAAACAGACCTACAACAGGGTCACAGAACTCAAGGTAGATGATCTTCAAGGACAGTATCCTCCAGGACCAGAAAGGGTCAAGACAAACCTGCTCTCAACCCGAAAAGCCATTCATGGCCCCCCTGATGAGTGTTCGCTGCTTCAGGAACAGTTAAAAAAGAAGGAGAGAAAGACAGAGTGGATACTGCTGCATTTAGGAAGAGGAGGTGTAGACAGATCTGAGATTCCATGTGTCCTCTCTGTCCCTGCCTTCCCCAGCAAGGTCTTCCAGGCCTCTGTGACTCAGGGCAGGACTCTGGAGGAGATCAACCAGTGGTGGGTGGGGATCAAGTCAGGGATCGCTTGAGCAAATGTGATCCTTCCCAGTCTGTGGGACAGGTGGGGCAGCATCCCAGGGAGCTTAGTGAGCAGGACAATGTCCCAGTGAGGCCTCTCTCCATCATCTTCCAACAGTCATGGAGACTAAGGAAACTCCCTGACCACTGACACCACTCCCACTTGGCATGTTCTTTTCAGAAATGGCCAGTGGAGGAATAGGGAAACTAAAGGCTGTGCCCCAGGCTTTGTCCACTCAAATCCCATTTCTGGATGTCTGAAAGAGAAGGGGACTGGACTTTCCTTGCTGAGATTGTGTCTCACCATCCTTGTGTCTCACCCAAGACTTCCATGACTCAGCTCTTCTTTGACCCAGTCCTTGTATGACCTGGCTCATCTGTGACTCCTCTATGACCCGACTCTTAATGAGCTCCCTGTTCTGTGATCTGACCTGTGACCCGATTCTTGTATGATCTGATGCTTATATGACCCTTCCAGAGCTCATAAGACCTGAGTCTTATATGTCCTTACTTCTGTGAAACTTATACAACCCGAATATTCTACAAAACTTTTATGAGCAGACTTTAAACAACTCTTCTATGACTCGATTCTTATGTGACCCATCTCTTCTATGACTTCTATAAACCTTCTGTGACTGAACTTTTCTATGACCTGACTCTTCTATCACCCCACTCTTCCTTGACTCCTTTATGACAGGATGCTCTATGATCTCCCCTCTATGACCCAACTCTTCCCTGAGCCTTCTGTCACTTTCTATGACCTGACGACTCCAGGACTCTTCTATAACCCAGCTGTTCTCTGACCCGACTACTCTAAGACCCAATTCTTAAATCAATTCGACTTCTATGATTTGACTCTCCTGTGACCCCTATATTGCCAAACTAAACCCTCACACTTCTATGACTCAACTCTTCCACAACCCCAATATTCTATCACCCTTCTGTTACCAAACACTTCTATGACCTTCTATGACCCAGCTCTTGTCTGGATTTTCTATGATGCGGCATACTATGACCCAAGTCTTCTATGACTCTTCTATGACCTGACTCTTCTACGCAATAAATCACCTATGCCTCGTGATTTCTACAACCAGACACATCTACGACCAGACTCTTCTATGACACAACTATTCTGGGACCCAACCCTTCTATGAACCAACCCTGCTATTAACTGACCCTCCTATGACCTGACTCCCCTATGACTCCTCTGTGACCTGATGCTTGTCTGAGACATCTCTTCTATGACCCAACACTGCTTCATTCTGAATATTCTAGGACCCAGGAGCCTTCTATGACCCAAGACGTCTGTGCACCTTCCAAATCAAACAGTTCTAGGACCTGACTCTTCTATTAACCCCGGCTTTTAATACTCCTCTATGATCTGACTCTTCTAAGACCCGAGCCTTATCTGACCCAAGCCACCGATGACCCAACCCAACTCTTTGATCCTTCTATGACTTTCTCTGACTTGACTTCTCTATGAGTCTTCTCTAACCCAGCTCCTGTATGAGTTAAATATTCTATGACCAAACCATTCTGTGACCCAACATGGCTATGAACTGACACTTCTATGATCTGACCCTCCTATAAATCTTCTATGACCTTTCAGTGAACTGATTCTTCAATGACTCTTCTAGGACCTGACCCTTCTCTGAACAGACCCCATTATCACCAACTTTTCTAAAACCTGCATAAATATCACACTTCTACAACTCGACACTTTCAAGACCTTCATCTTCTATGACCCAACATTTCTGTGAATCTTTCAGGAATGAACTCCTCTACTAGCTCCCTAGGACCTAACTATTCTGTGTCGTGACTCTTCTCACACCCAAGATTTCTCTCATTCTATTTTGAAAC